>CM053789.1:221361666-221956666 GCA_028749045.1 Cupressus sempervirens | reverse complement strand
ATTTATAATTTATAATTTATTGGATATTAATTTTTTATTTAGCTTAGAGGCAAGGGAAGGGATAATGTCACCTACGGACATTGAAAAGACCACATACATGTGGTCTTCATTTTTTTTTCTAGGATAGGACAATTTTATGCAACCTTGCTTGTCTAATTGTTGGTTGACGTCAAAATATTCCCTTGCTAGTACAAGTTAACTATTCATCCATATTTACATCAACACAACTATAAATATAGTAGATGATGGATAGACTATGGAAATCCTCTTCTATGAATAATGGTTACTATAAACTTGTAATTTTTGACAAAAAGTATGTTTACAATGTGGCCCTTGATAACATTTTTGTTGTTGACAAATGCAAATTAGTTGACTGAAAGATTTAATTTTGGACTGAAAAAATTTATTTCAAGACTTTCATTGGACGTGTAGTCATAGAGAATGAAGAGACACTTGTTCTTCCTTCCCTATCCCTTGAGGCATACAAGATTGTGGTACTACAGTTGTCCAACGTAGCTCAAAGTTGACATAAGATAAAATTTTATTTTATTTAATGGGAAGGTAGCCTCTGCTAATAGCTTGTTGCTACTAAGACACCTCCACAAAAGAAAACAATGTCAACACAAGAGCAAAATGCCTCCACTAGAACAATGCAAAGTCAAAAAATTAAAATTTTGAAATTCTAATTTCATTTTACCTTTTCTGAAACAAACCCAAAAAAAAATCATTTCCAGATTTAAGAAATATCAATTTGAGTCATCTTCCTTGAAGCAAATGAACCCTTAGGATTAATGGAAGGAAATTGAGGGGAAGCTCGCCCGCCATCAGAATGTCAGATTTGTTTCCCGCCAATTTTGTACTCCCCACCATCATTTTGTCTTATCCGTGGCTAAGGCCTTAAAAGTGATTGTCTATTCAAGCTCAAACATCGAGGCCTGAGCATACACATGCCCCAACTATAATTCCAGCCGGGCCCTGCCATCTATAGTTGGGCCCTACCCTATAATTTTATGAGTATAGGACCCCCACCCCCTAACGAGGCAACGACTACCTAGCCAGTTATTTCAACTGGCTGGGTATGCCATTCCCCATCCTTATGGCATCCCCCATCCTTATGCCATCCGGCCTCCTACATGCATTCGACAACGCTGTACTCTGACAGATATTGACAATCATGACTCATGCCCTTTGTGCTCTGCTCCTCTGATTTGACGTGGACGCATACCACTTAACTTCTCCCCCTTCTTTCTTGGAAAACACCTAATGGGTTCGAACCGCACCAACTACGATCACAAATTTGGTGCCCACAAAGTCTAGACATAATACAATATAGAATGAGAAAGAATAATGCATGAATGAAAAATTGTGTGTTTGAAAAGAATATACAGGTAGAAAGTAGCCTTCAGAAGAAAACTCAAATAGCCCAGTATGGAAACTTTGTGTCATACTGCAAGGTTGCTGTTGGCAAGGTTTTTCAATCATTAATTTATTAGTTTATTCATCAAAAAAGAAGAGATTTTGTTTTAAACAAAAACGTGATAAGAAACAATACTATAATTTTAGTTTTACTTGCTATGGATATACAACATGGAGGGAATAATATTTGCTTAAAGACATATGGTAATGGAAAAATACCATTCATAATATTTAATTGTAGAGGATAAAAGTGTCTTCTATAATATTTTAACTTATGTCCAATTTTATTATTAGTTAAGTACAATTTGACGATGGTTTGACAAAAAAATTTGGTTCAACTGTTTAGTGAATTTGATTAACTAAACCATATGGCTTCTTAGATCAAGGAAGTTTTGTAGTGTAGTGTATGCTTACTCCCATTGTTGTAATCCTCAATATAAAAGCTAAGATTAAGGAGATTAGATTTTCATAATCTATTGTATTTATCATTTTTTGTTGTTGGCTTTGATATTATGTGATTTTTTTGTATCAATGTTTTGTATCACACTTCATGATTAATCATCAAGATGAAATAGTGCATCAAAAGAAAGATAAAAGGTTGAGATGTCGTATATAATGACTTGTTTTATTTTAATTTTTTAAATAAATGTTGTCAATATTTGAAGTAATATAAAGTTTGAAGTATATATGAACATATCTTTGTATATATGCATCTCTCTCTCTCTCTCTCTCTCTCTCTCTCTCTCTCTCTCTCTCTCTCTCTCTCTCTCTCTGACACACACACACACCCACCCATCCACACACACACACTCTTCTTGGTTTTATATAGGAATATATATGTTTATATATTTGAATACAATTGTAAATTTGTATTGTAACTATATTTATACACATAAAGTCTTATTTCCTTTGAAACATTATTGTTGTCTATTGGTTCGTATATCATGTCACTTCCTATCTCTACTTAGTTTTTTAAGGTCTATAGTTTGTATGTATTTATGCATTTATATATGTTTGTATACATTTTATATATATATATATATATTAAGTAAACTTATTCTGATATAGAGAGGTTCATTTAAATATTTTATGAGTATCCATTCTGCAGAAAGGGAATGGTGTTCACTAATCAATATCATTAAATGGTATTATATGGGTAATATGCATGTGTTTTTTTTTAAACTTATGTATTTAAACTTCTTATTGTTTTAAAATTCAATTTAACATAATGTAATGATGTATATTTCTATGTCCAATCTTTATGTACTTGTATTTTGGACTAGGGCACTCTTTATATAATGGTGTGTAAATTTCTATTAAGAAGTTTCTTTGTTCAATCTTTATGAACTTTTATCTTAGACTAAGCCTTACTTAATGTAATGATGTGCATTTATCTTAAGAAGTTTCTTTGTCCAATCTTTGAGAACTTTTATCTTTTATTATATCTTACTATAAGAAAAAATTGTGTACACGATTGTTTGAGCAAGTATGCTCCCTTTTCTCTAAATTCAATTTTCCACATTCCAAAATTAACGATCCTAAAAAATCACTATTATCCATTGATATACTTGCCAAGAATTTAAAAATATTCATTTAAATTTGTGCATTTAAATGTATTATTCAATAAGACATACAAATTATCAAAAACACATCTTTTATACTAATTGGTCATTCTCATTTTATTGGTGCTCTAAATTTTACCCTATAAGATAGACATGAATTAGTTCAGTTAGAAAATCAAGTAAAAATTATAATCAACCTACAAGTAATTTAGGTCAAGTGATAAACTAGGTGCTAATCTTTCATTGTATTAGTTCCATCAAGCTTAGGCTAGTGCTTCTTTAGGATTTTATGAGGCAACTAAGGATATATATATATATATATATATATATATATATATATATATATATATATATTGGTAAAAAAAGACAAGCTTTTAGGCACCAATTTTTTTTAGTTTATTTAATCACTAATTATTTTCTCTCTTCTAGATTGTTGAAGTAAATTATAACTTGCAAGCATGTTCATTATTCGTTTAAAACAAAGAATAAAGAATTTACAAAATAAGGTTATGGTCAATTATTTTTTAGACTAGTGTTTAAATTAATGAATGATAAATTCTACTTCTAAAATATGAACAATAGAAAGGTAAATCATTCAATTTATGAAGAAATTAAAAAAATAAAGAAAAATTCAAAAATATATAGATCTCTTGAAACACTTTTAAAAACAAACCATTATATTTTAATTTCTTTTGAAGTACCATTTACAATATTATTTACAAGACATTAATGAACTCATTTGTCTCATTTTGAAACTGAGTATTAGTTACAATATTAGTTCATTGAGTATGATTCTAAAACCGAAACATTGATGGTAAAATATCACAATAAAATCACACTCAAAGAAGCATTTACACTACATAACATTCTTAAAAAAAATTTTAAAAAATATTATTTATGAAAATATATTGAATCACTTAATTGAAATTAGAATAATTAATATGAAAGAAATAAGATATATAATATACTTTATTTACTCTTTGAAATTGAATTGAAGTTAAATCAAATATTCAAATAAAATAAATTTTGAAAAAAAACTTTCAACCATAAAAAATTTAAGATTGACGTGATACTAAGATTTTAAAACAAACAATAAAGAATCTTGTTAATTAATTAATTTAGATATATTTTATGAAATGTTTGTCTTTGTATACTAATTGGTGTAAGTATCACATGTCAAGTAGTATCACATTTCAATAAGTGCTAATTTTTTTTTATTTTAACAAAAGTGGAATATCATAAAAGATTATAATAAATAAACTAGTTCAAAGAAAGCTCCTGAGGGAAATAAACATAAAGAAAACCCTCATTCGTTACTCATAATATACAAGATGTGCAAATTGTAATGCCTAAACTAAAATTGTCAACGAAACCAAATGGTTTGCCTTATATCCTCTAGATATTCAAACTCTCACCACATATTGGAACAGTAATGAGGCTTTACAAAAAAACCATATAAAGTGCCAATACAAAGATAATCATAATTCATTTATATAAAGTTTGATAAACTATAAATTAATTGAGAGAGAGAGAGAGAGAGAGAGAGAGAGAGAGAGAGAGAGAGCAATATGACTTATTAAAAGTAATGGACTAGTTATCAAAAATAAGAGGTGGAATTTCCATGTGCATACAAGTGGTCTAATTTCAATGAGTGTTATTATTTTTTCTTAACAAGAGTAGAATATCACCATATATTATAATAAATAAACTGGTTCAAAAAGAGCTCGTGAGGGAAAGAACAAAAAAGAAAACCCTCATTCGTTACTCATAATATTCAAGATGTGTAAAGTGTAATCCCTAAACTAGAATTGTTAAGAAACCCAAAAGGCTTCCCTTATATCTTCTAGATATTCAAACTCTAACCACATATTGGAACACTAATGAGGCTTTATAAAATAGCCATATAAAGTGCTCGTACAAATATAATCATGAATATGTTTATATAAAGTTTTATAGATTTTAATGATTATCTCAAAATTTATTGGCCATAGTGCTCCATATAGATATCATCAATACCTAAAAAATGAACGAGTTAGTTATAAAATTCATTTAAGAAAAAGGTCTTAGAAAATCGACTATCATTTCATAATTTCCATACCATCTCCACTTGTTGTGTTTTGGTTAAGATCAATAGAAAAGGGCAACCCATATTGTTGGTTAGTTTGTTGATCATCTAATACAACAATGCACATTTAACACATCCATTTAGATAAAATTAAATTATAAACTAAAAACTCAAATATAGTTTCAAATTTTTAATTTTTCTATCATAACTAAATTATAAATCAGAATATTGTTCTCATAATCTATATCGCATTATGTAACAATAAGAAAAATCAAAATTCCATTACTTCCACAAGTTTGTTGAAATGTTTGAGGATGAATAACCTTTAGCATTGATAGTTGATCTCCACAAAATACATCTTGGTTATTTGATAAAGCATTAAATGCAATTAGAAATGTGAACTAAATAATTAATTTTAATCAAAATAGTTAATAGTGAGTAAATTACCATCTACTACTTGTGTGTCATCTATTATTGTTTGGTTCAAATCAATAGAGAAAGGCAATCGACGTCGTGGAGATTCTCCTTGATCAACCAAACCTATATTGACACATGTTCAACATATGAAATAAAAATAACAAGTATTGAGCTTTATGTTAAAAATAATAAAGTACTTTTAAATAAATGTACTCACCTTGTTGTGACAAAATAACTTTTTCTCCTTGTATTGCTATGCCTGAACAATTAATGACTTTTTTTCCCTTTTTTATTTTTAGAGTGTATAGAGGAGAATTGAAAATTTTCATGCTCATCAACTCTTTCACCTAAGTTTTGAGTCATAGGTTTTTTTTATACACATGTTCTCTGAGCTAGGAATTGATTCAAAATTGGAACTTGAAGTAAGAGATGCATGTGTCTCATTTCTAAATCTCCCAACATGTTGAATGAATATTTATTTTTCATATTCTTTTGTAGTTGACAAATTTTGGATAAATGAATTTACATAATCAATGCAATTTTGAAGTTCATCATGAGAAGTATCAAATGATCTCACACAATCTGTAGTAAAAAAATAAAATTGTAAAGTCAAAATAATATTTTAAAAGACTATATATTTCTTAAGAAAAAATTTGGTATTAAAACTTACCAGTTCTCTCATCTTCACCAATGTTGACTCCAAGTACATCTTGATCTTCTGAAGGTATAGAACCATCTGCAATTGGAAAAAAATCACTTAACTTTTTGACCCATAAAGTAATTTAATATCTACTTGTAAACACACATTCTTATTACCAATGTTATAGTTTTTATGACCAAACTTCCCTCTAACTTTGTCGTAATCCTTACCCAATGTAGTAACATCATCTGTATTTAAGATCAGTTTAAGTTGGTCTTAACAATATAATAATCGATTGTATAAAATAAATTATTAAAATTATCTCTCAAATGATACTTACCAACCACTTGACCTTACTGGTTTATATTGGTTCTCTTTAGTAGATCTAAAATCTTTAGCACATGTTTGCATGTGTTACCTCTTTTTGCCCACTCATAATCACACACTTGCAAATTTGGCCCAAATTTTCTTACAAGATACCATTTCATTGAAATGGTTTGACTTCTAACTTTGAATGTATCAGGAAGGTCATATAGGTAGCAATCTGTATCTGCTATTCTTTTTTATCTCTCTAAAGAAGTTAGGTAGTATCTCTCCTTTTTGAAGTTGGTTAGAAACCCAGATAACTGCAAGTATCTCTTATTTTTATAGTATGGCTCTACCCTATAAAGAAGAACATGAATGAGCCAATCCATTCTCCTTGTGCATTTTCTAGAATAGTTGATCAAGTAGTGACTCTTGATATGCATGTGGTATGACTCTATGGAAGCATTAGTCTCTTGATTTGTGTGAGAGAAACCTCTAAAGTTTTTTTCTCACATTTCTATGAAAAAAAGTATGATAATGTCTTAGCATATATATAATAAAAGAACCAAGCAATAAATTTTTTTTTAAAATAATGTAATGAATAATGTGTATGATCTTACCAATGCATCTCTCATCATGACACCAAGTCTTTTGGAAGTAATCAATAAACTCTTTTTGTTCTTTGAATTCATCCTTAAATTGTTTTATTAGATGAGTAGTAACATCTCCATCATCACTTATGGCATACATTATCTCACCTAGTCTAGTGAAAATATTTGTTCCAACATCCTTATTGCTTACAAAGATATAATAAAAAATATAATATCAAGCTATGATGTTAACAAAATAACTTTACATGAATTTTAAGAAGAAATGACTCACTTGTAGACATTCTTTAGCCATACCCTACGTACATGCCAAATACATAAAAGTACTCGACAATTGAAGGATAATCTACAAGTTACATTATAAGTATTAATAAGTAGCATTCAAACACAATCAGTTATTCAACTAAAATTATATGTTTAAATAATGAAATGCATAGTTTTAAAACCTATATATCAAATATAATTGGAGGATTATCAAACCTAATTGCTTCAATCTCGGCACTAGCATCATCGGTGATGAATGCATTGACTTGCCAATATTCTTTATATTGCTTGCCTCTTTTGTAAACTTCTGCTAGCCACCCATGTATATCATCAACTTTATTTCTTGATGATATGACCCATGCAATAGGTGTGCCGGCCTCTTGTTCATCAAATACAAGTAGTGAATATAACTCATACTGCACATGAAGAAATCAATAAATTAAGATTTTAGATAAATTTTTGATGAACTAAACTAAAATATATTAATATAGTTAACATTGGTATACTCATAGCATATTTATTTGTTGAAAAAGTGGAATCCATTTCTATAATAGAGTTATGTGAATGTCTCACCATCATCTCTCGCATCCATGGTGTTTGAATACCTATGATAAATAGAATGTCTTCTCCACTATTGGGTGTTTTATAGTAGAAGAAGTTTTTTTTCTCCTCCATGTGCCATAAACTTACACTTTTGGCATCATTTTCATTTCTTTGTGATCGAAGGTAACACACCCTTTTGCATGCATTCATTACATCTTTTCTTAGCAGAAATGTGTCTGTCTTATTCATTAACTTCATAAGACTAGGATCCAAATAATGTTGCTCACATATTGTGGAAACCCCCACACCCATCAATAACAATGACTCAATATAAGATTTATATTCATTTGACAATCTTGGTGCAACCATACTCCTTGGGTCACCAAAAGGGTCATCCTTTCCATGACAAAATTCACCACTAGCATCTTGATGACTAAACTCATTATAAGTAATGATGGCAACATCTGGTCTTCCATACATAACTCTAACACAAAGTGTGTTTTACAACCCCTTTTCTTTGAAAACCTTGGTAACCTTTGCATATCAGTTTTGGGTTTTCTTCTGTTATCATGAGATCCAAATGCACAATGATATCTATATATACATGTACAAATATATTTATACCAATTTATAATCAATGAAATTTAAAAAATTAGAATATTGCATGCTTAATTATTATACTAAATCTAAACAAACCTTGAATACATTTTGGTAGCACGGTTAGTAGGGTTTGTCAAGTTCTTCTGATGATGTTCTTTTCGTATGAATGTTGTTTCTGTACCATCCAATAGACCTTCTCCCTTGACAAAGTGAGAGAGTCTCTCAAGAGGGATAGCAGCACATAAATCCATAACTGCATTATGATGTCCAATAGGTGTCCACTCTAGTTGTGCACTTTAAAAATCACTTCCTTCATTGGGGACATCTTGCACAGGTAGTTTGATGAGGGATTTCCATTTAAACTTTGTATCCATTCTAAGGAATATTAATATGGTTAGCAATCCTTAACTTGTTGAAACATGTTAAAAAAAACTAATAGGGATTATTACATATATCCTCAATAAAACAATTAGTATACTGAAATCACAATAAATACAATTATATCCTTGATATGAAATAATTTCACTATACCATCAATGAAATGATTTCACAAAATTATATTAGAAGTTGATATTAGATATTTTATTCTATATTTTTCTAGTCTTGTGATCTACTAACGGGATGCATGCTAGTGCAAGCCTAGGACACATGATTCATATTGCCCTAGGACACAAAGTTTAAATGGTTAATAATCATATTAAATATGTGTGTTTAATAATAAAATTTATTTTTATATTATGGTGATTTACACATATTCTACTCTTTTTTCCTTGTTGCAAATTATTCTTGAATAACTTCAAAATGTATTATCTCTATTTCCCAAAACCCTACAATTTTCAAGCATAAGGATAATGAAGCTAGGAGTTACTTACATTATGGTATTTAATTTGTTTCTAAGAAATGATATCATTTTGCTAATAACCAAAATTCATCTCTACATTTAGATGAACCAAGTGTTTGTAAAAATATCCACTCTATTGAATGTTCAAGATTTTTCATCCCAAGATAATGATAAGGCGCTAGATTGTGTTTCTATGTTGGTCTCTAACAAACATAACTCTATTCTCATGGAACCTTTCTCTCTAGATTCTTGTATCTTTAAAGGGATATTAGATTTTTAAGAAAACATAGGGTGTTAAGGTGGAAGATTATGTATCCATACAAATAGAGGATGATATCCCAATTTCATCATGGAAGGACCTATCTAGTGAGCCTATATCAAAGGTTGATATCTCATATCTCCTCAACATATTGCAAAAGTGAATGATTTTTATTAATTTTGATAGGAAAGACTAATTTGACAAGTTACTTCATCTTTAAAGCTCCCACTGAAGGAGGGTCATAGATCAATTCAAGTGTTGGGTCAAAGAGATAATGGGGAAGTTAAGTGTTGTCTTAATATTTCCAAAAGCGGGGGCCTTCTTATTAAGGTCTCCTCAACTTAGAATCCTTACCAGTGATAGGTTGGAGAGGCTTGGTATAGATAACATCTTTAATTATGTTCTTTGTGGAAATGCAATGGAAGATGTAAATCACTTGTTACTGAATTGTGAATTATCTCAATCATATTGGAAATGGTTTTGAATAAGTTTGGATGCTATATTCCTCTTCCTCGCGCTCTCTATCTCTCTCTCTCTCTCAACATTTGGTGGGATGAGAAATTTTGAATAAGGGCTCTATCATTTTTGAGATATGGAGCATTTCTCATTGGGTTGTGGTAAGGGCTAATTGGTGGGAAAGGAATAAGATGATATTTAGGGAGGAATTAGTGTTAGTGGATAAGGTTTGGGATAGTATTAAAGCCTTAATTTCTAAATCACTTAATGCATTTTTTATGTGGTCCAATTCTCTCTAATCTCCCTTTTCCTTGCTTATGTTTTGAATAGAAGGAAGAGAGGGAATATCCCACTAGAGGGGTACTAGTTAATAACATGGCTAAATGAGAAAATAGAAGGAAATTTACATGGGAAAGGCCTAATGGATCCTTTACTAAATGAAAATTTTATGGGACCTCCAAAGGGAACCCAAAGAGGTTAGAGACTGGGAAAGTTCTAAGAGACAATAGCAGCAATTTTTAAAGGATTTAACTATTAGAATTCAAGATGGTTTAAATAATTTAGTAGATGCTTCAGTAGAGTTGGAGGAAGTTCAAATATCTCTAGGTACGAGATTAAACAAGATTTTTATTGAAGGTTTAAAATCTAGAAAGATCATCAGTTGGGAGTTTCAATATGCCTTGGGTGAAGTGTGGAAACTTCTCCCTAGATTCAAGGAATTTAAGATTACTCATTGATTTAGGGACGCTAATGCTATTGCATATTGGTTGGCTAATTGGGGCACCCCATTAGAGTAGGATTCATGTAAATTAATTGGTTTGGAAATGAGTTAATGGGTTTAGGTACACAAGATGTCAAGTTCTCTATGAGATGTGTAGTGCCTGCCCCTAAATCGCACTTCTATTATCATTGTCAAATTCCTTAGGCTGATTTTATGCATTGATTAGTTTTAGAGATACTGGATTTACAATATTATGATATTATTTCATATAAATATATCGGTTATAACTGTTTAGTTGATTTCATTTCACATGACGTTAAAGATGTTTTGATGATTCCTAGTTAGTAAATGTGGTTTCTTTCATAAAAGTGTTAACATGATGTCTTTAATGATGATTATGTTGTATTCATAGAGGTGCATTATTATATGTACACATTTAATGTTAGACTTGTGATTTTTATGATACTTACCCCATACTTGCATGTGTATGGTGTGCATGTTTATTTTATCTTTCTGTCTGACGTGTTTGATGTGGTTAAGGGAGGGAGTTGTAGTCACTTGCTAGTCGGGATCTATATGATGAACTACTCCCCGAAATTGTCTGTTTAGTTTAGATATATTATTTACATGTACATGCTCGTCTTTTATGTAGGATGCAGGTACTGGGCATCGACTTCCCTAAATTGCCAGGATGAGCGTGCCCTATTAAAAATACCCAAATGGTGAGAATGGGAAGATAATGATCAGGTCCAATCCTAGCCATAGCCTATAATACTTGTTCTGGAAGGAGGACTTGTAACAGACTGTCTACCTTTTTTAAAAACTCGTGAGTATTTTGTGCGTATGTTGTTTTGTGAGTCTTTGATGAATTTTTTGTTAATTAAGTCTAATTAAAAGATTAAATTAATGATTTAATTTAATGGAAAATTATTATGACATTTTAATATTTAATGATATTTAATTAATTGAGAAATTAATTAAATAAAAAGAACTAAATTTGAAGATAAAAGCTATAAGATTAAATTTAGAACGTGATAATATCTATTTAATTTAATAATAATATATTTAGAGTTCATTTTTAAATAAATGCTAAATATTATTGTTATTTAAGTTAATAAATATTTATCAAATTAAATGTTCAAAAATATTTTAAAAGGAGAAAGATATTAAATTACGAAAAAGATCTAAGTTCGCATGAATGAGTTTAAAATATAGGAAATTAATTAAAAAGATAAATTATGTGAACTTAACAAAGATATTTAATAAAGTGTGCATGTGATTTAAAAATTAATAAGTTAAATAAAGTAAATTTAATAATTCACTTAAAGTGCATGAAAGGAGTAGATTAAAGAATATTTTAAAGCAAATTAATTGTGCATGAAAGAATTAATTAAGTAAAATAATTATAATTTTAGAAGTGGTGGTGACAGAAACCCTAAAGGTAATTAGATTCTATATTAGAGGGTTTTTGGGGTCATTATTAGACACACAGGTTTCAGGGAACACACTTTTGGAAAGGGGAACAAAGAAATCTTTGGAAGCTTGGAAGGGTTTGGATTAGCAAAGGTTTCACCAGATTGTTAGCATCAGATCAAGGTAGGGTTTGTGAACTATTCTAGAAACACTTTTGGATCTCTGTCTTCTTCGTGGTTGTTGAAAATTGCTTTCTCAAATTTTATTGAATGAATCCTGCTACCTTTCTTTTGAATCTTTTGCTATTTGATTTCTTCTGGGAACCAAGATTGAAACAACTATTTAGATAACCTCGTTCTACAATTGAAAGAAATTAGTATTAAATCAAAATTTGGATTTTGAATAAAAAATGAGATTGAGAAATTTAAAATTGGAAAGGGTTTGATTTTAGAAATGAAAATTCTAAATTGAAAATCCAATTGGTTCAACTTATTTATTTTTTTTCTATTAGACTAAAAATTCCAATCATTTATAAAATATATATATATATATATATATATATATATATATATATATATATATATATATATATATATATATATATATATATGTTATAATGTGATCATGGAAGGAGGTATTGTGTAAAAATGATATAAAATTAAATATATTTAAAATTTATTGAAAGGGGGGTCTTGGGTTTATTTGTTTTATATATTTAAAAAAATGATTTTTATTTGAAACTTCATAAAAAAAATATATATATATATAAATATAATAATATGTCCGGGGGGGGGGTTGACCACCCCACCACCTTACCTGTCTACCGTGCATGCGCAGGCTGACTGCTGCACACGGCAGTAGTTAATACTGCTGCCGACAGCAGCAGACAAGCCTACAGTCGCGCAGGTAGCCGCACGGCTAATAAAGGGTCAGCGGCTTTTAAAAGCGCCCCCTTTTTCTTGTTTTAAAAAAATAAGAATTATAATACTTGCATAATTCACTTTGCCCAGCGATTTTTATTTTTTTGCTTTTGTTTTAAAAAGATATATATGTTAAATTTAGAATATTATTTATTCTATTAAATTTTATTAATTATTTTAATAATTGATTAAAATATGTTTATTTAAAAAAAAAGAAAAAAAAAAGAGAAGAGGTTTAATATTATTGTTAATTATTAATAATAATATTATTAATAAGATATGAATAATTCTTAATTAATTTTTAAAATAATATTTGATAATAAAGTTCAATTGTTGTAAAGCATTTAAATATAGCTTATTTTAATTAAGATTTATTAACAATAAAAGTTATTTAATCATTGTTGTTAATAATTAAATAAATTATTAATGAATGAAATATGGTTAAATAAAATTAATAATTAACTTAATTAGATTTGATTTAATTAAGAATTATAAATATCGAGAGTTACTTACGAATGTGTAAACTCATCTATTATTGTTAATGATTATGACTTGATTAAAATTAGTAAAGCATTACTTTTATAACTTGAAGAAATAAATGGGCAAACTTAGACTATTCTTTTAAGAAAATTGACTTTTGTCATGAGCATAACTTTATATATTTGAGTCGAATAAGTTGAATGGGTTATTGGGTGAGATAAACTGAGAATCTTATACACTTAAATGTTCATTGAAATGCAAATTGAAGATGTTATTATTGACTCCATTATGTCTTTCCAAATCAAACCCAACTATGAAACTGTGATGTTGCTTGTACTATCTATGCTTTTGGATTTTGGTGTTGATTAGATGTTGACCAGTTTAAGACGTACACCAGAGGTTTTATGGAATTTCTTTAATACTATTTTGTGGTTGGATGTCATGATATGTCTTTTGATTCAAATTGGAAATTATGTTTATGAGTTTTACTTTGTGGAGCATTTATGTTTACTTGGGTTGGGAGAACCATCTTATTTTCAAGTTTCCTATTAAGGAACCGAGTTTGATCATTATGAGTGTTGTGGTATGGGACACAACTGTGGATTTATATGCTTAGGAGAGGTTGTCTAGGTACATGACTTTTGGAGTGGCTTGCATACGGGTCTGGGACCCAAAGTGGTCAGTGCCAGGGTAATCGAATGCAAGTTATGTAATAAGTGATTATCTAGTAATTAAAACTTTTGAGGGGAAAACACACTTAAAAAGATAAGTTAGAGATATTTGATCCACCCATACCTTGAGTGCTTGTATAGACTAAGGATGGGAATGAGATGAGTGCCTCGTCTTCTTGAGAGGGCTTTCTAGTTTCCATATGTGTGATGTTGAGGGTCCGGGGTTCAAAGTAACCAGTCCAGGGTAACTCAACGATTGAGGGTCTGGGGTCTGTTAAGAGATCAGTCCAGGGTAACTCAAGCAACCATGTGATGACACTCCCTAGTATGTAGCCTAAGTCTCCTCTGTAGATTATGTGTACCTCTGGTGGTGTATCTATTTTTGGATGTGTTTATTATGGTTATTTACTTTCATTGATGATGATTGGTGATTCATGGACATTGTACCTTTGACATGTGGCTTTTGACTTGAGATGATTATCTTTCATTGAATTTATCTTATGATCTTGGTATTTGGTTTATACTTGGATCGTGTATGATGTTGGTTATGTGGAGTTGGTATTGGATTGGGTGTTCTTACTTTTGGATTATTTTATCTTCTTGAGTAGCATGTGTTACCTTTGAGGTAATTTTGGCTATTAGGGGTACCTTGCCTAGGAATGTTTTATGTTTGATAGCTGTATGTGGATCGTTCATTATCTTCCTTGCATGGTGGGAGTGGAAGCCTGACTGGGTAACCACATGGTCGGGAGGTAGTGTCTTCTTACCATTTGGGTCCTCCTTCACATTGCCAGCTGTTGGATGTTCTTTGCAGAAGATGTACCTTTATCATTCTTATTTCTTATCTCAGAGACTTCTTTTCAGATGATGTATATATATGTGATCATGTATTCTGATGTATTGTATCTATTCTCACATACCCTGCGACATGTGCAGTGGATGTTATTAATTGGATGTAATTTCATTGTATTAGTTATACTTATGCTTTGCTTATGCGATTATGTATCTGTTATTTCTTTATGATCTTGAGAAATTGTACTTGGAACTTAAACTAATTAATTTAAAATTATTAAATGTGACTCAACGTAAAGGAGCCCTTGAGGGATTGAAACTATATTTGTAATTGCAAATGTGTATTTGATGTGTATGTTCTTATTGCTTCCGCATTAATGTTATCTTGATGTTATTTAAACTTTTTTTAAAAAAATAGTTCAGTAAACATTGTAACATGTTAGATTTATTTATCTTGGGTTCCCAAGAGGGGCATTACATATGGTATCAGAGCCTGAGTTTCAACATTGGGAACTCTGGGCATTATGTGCGCCATCACTTGAGCATTTAGTAAACTTGCAACTTATTTAAATGATAAACTTATATTGACATCAAACTTGAAACCATACTGTTGAACAACAAACCTGGAAACAATACAAATTCTGAACATGGAACTATAAAACTTATAAACTTTTTGGATTATTTCTTTATGTCGGTAAGATGTGACCCTATGGTTATGATGGATTCTTAGATGCCGTTGTTGTGTTTGAGTGTTGTAGGAGAGATGACTTCTGGTTCTAGATCCATTGCTAGGGGTCGTAGCTCAAGACATGGTAGAAGTCGTGCAAGAGTTAGTCACCGTATTCCTTCCTTGGTCCATTCAGGGGACCCTATTCAGGAAGAGGCTAGAGAGGATGATAGTGTTAAGAAAGATGTTGAGACAGAAGCACCGGTTACTAGAGACTTGGTCAAGGAGATCCTAACACGCCTACCCTTGCAGGATAGAGCTCATCATTCAGAGCATGGATATAGAGATAGGTCCATGAGTCCTACAGGGAGGAACCTAGAGAGCATAAGGCGGTCTAGCCAGTCCATCCAGATGGAGGACCTACTACGGGTCAAGGTCAAACCTTTGATGGAGAAGGTACTGGATATGATGCTAAGAATTGGTTGATTTCACTAGATAGATGTTTTTCCATGCAAGACTTTGACTCCAATGTCAAAGCAAGATATACCATCACCCATTTAGAGCACTTTGCAGCGATTTGGTGGAATATGGAGGAGAAGAAACTTGGGATAAATATGTAGACTGTCACATGGGAGTTGTTCCATGAACACTTTCGTGAGCAATTTCTATCAGAGCAGTGGCAACTTCAGAGGGCAGATGAGTTTCATGACTTGAGACAGGGTACTAAGACTGTGGTGGAGTATGAGCATAAGTTCTTCGAGCTTATTTCTTATGTAGGAATTAGTGATAGTTCACCATTGATGGTCCAACATTTCATTAGAGGACTTAATGCTAATATCATTGGGGGTGTTAAGGTTTTTCAACCTAAAACCCTTAAGGATGTAATTTTGCGAGCTACTTTGGTTGAGATGAGTGTGACTTCAGGCCAAGGTGGCCTACCAGGTGTCAAGGCTAGAGGGTCACTTTATTCAAGAGCATTGAGGGATAACCAGTCTCAAGGGGCTGGAAGTTCTAGAAATTATCCTAACTTCTCTAAAGGCAATCAGGAGAAGCCGAGAATAAAGTTCTTCCATGGTAACAGTGGTGGTTCATAGTCAGGGAACTATCGCAACTGGAAGCATAGTATGCGCAATAGGTTGGATCGAGTTTCTCAGGATTTTAGTCAGGATGCTAGTGTTGGTAGTTTTGATCAGTCGCGTGCACCTGGAGCTTAGGGAGGCTTTAGTGGAGATTGCTACTTTTGTGGATAATATGGTCATAGAGCGACCAATTGCCCCGATCATGGACCTTAGTTTTGAGTTTTCTGAATTTGATTCATGTTTCTTAGTAATGGGCTTCCAGGAGTAAGCCTAATTCTAGGGGGGGTGGATGTAGTGCCTGCCCCTAAATCGCACTTCTTTTATCATTGTCAAATTCCTTAGCCTGATTTTATGCATTGATTAGTTTTAGAGATACTGGATTTACAATATTATGATATTATTTCATGTCTTGAATTATAAATATATCGGTTATAACTGTTTAGTTGATTTCATTTCACATGACGTTAATGATGTTTTGATGATTCCTAGTTAGTAAATGTGGTTTCTTTCATAAAAGTGTTAACATGATGTCTTTAATGATGATTATGTTGTATTTATAGAGATGCATTATTATATGTACACATTTGATGTTAGACTCGTGATTTTTACGATACCCCATACTTGCATGTGTATGGTGTGCGTGTTTATTTTATCTTTCTGTCTTACGTGTTTGATGTGGTTAAGGGAGGGAGTCGTAGTCACCTACTAGTCGAGATCTACACGATGAACCACTCCCCACCATTGTTTGTTTAGTTTAGATATATTATTTACATGTACATGCTCGTCTTTTATGTAGGATGCAGGTATCGGGCATCGACTTCCCTGAATTGCCAGGATGAGCGTGGCCTATTACAAATACCCAAATGGTGAGAATGGGAAGATAATGATCAGGTCCAATCCTAGCCATAGCCTATAATACTTGTTCTGCAAGGAGGACTCGTAACAGACTGTCTACCTTTTTTAAAACCCCTGAGTATTTTGTGTGTATGTTGTTTTGTGAGTCTTTGATGAATTTTTTGTTAATTAAGTCTAATTAAAAGATTAAATTAATGATTTAATTTAATGAAAAATTATTATGACATTTTAATATTTAATGATATTTAATTAATTGAGAAATTAATTAAATAAAAAGAACTGAATTTGAAGATAAAAGCTATAAGATTAAATTTAGAACATGATAATATTTATTTAATTTAATAATAATATATTTAGAGTTCATTTTTAAATAAATGCTAAATTTTATTGTTATTTAAGTTAATAAATATTTATCAAATTAAATGTTCAAAAATATATTAAAAGGAGAAAGATATTAAATTATGAAAAAGATCTAAGTTCACATGAATGAGTTTAAAATACAGGAAATTAATTAAAAAGATAAATTATGTGAACTTAACAAAGATATTTAATAAAGTGCACATGTGATTTAAAAATTAATAAATTAAATAAAGTAAATTTAATAATTCACTTAAAGTGCATGAAAGGAGTAAATTAAAGAATATTTTAAAGCAAATTAATTGTGCATGAAAGAATTAATTAAATAAAATAATTATAATTTTAGAAGTGGTGGTGATAGAAACCCTAAAGGTAATTAGATTCTATATTAGAGGGTTTTTGGGGTCATTATTAGACACACAGGTTTCAGGGAACACACTTTTGGAAAAGGGAACAAAGAAATCTTTGGAAGCTTGGAAGGGTTTGGATTAGCAAGGGTTTCACCAGATTGTTAGCATCAGATCAAGGTAGGGTTTGTGAACTATTCTAGAAACACTTTTGGATCTCTGTCTTCTTTGTGGTTGTTGAAAATTTCTTTCACAAATTTTATTGAATGAATCCCGCTACCTTTCTTCTGAATCTTTTGCTATTTGATTTCTTCTGGGAACCAAGATTGAAACAACTATTTAGATAGCTTCGTTCTACAATTGAAAGAAATTAGTAGTAAATCAAAATTTGGGTTTTGAAATTAAAAATGAGATTGAGAAATTTAAAATTGGAAAGGGTTTGATTTTAGAAATGAAAATTCTAAATTGAAAATCCAATTGGTTCAACTTATTTATTTTTTTCCTATTAGACTAAAAATTCCAATCATTTATAAAAAAATATATATATATATTGTATAATGTGATCATGGAAGGAGGTATTGTGTAAAAATGATATAAAATTAAATATACTTAAAATTTATTGAAAGTGGGGTCTTGGGTTTATTTGTTTTATATATTAAAAAAAAAAGATTTTTATTTAAAACTTCATATAAAATATATATATATATATATATATATATATATATATATATATATATATATATATATATATATATATATATATATATATATATATATATATATATATATATATATATATATATATATATATATAATAATATGTTGGGGGGGGTTTACCACCCCACCACCTTACCTGTCTGTCGTGCGTGCGCAGGCTGACTGCTGCACGCGGCAGCAGACAAGCCTATAGTCGCGCAGGCAGCTGCACAGCTAATAAAAGGTTGGCAGCTTTTAAAAGCACCCCCTTTGTCTTGTTTTAAAAAAATAAGAATTATAATACTTGCATGATTCACTTCGCCCAGCAATTTTGATTTTTTTGTTTTTGTTTTAAAAAGATATATATGTTAAATTTAGAATATTATTTATTAAATTAAATTTTATTAATTATTTTAATAATTGATTAAAATATGTTTATTTAAAAATAAAAAAAGAGAAGAGGTTTAATATTATTGTTAATTATTAATAATAATATTATTAATAAGATATGAATAATTCTTAATTAATGTTTAAAATAATATTTGATAATAAAGTTCAATTGCTGTAAAGCATTTAAATATAGCTTATTTTAATTAAGATTTATTAACAATAAAAGTTATTTAATCATTGTTGTTAATAATTAAATAAATTATTAATGAATGAAATATGGTTAAATAAAATTAATAATCAACTTAATTAGATTTGATTTAATTAAGAATTATTAATATCGAGAGTTATTTACGAATGTGTAAACTCATCTATTATTGTTAATGATTATGACTTGATTAAAATTTGTAAAGCATTACTTTTATAACTTGAAGAAATAAATGGGCACACTCAGACTATTCTTTTAAGAAAATTAACTTTTATCATGAGCATAACTTTATATATTTGAGTCGAATAAGTTGAATGGGTTATTGGGTGAGATAAACTGAGAATCTTATACACTTAAATGTTCATTGACATGCAAATTGAAGACGTTATTTTTTACTCTATTATGTCTTTTCAAATCAAACCCAACTATGAAACTATGATGTTGCTTGTACTATCTATGCTTCTGGATTTTGGTGTTGATTAGATGTCGACCAGTTTAAGACATACACTAGAGGTTTTATGGAATTTATTTAATACTATTTTGTGGTTGGATGTCATGATATGTCTTGTGATTCAAATTGGAAATTATGTTTATGAGGTTTACTTTGTGGAGCATTTATGTTTACTTGGGTTGGGAGAACCATCTTATTTTCAGGTTGCATGTTAAGGAACTGAGTTTGATCATTATGAGTGTTGTGGTATGGGACACAACTGTGGATTTATGTGCTTAGGAGATGTTTTCTAGGTACATGACTTTGGGAGTGGCTTGCATAGGGGTCTGGGACCCAAAGTGGTCAGTGCCACAGTAACCTAATGCAAGTTATGTAATAAGTGATAATCTAGTAATTAAAACTTTTGGCGGAAAAACACACTTAAAAAGATAAGTTAGAGATATTTGATCCACCCATACCTTGAGTGCTTGTATAGACTAAGGATGGGAATGAGATGAGTGCCTCGTCTTCTTGAGAGGGCTTTCTAGTTTCCATATGTGTGATGTTGAGGGTCCAGGGTTTAGAGTAACAAGTCCAGGGTAACTCAATGCTTGAGGGTCCGAGGTCTATTAAGAGATCAGTCCAGGGTAACTCAAGCAGCCATGTGATGACACTCCCTAGTATGTAGCATGAGTCTCCTCTATAGATTATGTGTATCTATTGTCGGATGTGTTTATTATGGTTATTTACTTTCATTGATGATGATTGGTGATTCATGGATGTTGTACTTTTGACATGTAGCTTTTGATTTGAGATGATTATCTTTCATTGATTTTATCTTATGATCTTGGTATTTGGTTTATACTTGGTTCGTGTATGATGTTGGTTATGTGGAGTTGGTATTGGATTGGGTGTTCTTACTTTTGGATTATTTTATCTTCTTGAGTAGCATGTGTTACCTTTGAGGTAGTTTTGGCTATTAGGGGTACCTTGCCTAGGAGTGTTTTATGTTTGGTAGCCGTATGTGGATCGTTCATTATCTTCCCTGCACGATGGGAGTGGAAGCCTGACTAGGTAACCACGTGGTCGGGAGGTAGTGTCTTCTTACCATTTGGGTCCTCCTTCACATTGCGAGCTGTTGGATGTTCTTTGCAAAAGATGTACCTTTATCATTCTTATTTCTTATCTCAGAGACTTCTTTTCAGATGATGTATATATATGTGATCATGTATTCTGATGTATTGTATCTATTCTCACATACCCTGTGACATGTGTAGTGGATGTTATTAATTGGATGTACTTTCATTGTATTAGTTATACTTATGCTTTGCTTATGCGATTATGTATCTGTTATTTCTTTATGATCTTGAGAAATTGTACTTGGAACTTAAACTAATTAATTTAAAAATTTTAAATGTGACTCAACGTAAAGGAGCCCTTGAGGGATTGAAACTATATTTGTAATTGCAAATGTGTATTTGATGTGTATGTTCTTATTGCTTCTGCATTAATGTTATCTTGTTGTTGTTTAAACTTTAAAAAAAAAAATAGTTCAGTAAACATTGTAACATGTTAGGTTTATTTCTCTTGGGTTCCCAAGCAAGGTGTTACAAGATGATGTGGTCTAGAACTTATAAAATGGGACACAAGGACTTTTTTGTGTGTGTTTGTCATTGGTATGCTATGGGACTAAAGATTTCTAGAGGGCTCATTCATTATGCCCACATCTAGGATTCCATAGCACTAGGGACTGCACTTTCTTCTATGGATATATGAAATGTTCTCTCTTATTACAACTCATTTTGCAAAAGGGTAACAAGCTAGCATGAAGATACAAATATTTGTGGAAAGAAGAACATAGATCTATGTTGCCCTATGATAGTACCAAGAAGACATGATATAAACTTGTGAGAAACGATGATACACCAAATATTCACAATCAATAGATTCTTTCAATATTGAGATCTGATACTGATTGCCAACCCATTATTTCTCAAGCACTTTTTTGTTAAATACATTGGAAACTATATTGAAAAAATTAGAGAAATAATCTGAGACATGTTATGGAATACTCAAAAAATATATAGTTTTTAAGGTATATCCAAATGATGAATGATGAGTTTTCCTTTTTTAACCAACTAAGATCAATTTCAAATTTATAAATAATAATCAGGCACATAGAACAACAATCAGGGATTTCAAGCAAACGTCTACAAGCAATGGGCAAGGGACAAAGCAATCTTGCACATGAACAAAAATAATGTCGTAGTATGAATTTAATCCCTAGAACCACTATTGTTTATGTTCTCAAAATATTTTTCAATCACGCACATAGTCCTAGAAAAGAAAATTTGGCAGCATTAAGTTTCTTAGTAATGGTCAACTCTACAACTTTTGCAATCTAGAGTGGACGAAATCCAATCCTGGTGTACCAGGGTTTTGACATATTTCGAGAATTTAATCAATCGGAGATACTAAGGAGATCTGACAACCCAACAAAAGACTACACCTGTGGAGATTTTCCCCACAAGGACATTTATAAAGCGATTGTTACTACCACATCAAAAATGACTATTACCGCTTGAGGTACCATCCACGTGGTTGACCCAATAAAGGGAATGTCCACTGTGGTTTAACCTATAATGTTCCCATATTTTAGCCTTCATGTTCTCCAAAGTCTAAGTGGAGGATAAGAAAAAATAAAGTCATTCAATTAAAAATTAAAAGGTGACTTTGTATTAATAGCTTCTAGGGTATGAATTAATTATTGGAAGGACGGAAGCCTCTCGTGATTTAATTAATTATTGCTAGGGAGGAATTTCTAGGGTATGCATTAATTATTGGAAGGAGGAAGCTTCTAGCTCTTGCAATTAATTAATGTTTAGTTCCTTCCAGAAGGATGAAGAAAAGGATAAATAGGGCTGAAAGTTTCATTGTTGATCATCGGATGATTATGACTTGCGTTTGATAAGAGCTTGGATGTGTGAATCACACTTCTTTTTTGGCAATAGAGGACGTTCATTCTCTGTTGTAACATTCTAGACGTCATTCCCTTAGGGTTTGGCCTTTGGAATACATCTCTTTGTAATTAATTGCAGCATTCTCAACATTAATATAATTTCAGCCTTGGTTCAGCTTTTGGGCATTCCTGGGTGTCCATTACAGTGGTATCAGAGCTCATTACAAGGGCCCATTATAGTGGTATCAGAGCCCAATCCATTACATAACCCTATCTAGTCAAGGAAGACTCACAAAGTTGTACCACATGAGGACTTGGTTTGGATTTAAGGGTTCCAAGTTTTTGATGTGCCCAAAAGGGAATATAGCATACTCCTCTAGCCTCTTCACCTTACCCAAACATAGAAAACAAGATTTTTTGACACACTAATTTGAAATCACCTTACCAACTTTTTGAAAAATCCAACAACAAACACCACTAGTCTCAAAAGAGAAAGTACTAGTGGATGTTGAGGACAAACCGAAGTAGAATAGTGAGACAATAAAAAATATCCTTTCCTACCTACAAGGGGATCCGTCGTTAAGAGGAGCTTCACATGTAAAGCAAGCGAATGAAGCTCAATCTCTTAAGATCTCCCAAATAGTGTTCATAGGGCCTAATTACTATGTGAAACATATATGCGTGAAATAAAATCTAGATCTAATTTTAGAGCACCAAATAAAGTGTGAATTTATGAAAGCATGTAAAAGCACTCAAGCCAAACACATGAGATGTTCATTTTAGTTCCAAATCCAAGTGTTATAGAGATCCAACAAAATAGCTAGTAATCCTTGCAACACATTTTTCTCTGTTGTACCTTTCATTTATGCTTGAACACTCGCTCGCAACGAACAAAACAACAAGCAAACACAAGATATGCAATAATATACCAAAGCCAAGAGGTATTCCCAGATTAATGGAAAAATGAAAATTAAATGAAAAGGTGTGACCCACATAAGAGAATGTGCAATTAACATTTAATTAAGAGATGTGGAGTGTAAAACTCCATAAAAATTATAAGATGAGGGGTGTTTTTATTTAATTTAAATGTAAAATAATCCATTTTCTTATAAAATAAAGTGTGTGACATTTATTTAATTATTTCTTTTAAAATAATAATTGTTGCACATAAAATTAAGTAAGGAGGGGTTTTATTTAATCAAAAGGGAGCAAATTCTTTTAATTCAATAATACAAAAATATGGAATACCATCTTCATAAGCATTTAACAACTACAAGATGAGATCATTTTCATCTATATAAAGGATAAAAACAAAAGAGTATATTCTTTAATACTAACTTTTCAATAATGACTAAGCCCCAAAAATGTCCTTTATAGAATTTAAGATATGAACTCAACATTTCCTAGTCCTACTATATGCTTCTAAATTTGTAGTATTTTATCTTAGAGAGTCTCAGTCAACTTTATATATAGTTATGAGTAAATAAGTTATATACAAATTTGTCAAATCAAAAGTTGTGCATTAAAAAACATGTAGAAAGTTAGGTACATTTTTAGTGTATTATATATATAAGTATGGCAAAGAAAATCATTAAAAATTTCAAATTTTAAAACATGTCATTCTAATTCACATTAAAGTTTTTAAATCAAAGATCAAGCCAGAATCTCATGATATTCTACTAGTTATTCAAATTGATATAGAATTATTGACATATAATTATTTAGGTCAATTTTTCACAATGGATCTACAAGTAAAGAAAAGTTTAAAATGAAGTTCCAATAAATACTATATGCAATGTAAACTTGTGAAGGATTTTACTTAATATGGACCATGTCATAATTTGTGAAGAGCAGTCAGTACTAATCACCAAACCCAAGTCTTCCTCTGTATTTATACAAGAATAATATAATAAAATTAACTATATATTTTATAATGTTGTTGTCATCCTCATTCTTGTCCACCTAGTAGACCTTTAATCCTCAAGAAACCAAAACTTTAGTTTCACAATAAGCACCAACTCTTATTGATGATAAGGATACTAACCAAGAGGCTAAATCCATCAACACAAGTGATTTAATAATAATTTAGGGAATGAAAAAAATCTTCACATTTTTTGGTTGGGTAACCAGAAATTCTATACAAATATTTATTTATAACATGAGAACAAATAATATCATCATGAAAGGAGAGATACACCACCCTAGAGTCCATATCCTTTGCTCATCTAGATCCTTGGTACTCTTTAGAATGGTTGTACTATGGAAATGCAATATGTTACTAGAGTACTATTAACGATTTTGTTAAACCTGTGTAGAATATACTCACATGTGACATCATAACTTAATAACATTATGATATTTTTCTTCATAGACTATTTTCCTATGATTTATTTAGGTAAGGAAAGTCAACAAGTAGTTGCACAAAATAATTTTATATGCCAACACATCCTAAACCATAGTTTGGAGTTTGATGATTTTTTTGGTTGAAGCTAGTATGTTAGTAAACTTCTTAAAGACAAGCTTTCAACTTTTAGGTATTCATGGATCTCTCTACAGAGATCATGAAACACCAAATGATTTTTTTAAAATGGCATTTTCAAAGTTTTTCCCAATACCCACTATATTCTTGCACCAATATTCATTCACTCAAAAATGTTAGTACTTGTGGCCAAATATCCAAATAGTGGTGCATACATGGGCCAATCACTAACTAGAAAAACTTATAAAAATATGATTGACTATTAGTACATGTGTGATCCACTATTAGTGCATGAGTTATCATGCTTCTTTGATAGTACTAAATAGGGGGGCTAACATGACAAATGGTTATGGTTATTATACCCCCTAATGCATATTAGGCTATTTCTTCTACTTATGGCACAAAACCTCATTGACAGAGACTCCATGAATGTGATTTAGTCTTTAATTTGTATTCAAAATCTTAGGTTCATGCATGTGATTAGTATTTTAGGTTGTATTCTAAGTTTTCCACGCTCTAAACTAACTCTAGTATTAGTTAAGTGTAGTTAGATAATTATGCATGCACACTAGTTCATAATTTAGGAATTCACATAGAAAGGCCTATCCAACTATGAAAAATCCTCACATTATGCAATTTTGTACATAGTACATTAAAACAAATCTAGCTAAATATTTTTTAATGTTTAGATTTAAGTCTCAGTTGAAAATGTAGTAGTTCTCATATATTATTTAGTATAATATTAGATAATTTATTCCTCTTTCAAATAGTTCACCATACTACATATTATTTTAGGATAATGATAGAATTTAATACCAAGTTCAAGGATTGGTTGATTGAGAAAAATGTTAGGGAAACTTCATCTTTTATGGGATTCAATTCATGCCTTTTTCTCAAAATGTGGTGTATGACAAATCTGCAATGAGCTTCATCTATCCAATAAAGTATTAATAAAAAGTAAGTATCATGTTTTGCATGCATTAACAACCACTTATATAAACTTTTAGAGCTTTCTAGATCTCATCAAGTCTAACCTCAAGTTGGGGTATTACCATGTTCTTATTTAGCAAAAATATATCTATTGATTTATTTAAAATAAAAGAAGGGATCTATAATTTTTGTTATAGCAACATTTTTACAATATTTATGAATCTAATATATATATATATATATATATATATATATATATATATATATGGCAAAGAAAATCATTACAAATTTTAAATTTTAAAACATGGCATTCTAATTTACATTAAAGTTTTTGAATCAAAGATTTTTATTGTGGACATAATTAAATATCATCAACAAGAAAAAGAATGAAAAAGTAATTCAATTTATTATTATCAAGTGTTTTAATAAATATATTTACACTTAATTAGGATATTATATTTTTAATGTTTCAAAAAGTTAAAAAAAGAAAAATATTGAAGATGAAAAATTAACTTTAATATATTTTATTAGTTATAAAATTTATTTTATTACATATGCATTCTTATTAAATTATAAATAATAATAAAATATATTATACTTACTTTTATATATTAATATTGTATAATAAAAATATATTAAATTATATTAAATTTTTTCCTTTAATCTTATTAAATTATATAGATTTGAATTACATTATACAATTAGTTATATAATATAAAATAAATTAAAACTCTGAAGGGTTAATTTAAATTGTTATTTATAATAACATAAAATAAATAAATATTGTATATACATGACACAACAAAAATAAATAAATAAATGTTGTATTTTAGTTCATATATTTCAACACAAATTGAGCACGTAGAATGTACACAAGGCTTCCAGTACAAAACAAGTTTCAAAGTTTCTAATACAAAAAGAAAAGTTTTAAAACAAGTCAAGTAGGTACATGAAATTGATCAGAAAAGCCATTTGTTTTCACACTCTATTTGATCTCTCAAAGAAATGCTTTTGATTTTTTTGATTGGGTGTGAGTTTTTAACATCTACCATTTGGATCACGCTCCATGACCCAATCCTAGTATGTACTCTAAGACTTCCAATACAGAAGAAATTTCAAAGTTTTCAAAACATGTTAAATACATGATCTATTCTAAAGACTTCCAATACAAAAGAAGTTTCAAAGTTTCCAATACAAAAGGAAAGTTTTCAAAACATGTTAAATACACGAAATGGATCAGAAAAGTCATTTGTGAAAGTTTAGTTAACACGGTGTTCTTAACAATAGACCACAACAATGAGTTCGGACCCTCTCCCGCTTTATCTAATCAGAACAATAGATTACAATAAAGCAGGGCAGGTGTTCAATATGATCCAAAATCATTATTTTCTTTACAATCAAGCAAATATCTATAACTTGCATACCTTTAGAGTGGCTGAAGAGTGGAGAGGAATTCGGCAACGCAACAGTCGTTGAAGTTTGGACAAATGAGACAGAATGCAGGGATTCGCCCGGGCAAGAGCTGCGTACAGAACGCTGAAAATGAAATAAAAGCATATACAGAAAGGTGGAGATAAAAATGTAAGAGCAGATATTTTATGCCATACCGCTTGTTTTGCTGTGGAAACCAGCAGTACACAGGTGCAAATGGGAAGTTAATTGCAGTAAATGAAAGTCAGTGTCGGTTCATGCCGTGCGAATCAGTCTTGCTGCGGCTGCGGCCATTGAAGTCCTGCGACTGTCAGCATCTGTCAGGGTACAGCGTTTCGGGACGGCCGTGAAGGATGGGGATGGGATGCGGATGGAGGATGGCATACCCAGCCAGTCGAAATAACTGGCTGGGTAGCCGTTGGCCCCTAACGATTGCTGTCATTGAGGAAAATCAGTACCACGCGAAACACACGTGAAGACTACTTTTCTGTCCCTCACAGAGAGAAATCAAGCTTTTTTTTCGGAAAATTCGCTTCTCCTTCTCCGTCCGTAGGTAACTGATGTAACCAATCTAATTATTACACACTTGCAGGCCTTGGTGTCGTGGTGGAATAGACATCCACTAAGTTCCTTTTCTGGGCAGTGGAGAATTAGCATTTACCAATTTTAGACAAAATAATGGAGGTCATGAGCTTCTTTCCTTCAACTTTCCTGCCCTCGAATTGTAGAACAATGTGTTTGCCGCTTCTTAACGAAATACTAGATTTGTAGCGTGTTGTCGCTTAACTTCTCGGCCATGGCGAAACCCTTAATTTCTGTTTTCTAAATGTTTGAATCGTCGTGGTTTTTAGGGACGAGAGAACATGCCTGCCATACCTCTCAATCATATTCTATCGATTCTAACACCGATCTAGCGTAGTTCGCTCTTCTCTTCCTCTCTTCTACATAAATCTGCATTTCTACAAGTGCGGGAAGTGTCTCAGCTGAAAAAAATGGCATCTTCTTGTTAAAGAATCTGCTGAAGACGAGTATCTTCTTGAGGAAATAGATGACCCTGTGCCTATACTGAGAATACACGACCATCTGCGGGACTTGGGAAGAGAAATGGCAAACAAACGGAACGACCCTCCTCGCCTGTGGTGTCCACAAGAGCTTAAAAAATTGGTATGTTTCTCCCAACTTAAATCATGTGCTATGTATCAACTCAAATGAGTTTCTAATATTAACTTCTGGGAATCCAGGAATCAGAGGGATTTGCAAAAATACTTTCTCACAACAAAAAAAGATGTTTCTATTCCTTTTTCGACGTGTCCCTAGGATCTAGAATTATGTTCCTTTTGGGGGAATCGGTTGAAAGTGCTGCGACGTCAACTTCTTTGCTGCTTCTTCAATTGGATGTGGACGAGGATGAGAATACCCCCGATTCAATTCCCTCATGGATTCCACTTCAACATATTAAGCATTTAAGAATCTGTAATGGTGACTTCAATAGATTGTGGCAGCAAGATGTACAGGTATTCTCTTCTTTTCAATTAAAAATTTATCAATATTAAACTTGTTTATGAAGACACGCAATGATCAAGGGCAGCTTTTTTGTTAATGCATAATAAGTGCCGTACGTGCAGTTTACCTTGAAGTTAGATTCACTCTAATTTTAGATTTTTGAGATTTGAATAACTTTCACTGCGTTCCCCTCTCACAACAGCAGTTTACACGACTGCTTATCCATATAACATTAGCTTTCTTCACGCAATATGGATTTGTTCAGTCATTGCATGACTAAGGGTTCGTAACTATAAACTGCTTTGTGCAACGTAGAAAGAATTATATTAGTTTATTTTTATTTGCTCTGTATTTTTGTTGACAAAAATTATTCGATAATTCAGATCAATGTTTTTTTTTTTCCATCTGTGTTGTTTGCAAAGCAGTGTTTTACTGATGTCTTTTAGTCAATGATCTGCAATGAGTTTTATTTCAGAACTAATCTTTTCATTTTACTGCAAGTGCTTAAGAATTTTATCATCCACGATGAAATGCATTGATTTCTTGGCTACCATTGAAAGTTCAAGACAATAAATTTTTTATTAATTTTCAGGCTCCTTCCCAATTGAGGGCACTGGAAATTTCTAGAACTTCTTTAAGAAATTTCCCAGATTTCATTGGAGTACTAGCTGATGTGGAAAATGAAGTCGTTGAAGGTGAAGACATGGCGGCTATAGGAAGATTGCCATTATTAGGATTCTCCCCAATGAATCTTCAGAGTTCGAATGATTGTCGAAAGCCTACTATTGTCAAGACTCCGTTGAGCTTGCTTGAGGATCTAGTAATTAGCGAGCTAGAAAGTATTATAGAGATTGAAATAAGAGGGAATCTTTGTCCAAAACTTAAGTCCTTGGAACTTTTTTGCATGGAAAATCTTACTGAAGTGAGGTTTAGCAATTGTGAAGATTTTGAGAGATTGACTTGTCTTAAGATTAGCGAATGTGCAGAACTCAAAAAATTGTCAGTCACAGCCAATCTTAAGCTTGAAGAAATAAACATTAGTGCCTGCCCTCAGCTTGAGGAGGTATGTCTCGACCGTATGGGCTACCTCAAAAGGATTACAATTGCAAATTGTAATTTGAAAAATGTGCAAGAAATATCGGTTTTTAGGATGATTGAAAAATTGAACATCAGTGGCTGTTTAACGCTTCATGCTTTAAGTCTTGCACAACTGGACAGCTTAAGAAAAGTAAAGATTAAAAAATGTAATTATTTGACAAGTGTGACAGGGATATCCAATCTTCCAAAGCTTGTAGAACTAAGCATTTCCTTGTGTTGGAAGCTTCAGCTTGAGTTGCATCTGGTGGGTTTGAACTTTCTAAAGAAGATAGCAGTTGATTCGTCTGTTGTGATGATTAAATGTTTTAGTCTGGATGGTTGTAAAAATCTGGAAATAGTCTCAGGAGCAGTCATTGATTTCGGATTGATACAAGTGTTTAACATTAGTGCCTGTCCGAAGCTTAGAGAATTGCCAGTTATTTGTGGTGCAAGTCGCCTGCGGACAATTACAGTTAATGGATGTGAGAAGCTCAATTACCTTGGGCTGATGAATTGTAGAATTTTGGAAAGATTATCAGGTGTCTTTGACCTGGTCGTATTGTCCATAAAGGATTGTCCAATTCTTGAAGGGCTCCATGTTTGGGGAATATGACTCGCCTTAAGGAGATTCACATTCTTCGGTGTGGGAACTTGCAAAACATAACTTTGCCAATGACTCTGAAGCGTCTTGAGTTGAATGCTTGTGGAGAACTGAAAAGCTTGTCAGGAATATCCGCTCTTACAGAAATGGTAGAATTGAATATTCGTGCATGCCCTAAGCTGTATGAGTTGGGTGTTGCACATTTTAGCAAGCTAGAAAAATTAGCAATTGCAAATCTGGAAGAGGTATCCGGTATATCTAATCTCACCGAGCTTCTAGAACTTGAAATCTCTGAGTGTCGGGATATTGAGTTTGAGTTGTGTCTCTTGGGCATGAGCTGTTTGAAGAATATTGCCATTATTAAATCTGAGAAGATGCAGACCATGACACTGCCACCCAGCCTTACTAAATTGACATTGGAAGCTGCAGAGAATTGAAAAAGGTAGCAGGAGTATCTGGTCATACAGAACTTGGAGAGCTGAATATAAAAGATTGCCCTGAGCTTCAGGTTGATTTGCTTCTTTCTGGATTGAAGTCCCTGTATAGAATCTCTGTTGAATATTGCAATAAGCAGACCATGACACTGCCAGTAGCACTTAGAGATCTCAAAGTGCAGAGATGCAAAAAATTGCAATGTATTGCAGAATTGGAAAATCTTACAGAGCTTACAGAGCTCTACATTATTGAGTGTCTGGAACTTGAGGAGATACCAAGCCTTGCCCGAGCGAGTCACTTTGAGAGGATTAAAATTGTCTTGTGTGATAAGCTCCAAATCATAACTCTACCAACAACACTCATCAAACTTACCGTGCAACGATGCGGACATTTGCAAAGGATTGCAGGAATGGCTAATTTCAGAGAAGTTGTAGAGCTGTGCATTAGTGACTGTCCGGAGTTTGAGGAGCTCCCAGTGATTTGTGGTGCAAATTGCCTGGAAAGGGTCACTATTGATGGATGCAGGAAGCTCGGTTGCCTTCAGCTGACACACTGTAGGATTCTGGAAAGGGTCACTATTGATGGATGCGGGAAGCTCAGTCGCCTTCAGCTGACAGACTGTAGGATTTTGAAAGAAGTTTGGGGCACTTTTGCACAGTTGCATATATTGGATTGTCTGGAGCTTCTTGAGGGGATTCAAATTATGAGGTGTGTGAAGCTACGAGAAATAACTTTGCCCAGAAATCTGAAGCTTCCTCACTTGGATGCTTGTACAGAACTACAAAGTGTCTCAGAAATATCACATCTCAATAATATTGTACAACTGATTATTTCTGAGTGTCGGCAACTTGAGCTTAATTTGAATCTTGTGTGTATGAACTCTCTCCAAAGCATCACCCTTGATGGATGCGGGAAGCTTAAGTCTTTTGTGTTGAACAAATGTCATAATCTGAAGAAAGTGTTGAGTAACTTTGATCTACACAGGTTATCCATATGCGACTGTCCTGAGCTTGAGGAGTTAACCATATGTTATTGTTGCTTGGAGACAGTTCACATTGAATCGTGTAATAAGCTCCAAAACATAGCACTACCAGAAAAACTAACCAAACTTGATCTGCAAAGTTGCAGATGTTTGCCAAGGATTGAAGGGATGGATAGTCTTCCAGAGCTGTACATTGGTGAGTGCGATGAGCTTGATGTGCTGCCAGTACTTGTTGGACTGAGCAAGTTGATCAGGATTAAAATTGATTCTTGTCGGAAGTTGCACAACATGAAATTACAAACAACACTAAGTGAACTCTCAGTGTATCGGTGTAGCTGGCAAGTGATGGAAGACATCAACAATCTTACAAAGCTTACAAAGATGTCCATTAGCGAGTGTCCTGAGTTTGAGGAGTTGCCAAATCTTTCTGAAATGAGCTGCTTGGAAATTCTTAACATTGATTCCTGTGAGAAGCTGCACAACTCTTCCAGCTACACTCATGAAACTCAGAGTGAGCCAGTGCAGAATGAAGGAGGTGGAGAGAGTGGATCAAAGACAAACATGAATGCAATGATAAACATTCAAATCAATAAGCAAAATACAAAGACATCAAGTTGTGCTACAGCACTTCATACTTATTAACATAACTGAAATCTATTACAAATCTATAGAATGCTACAGCATTCCATCCACTCATGATCCACAATGAGAAACCCAAAATGAGCTCTGCTGATCACAAGCTCAATCCATGATATTTATAAGCAAATGTACATTTAATAGTGGACGGTGAGGTTGGTGTGTTGGCTGGTGCTTGGACGGCTGTTTGTCTCTTATTTAATATTGATGGTGCTGGAGTGTGGGCTGGACGGTGGGCTAGACGGCTAAGTTGTGGGCTGCCGATAGACTGATTGTCTGCTATTAATGGTAGAAATTAATACCACCAACACAGAAAATTGAAGCGAGTGGTAGAAATTGCCAATCCTGCAAAGCTTATAGACACGGTAATTTTTGAGTTTCCTGAGCTTGTAGAGTTGCCAAACCTTTCCAAAATGTTCTTTTTGGATAGCATTAGATTTGATTACACTGAAAGGCTGCACAATATAACACTACCAATTACACTAAACAAACTTACAGTGCACGGGTCCAGAGGATTACAGATTGTAGTAGGAATCAACAATCTAACAAAGCTTACACAGATATCCATTAGTAAGTGTCCTGAGCTTGAGGAATTGCCCAATCTTTCCGAAATGAGCTGCTTGAAAAGTGTTCAAATTAGTTCCTGTGAAAGCCTGCGCACCATAATACTCCCAACTACACTCATCAAGTTTAGAGCAACAAAGTGCAGAAGATTGCAGCGATTGGCAGAAATCGGCAGTCTTACAAAGCTTACAGATATGGTCATTTCTATGTGTCCTGAGCTTGAAGAGTTGCCAAATTTTTCCGAAATGAGCTGCTTGAAAGGTATTTACATTAATTCCTGTAAGAGCCCATACATCGTCATGCGGAGGAATAGGGTGGGATACTCTTCAATGACTTAATCCCAAAAGGAATTACTCTCCAATACCCTACAATATCAAAATCATTAAATGCTGACTCCAACCCCGGGTTCCCATAAACTCTTAGCCCCGTTTGGTTGCTGGAAGATGAGGGCCAAAACCGGGTTATCAGGGGCAAAACCAGGTTTTGTAAAAAAACTTTGTTGTTTGGTTAGTTAAAATTATAACCCGGTTTTCAATTTTATCTTCCAATTTTGGTCAAAAATTGGAAGAAGTTTCTTCCAGTAAAAAGGTGGAATTCGAAATTAAAACCAGGTTTTGAATTTTATGACAGTTTTTTTAATAATATTGTGGGGTCCACAGTATATTCATCTCCCGTGTCAACCAAACGGACCATTGGCTTTCCAAACCACAAAACCAGGTTTTCGAAAACCTGATTATAAGATAACCTGGTTATGTCAAAAATTAATCTTCCCCAACCAAACAGGGCCTTATCTCTACACAACAAACTCAATATGTTATATGTTTTCCAACATAAGATTCACCTTGCATTCGGGCCTGTATCCGGCTTTCAATCTCATTATATCTTCAAACTGCACCTTTCCTGTGACCACTCCTATTCCTGTAAGTCTGCATATGCACAGTCATTCTATGAATACAAGGACTTCAGATTATTCACGGAACGACTCCCATTCCTAAAACTCTACTGCAGTCGCAAGTATAAACAGAGAACACCGAGTCAATCAGCAACTGGCGCAACCAATGATCTTTAACACAATCTAGATGGCATCGGGTAACAACTCAAATGAGTGAAAACTTCATTGATCTCTATTTCAGTCAATACAAACTTCCAAAACAAAGAGAATGCAGAATTAAGAGTATTTCTTATTGCCCACTGTTTGCAGATCCGTACACCAGTTTTTTCACACCTATTAAATCTAAAACTCACTCAAAACAGTTTTAAAAATGGATAAAAGAAACTCTTCCAACTCATATATATTAGATCCATCAATTAAGACTTCCAAGGTAAATAGAATTGCAGAAATTGAGAGTTTTATATTTCTTCTTGTTTATACCCGCATACACCTGCTTCCTTCTCTGTCGTAACAGAGATATATAAGATTTCTTATAACTTCCCAAAAAAACTAATGCAACCAACTGTCATCGGTTGGAGCTTAGTTTAACCCTAACAAAATCCTAAACACAAGCTCACTCCAAACACATTCTTAGCTGATTACATTCAAATGTTTGAATTTGAAAACGAAAGAAAGCCTTAAACCCATTCCTAAAAACGTGAACTCATATGCTAGACTCTTTATAATAATTATTTATTCTTGGACACTTTTGGTCCTTATACAATCAAGACTTATAAAAACTTCCAGACTTAGATTCCTATTACAAATAGGTAACAACCATTAGAGATTTAAGTATGGCCCAATTGACTTGATTGGGCTCCTCATTGTGTAATTGAATCGCCTTCTTCTTGCTGGACCACATGGCCTTCCTGGCTTGCCTCGATGTCCTTGGTGCCCCTGCACCACATCGTAACACTGCCAACTACGCACGTCAAATTTAGAGTAACAAAGTGCAGAAGATTGCAGCGACTGGTAGGAACCGGCAGTCTTACAAAGCTTACAGATATTGTCATTTCTAAGTGTCCTGAGCTTAAAGAGTTGCCAAATCTTCGCAAAATGAGCTGCTTCAAAAGAATTAACATTGATTCATGTAATAGCTTGCACATCGTGACACTGCCAACTACACTCGTCAAGTTCAGAGCGACAGAGTGCAGAAAATTGCAGCGATTGCCAGGAATCGACAGTCTTACAAAGCTTACAGATATGGTCATTTCTAAGTGTCCTGAGCTTGAAGAGTTGCCACTTTTTTCCCAAATGAGCTGCTTGGAAAGTATTGACATTAATTCCTGTCGGAGCCTAGATAACTTAATATTGCCAATTGCACTCGTGAAACTCGCAGTGATCCAGTGCAGAAAATTGCAGCGAGTGTCCAAAATTGACAATCTTACAAAACTTACAGATATCATCATTTCTACGTGTCCCGAGCTTGAAGAATTGCCGAATCTTTCCAAAATGTGCTATTTGGAAAGTATTTGTATTGATGACTGTGAGAAGCTACACGACATAACAGTACCACACTCACTCATCAAATTCACTGTGAGAAGCTGCGAAAAATTGCAGCGAGTGGGGGGAACCAGTAATTTTACAAATCTTACAGACATGATCACTTCTGGGTGTCCTGAACTTGAGGAGTTGCCTTATCTTTCTGAAATGTATTGTTTGGGAAGTATTAGTATTGATAACTACAAGAGGCTACACAGCATAACATTGCCAATTACACTCATCAAACTCTCAGTGCAGGGGTGTGAAGGATTGGAGATGGTGGGAGGAATCAGCAATCTCACACAGCTTACAATGTTGTCCATTAGTGAGTTTCTTAATCTTGAGACGTTAAATCTCTCTGATATGAGCTACTTGGAATGTATTAGCATTTATTCCTGTCATCTGCTACAAGACATAACACTTCCAAGTACAGTCGTGAAACTCTCAGTGGAGTGTTGCAAAAATTTGCAACGAGTGGCAGAAACGAGAATCTCAGGAAGCTTACAGACATGGTCATTGCTAAGTGTCCTGAGCTTGTAGAGTTGCCAAATATTGACATTGATCAATGTGAGAGGCTGCACGAGATAACACTGCCAGCTACACTCAGGACGCTCAGAGTGAGCTGCTTGGAAAGTATTGACATTAATCAATGTGAGAGGCTGCACAAGATAACACTGCCAGCTACATTCAGGACGCTCAGAGTGAGCTGCTTGGAAAGTATTGACATTAATGCCTGTCGGAGCCTAGATAACTTAATATTGCCAATTGCACTCGTGAAACTCACAGTGATCCAGTGCAGAAAATTGCAGCGAGTGTCCAAAATTGGCAATCTTACAAAGCTTACAGATATCATCATTTCTACGTGTCCCGAGCTTGAAGAATTGCCGAATCTTTCCGAAATGTGCTGTTTGGAAAGTATTTGTATTGATGACTGTGAGAAGCTACACGACATAACAGTACCACACTCACTCATCAAACTCACAGTGAGAAGCTGCTGCAATAAATTGCAGCGAGGGGGAGGAACCAGTAATTTTACAAATCTTACAGACATGTTCATTTCTGGGTGTCCTTAACTTGAGGAGTTGCCGTATCTTTCTGAAATGTGTTGTTTGGAAAGTATTAGTATTGATAACTGCAAGAGGCCACACAGCATAACATTGCCAACTACACTTATCAAACTCAAAGTGCACGGGTGTGAAGGATTGGAGATGGTAGGAGAAATCAGCTATCTCACACAGCTTATAATGTTGTCCATTAGTGAGCTTCTTAATCTTGAGACGTTAAATCTCTCTGATATGAGCTGCTTGGAATGTATTAGCATTTATTCCTGTCATCTGCTACAAGACATAACACTCCCAAGTACAGTCGTGAAACTCTCAGTGAAGTGTTGCAAAAATTTGCAACGAGTGGCAGAAACGAGCAATCTCAGGAAGCTTACAGACATGGTCATTGCTAAGTGTCCTGAGCTTGAGGAGTTGCCAAATCTTTCCAAGATGAGCTGCTTGGAAAGTATTGGCATTAATCAATGTGAGAGGCTGCACGAGATAAAACTGCCAGCTACACTCAGGACGCTCAGAGTGAGCTTCTGCGGAGGATTGAAGCGAGTCACAGGAACTGATTATCCTACACAGATTGAGTGTATAGACATTAATGAATGTCCAAACCTTGAGGAGTTGCCAAGTCTTGCTAGACTGAAGAGTATTAGCGTCGACTCTTGTGAGAAGCTGGAGTATTGGAGAAATGAATTCATTGGAAAGATTGCAGCTTTTATTTTGCAGCAATGCGGCAATACAGGGTTGCATTCGAAAGTTGAAGGTATTGATTTCAAATCGTCTTTTAACATACAATGGTGTTTCAAATCTCAACGGTAGAGGTTTTTGAGTCATGATGAACCATCGGCTTTGTTCTCATTGATGCCATGTACATTTTCTAAGTAATCGATAATGGATCTGCAAAAGAAAATAACTTCCTTTGTATAAACTAAGAGTGTTTTCTGTTTTCTTTACAGAGTTTGCCGTCAACCTTTATTAATGTAATTGGAAAAGCAGCGAATGTAGCCATGTCAAATTTAAACCCTTCTCTGCTTCCCGATGCTATTTCTTGCGGAGATCCAGCCACTCTCCGTAGCACATTAGATTATCATAAGGTATCAGTGAGTGCAATAATCGTATTTAGTTTGGTTGAGATCAGTGGCTCTGCTCCACTACTGGCGACAGAATTCATGGTATGTACAAGTACGAGCGACCAGGACAATGGATGATTACCACGGTAATTAAAGATCACCGTTATGAAGCGGTGGGGCACTACTCATCCATATACAAGTACTTTTCCAAAAACCGTGAACGCCGGTTGGAGCTCTCTAGGTTTGACAAGCAGCGTATTCTTAGTCATTCCGATCTCGAGCGAGGGAAACTAGAGAGGTGGTGTCCGTGGGCTCTGAGGACGGATGAAGAGTGTAGAATACTCCCGGCTTTGACTACAATTTGTTGATAAGCTACATCACAAGTAAGATCTTATTTTATCGCGGTCTTCCACTTTCACATTGGAATGGTGTCTCCCCCGCTAGGGAAGTAGAATGTTCATGATATTTATGTCATAGGAACATATAAAATACACATATTTGTACATTTCTTTTAGACTATGCCTCGTATCATGAACTTCAAAACAAATAAGGATAGTGAACAATTAGTCTTATAATTTTTTCCAAGGAATTGAGTGTATGAGGTGTACTTAGAGTGTTTAATTAATCACTAAATATAGTGGAATATATGTAAGGCAATTGGATAATTGTTGTTTATAAATAGAGGCACACCTATGTAATCGAAGTAATTTTTTATTCTTATTATTTAGTATTAAAGAGATTTATTTTTATTTATTTTTATTGAGAAGGTGTCGTTTATGTCTTAAAATCTTCTTGTAACAAAATTTCTTACAACATTACTTTTTAAATATCAATGATCTTATCCTTTTTTTCTTTTTTTAGAAAATATTATTAACTTGCATAATCTCCGGAGTTCAATTTGTACAACATAAGATCCATTGTCTAATGAATTGTGAAGATCACACTTTATTGTTTCTCTTGATGGTAATGTATGAATTATGCTATTGAAATGAAGGAAAAGTTATAAACCATATTCATGATTTGTTACATGCACAACACTTGTCATATGTTCAAGGGGGTTGCAGAATCTCGATTAGCAAATCTACATAACTTTTGGAGGCTTCATGTGCATAGGGTATATTTACCCTCAAGGTTTTTTTCAATTCTTTAATTATCTTGTAGGAACCTAAGGCTCTATGTTCCTAGGCCTAGAATAGCATAAATTAAAGTAGACTCCCTCTATCCAAAAGTTAGTCTCAAGTTAATTCTTCCACTAATTTCTTTGAGTTTAACATTTCACAACCTTCAAATTGGTATCCACATTAGAAATGTTGACCACACACTGGATGCTAAGAGGGGGAGTAAGAGAAAATATGCAATAGAAGAATAAAAACAATTTTATACAAAAAAATGACATACTTCATGTTATGATTTGCATTCAATACATATTTTTAGGATCATTCAATCCTATTTTTTAGGAAACATTATCAAATAGATCTCTAACAAAATAACCTTTTAAACAAACCTTGTGACTAATAATAATATTCAGTCAAGTTTATTAAAAATTTAATCACCTATTGATCATAATCACCTCCTCTTGTGATTAGGCACAAACATTTCCAATCACTTTGACATGTCGTGAATGGGGACAAACACATCCATGCGCTTGCATAAAAAGTTGTGAATGGGGAAATAGATGCATTCACAAACAATGAATGGGGACATATACATCGAAACCAAATATAAAAAGAAAGAGAACCAAGTCTTTATTATCATATATGTAGCCACCATTATTGATCAACGCCACTTTGATCACAAATGTTATGAGTTGTTGATGCCACCTTGAAATGAATATTGGCTTTAGTATATTTGGTGTGAAATGAGAATGAACCATTGGTCATTATTATCCCCCACAATGTGAAATGCAACTAGAGCTAATAAGTAGCATCATTTTTGGTGGCTAGCAAAAGGTTGTTGGGTTTCCTCCTTCTTCATGTGCCTCAAACCTCCAATTAGTTTGCTACTAACTAGAAATTTTAACTTTTGAGACCCATTTTGTAATTTAGAGGAAAATAACATAATCTCCCTCACCACAAAAAAACCCAAAAACCCTAACGGAAAAACAAAAACCCTAGAAGAGTCCTTACTGTTGGAAATCCTGACTAAACGTAAAAGTGCATCCACTAAAACTAGCCTTGCTGAAACCCATAGGAAGAGTAAATTCCTTAGGTAAATTATTGTGGTGGATAAACAAGACCTAGAAGAGTCTAACGGGGATGAAGAAGACCAGAAAATGAAGGCTCAGGGTTATCATATTGAGTCTAGCTCTGGTGAAAGGAGATCAGAGAGATTGAAGGTTAAAAAAGGTAAGAACTACAAGGAAGAAAGTAGAGAGGAAACCAAGGACAAAAATGAGGATGATACCTATGATGTTGAGGTTGAAGAAACACCATAGAAAGTAAAGAATAGTGCCATAGAGGAGGACTTTGAAGCTGAAGTGGATGGCAAAGAGTTGGAGGAAGTTGAACAGGAGTCACAAGAAGCTTGTATTGATGTAGTTATAGGGCCTAATGTTGAGGTCCCCAAAGCTGACAATCCTGATGTGGAAATTAATGCCCTAGTTAATATGGATACTAATGAGGAAAGTAAGGTTGAAAGATTAAAAATGACTTGAAAGATTATATTAAGTTCCTCAATGAAAAAGTGTTATCTCTTAACAACTAGTTTGACAATGTCATTATTGGTATTGAGTTGGGAGTGGCTATCTCGACTATATGTAGGGTCCAAAAAGAGATGATGAGGAAGACCATCTTTGGAATAGCCATGGACCATAGCAAACTCAAGAAAGTTGGCATGCAAAAGAATGGCGTTCGTGTGGAAATGAAGAGCGTGAAGGATGTTCATAACTAGACCAAGGATCTAAGGTACCTAATCTAGGGAACGGCTTTAAAATCACACACTAAGCTTAATTCCTAGGCTAAAAGTGTTAAATAGTCAAAGTTGACTTCTTTTTTCCAAGCTTAATTATTCCCTTAGTGTGTGATGTTTAAGGGTGGTCCCTGATTGAGGACTGGGAGAAAAATAAATAGCCCTAGCTTTTCCCGGCCTTAGCTTTCTTATTTTCCTCATTTTTATGATTAGTACTTTTACTTTAATGCTTTTATGGGTGATTGTGCTCCTATTTGTAATTTTGGGACACATTTTAAATATTGTTATGTTTAATCTAGTTTATGTTAAAACATCATTACTCTAAGACTTTATCCTTTTTATTATCAACAAGGTTTCAACTGATAAGTTAGATTCTAGTATTAGTAGAACTTACTCTAGTTTTTTTTTTAAGTTTTGGTTTGTGGAGGATCTCTAACAATTTGTGTTAGTGATGGTCTTTCCTACTGTTTGGTTGTAATGGCCCAGAGGAGAAAAGTTCTCTGTTCAACTGTTTCTCAGGTTCAAGGCCCTTTTCTTGCCTCCTTTAATCAAAAACATAAACCTCCCTCCACAAAATGGACATTGCATACAAGTGATACTACACCTAATTATAAATATAATAATATTTTATTATTTTTAGCACTTTTATTAACATAACCATTAATAACGTTTAAAAATAGACCTGAGAATGTTAATGTTTGACTTAATACATACATATTCCTACAACAAATACTAACAATAAAAAAATTACCTACTAAAATCCTCCTTTAAGGTGAAATCCATTAATGAGCTCTCCAAGGATCATTATCTCAAATAACCAATATTTGATTTTCTTCTCAAAATGGTTACTAAATAGCTTTTAATGTGGTCATCATGTTCTTCTCCTTACACGTTGTGTAAATAAGCCACAAATGGCTTCCACTAGAGACATATCAATTATCCAAAGCATGAAATGTAATATCCACTAACTCAAGGGACATCTCTTCCGATGACATTGTAAAGGGAATCCAATTTGTAAAAACCTTGCCATTTTTCTTATCAATATACTAATCAATGATCTTTGCAACAAAAGAACATGGAATCACGGAATGAAACCAATTATAGAGCCAATTTTGGAAATTAGAGATCATATGCCTACCAATAAGACACCTCCACATATGAGAGGAAATAAGATTTTAGAAAGTTATGGATAGTAAAATTCTCCTAATAAATTGAACTTAAGATCTACATGAGAAAAAGATAGCATGGCTAAGAGATGTGATAGCCAATAGAGTTATTCCAAAGCTTTGAAGAGCTTAATAGAAACAACTAAATGTTGACCTTGATTCGAGTCACCACACCAAATAAAAATGAACAATATGTAACGCTATTTATAGAGGTCTTGACAACAAGCAATAAACATCCTCCTATAGTGAAAATCCTTTGAAGGACAGTCTGTAAAGAAATACCTTGCCAACTGTCTTTACTCTGTCACTAGTATTTGTAGAACAAGAAACATCTACAAGTGGAAAGTGATTATATCATAAAGGAAACCCGTTGATACTTCCTTGCTCAATACAAGTGCAGATCCAACCTAATCTAATGACTAATTCATAGAAAAGAGATGCGACCTCATGCCAAATGAAACTCAGAAGCTCATTAGTATGTAACTTTCAATGATGTGTCAATTTTTGAAGGAAATTGGTCTACACTAGGTCTACCCTACTCTATGTTTGTAGTTAGAAAGATTACAATGATCGCATATTCCAAGCCCTCCCATAATAGAGTCAAGCTTGTCCTTATTTTAATATCATAAGACAAAATGTGGGGTATGGAATTATAAATAATTTTATTCAAAACAAGTGTCAGTATTTGTCTTTATAATAATAATAAAATTATATTTCTAGAAGTATAACTAGCACTTGCTCCAAAAAGTGCAATGTGTACATCGATAGTAGCATGTGTTGTACAGTTTCTTCAATGTGATAGAAGGACAATCCTTTTTATTGTTACTCTTTGCTTTGCTAATTGTTGGGATGATGTATTGTTTTATGTTCAATTGATTTGAACAATTTATAACAAGTGCACACCATCAATCTATAAAACTATGTTGAATTTTTGTTCTTGTGAAAATCATATCATATCATGTACAAGAGATATAAATTTAATTTGCAATTGAGGGGCAAATTACTTTTTGATTGTTTGGTACCATGAATGTTCATATCAACATGTCCCTCCTTAAAGTTTTCCAATAAATTGTTTGCACTTGAAGCTTGTTCTAAAACTATTTGGTGGCATCATTAAATTCCTAAAAATGAAGTATTTTTCATTACATGTACATTAGGTTGATGACATACATATATGTATAAAATAATAAATTAATGGTAGGCATCTAAGCATGTTTCTTCTTTTTCCCTTATGGTTGTGAATGGATTTCTTTGCATTTTTCAATATCTTTCAAATGAGAAATGTGGATGAATGTGCAAGCCCTTTAATGACTTGAGTCTAGAAATTGTTGTGAATGTCAAACCTTGCCTTTCTATTTTACCAATGTCAATTGTTGCTTTCTGTAGTGTAAGCCCCTAAGATTTGTGGATAGTTAAAGCCCAAACCATTGTTATTGGGATTTACCTTCATGATCCCAATGTCAAAGGAACTATTGGTATGACTTTTGGATCATCTATGTTCCAAGGTGGACCATTGTAATTATCAACCCTTGTTGTAACATACTATGGAAGCTCTAATGGATTTGAATTTTGGGGTATAAATAATATCAATTATTTCACCTAACACTCAATTTATAAGGCCTGCTTCTATCCATATGTTTGTTGTCAACATGATGTATTGCCCTTTGCATATGAGAATTTCCTTTGCCATTCATTCATCTACAGTTACATACTATATGCTATTTGTAATGCTTGTTGTTATACTCATTGACATTGGAACATTTAACAGTTTCAATATTTTTTTGTTGTGTAGTTTGACAAGATCATTTGTAGAAAATAGATGTATTGACCTATCAAATGCTTTCATTTTCATTAAGAAAAATGTGTTGATTTGCGAGTGTTAGTAGGAGCTCCCAATCTTCCTTTGTTGCTTTTGCATTTTGTATGTTCTTTAGGAGTTCCCGAAATTGTGCTTGTTGTTGATCACCACCTTAATGTTGGAAAACTTCCTCCAATGTGATAATTGTTTTGAGTTGATACCATAATGTTATGGCATTAGAGTGTGATATGCATATGGTTTGTCCATCATAGGTGGTAATTGAGTGAAGTCACCAACTAAGAGTATAGAAATGCCACCAAAACAGAGTTGTTAATTTGAGGAAATGCTTGCTACAATCTACTATGAATTTTTAGAAGCAATTTTGGGATAATGAAACTTAGTTCATCGATAAACATGTATTGTATCTCCTTTAAGTCCTCTTGAAATATGGTCAATGTTTATCCCTATAGTGGTTGCATTTGTTTTGTATGTATCTTTAGAGTTGTATGAATTATTGATGCATGTATGTTGAATGTTGCAACACCTATAGGAGCTACTGTCAGTAGTGTGTTCTTCTATTGGTTTTCATTACTATTTAGTTCATTTCTAATTCTGTTAATCAAGTATGATTTTCATGTACCAGTTGTACCTTGAATTAGCATGTATAGTGGTTTGTTTAATGCACATTTTTTATGTTTTTGGATTATTGCAAGTGTTGCCTATTGTTGTGTTGATAGTGGATAGTTTGGTATATGCTCCTTTGGTAGAATGTTCTCATCTTCTATATTTATTTTACTAGTATTCCAAGCATGTTAAGTTCATTGATTGTAATGCTTTGTGAGGGACCCATTTGTAACAACATTTTTCATTCATTTTGATTAAGTATTTCATGCATTTTAGCATCATCATTGGTATCATCCTCTTCCTCTACTAAAATATCTTCATGCGTTCATCCTTGCGATTGACATGCCATACTTGATATCCATTTGGGTTCATGTGGGTCCAGTTTATAAGCATTGATTCTTTGGTTAAGCCAAAGTCCATTTCTATATCCTGAAATTGCTTGTACAATAGGGGCTCACTCTAGCATAATTCAAAATGTTCTAATTCAAAATGTGCAATTATATTAAATATTGGATAAACATTGACAATTGATTGGATGTTTCTTTTTCTCCATTTGTCCTATCTATGATTTGTAGAAAAACTATATGATCTTGCTAACTGAAGAAGTGTTATCATCTCAAGCTCTAGTGGCCTTTGAATGTATGCCTGCAAGTATGAAGAGTTTATCTAATTTTCTCCTAATGCATTTGTTATCCACTAAAAAATTTTCTTCCAACATGTAGAGATATAAAAGGACCATTGCATACAAGAGGCAATTTTTGAAGCATGTGACATTTTTTTGTGCAGCTATGTCAGGCTCAGCTACAACTCCAGTCATAAATTTCTTGTATGTTGTAAGAGTTGGACTATTAGGTTTTTGGGCAGAAGAATTTATTTTTAACATGTTAATGCATGTCTCAAATGTTTTTAATGCCTTTGATGCATACTTAGCAATGTATTTGAAAACTCGTGAGATGATTGGTTAGCAATCTATGTTTGCTCTCCAAATGATAACATTTCTCAGCTATGAATATTAAGTTTGTTAGCATTTCTTGCATGTTTATATATATTTTTACCATTCTCATCACATGTTAGAGTTGAAATATTTTGTTGTTTCCATGGTGCTTTATAGCGACACTCTAATTTTGTGTCTTTTTTCCATAAGCATGTGCCTTGTCTATATCTTGTATGACGTTGGACCCTATTGATCAGTTCTTCATAATTATGGTCATTATTTGCAGATAGTTTATCATCTATACTGAACAAATATGGGTCATCTAGTGGACTTCAATAGAGTGTATTATTTCTATGCGATGTTTCATGAGGGTTCCAAGTTGCAACATGCCTATCAAAAAATAGTCATGCTTTTTCAACTAAATCTACATTATTCCAGTCAAGTCTATCCATATCAGGTGCATTTTTTATCCAAATTGTTTCATGTATATGTGTGCTTCCTTTATGTTGCAATTCTGTTCTTTACCAAAAGTTTTCTACATGAAGAAGCTTTTCAATAACTTCTTCACAAAAAATTGTAAATTGGTGATGCATGTATAATGCTACAGTATGAGGGTTATTGATGATTTTTTCTATGTGTTTTTTATTTAATAACATCATTGGAGAAGTATCGTTTAACATTAATTGATGTAGATCTAGCCATTTTGTGTCTACTACATTGAGTGTGATGAAGAGAGTTGGTGATCCAATTTGGTTGATTATATTCATTAAATCTGTTTGATGACTGCTCCCTTATGGGTGTGTACCTCACATTGAAGAACCATAGTGCATCAATTGTTGTGCCAACTGATAATCCAACAAATTTTGTAGGTGTACATGGAGGTTTTCTATAGTAGTAGGCATACTGTTCTCTCCATTTCTTTTGATGAATATTACTACAACTGCTTGGCTACAATGTCTACCCATTAGATTGAAGACAAAATATGGAAAGCGATGATGTCTTCCAAATCTATTGTCACAAAACCTTATGAAGTGTTGTGAAAATTCATGTAGATGAACTTCCCTTATCCTAGATTGGATATAAAGTGTAGATCCTTTTGGAAACAGAGTGGAAAATGCCATATCCAACAAGCCCGCAATTTTCATTTACTGGACATGAATCTATCTCTAACCCATCTATTATATCACTTGAATTTCCTTCAAGTTGCGATCTTTATTTTATGATTTGTAGCTTAGGAGTAACTTTTGGTGGCTTACTAATAAATGATGTTGTGTATGTTGTGCTAATCTCATTATCATGTCCATCAATGTTCATTTCCATGATTTCCAATGGTATGTCTTTAGTTTTTCTCAATAATTTTAAGCATATTGGATACATCTGTTCTTACTTCAGGGATCTCAACCAAATGATTTGCATGAATGGTGACATCATTATAGTAGGGATCATATTTGATCTTGTATTGTAATGCATCTATAATATGGCTCCTACAAACATATAAATCATAGGATTGAACTATTGTATGTAATCTTTGAACAATGTGTATATCTATATCTTGGATCTTTCGTGGTAGTATTCTTGTAATTCTTTTAATATCCATTGTAAACCTTATTGTGTGGCCACAATATTTATACTGACCTCCAAAATTTTGAGTAATTTGTAACACAGGGTTAACTCTAACAATCAAAATTTCTTCAACCTAGGTTAACTTTTTAGTACAAGAGGTTGTTCTCCCAGATCCATATTGTTTAAGAATGATAACCAATGTATATTTTTTTCATGGTAGCATCAATTGCATGTGGGAGTTGTGTTTGATAATTGAATGTGTATTCCTAGATAGCAGTCTTTGCTTGTAACTTTTTCAGTGCATCAATTCGTTGTCAAAACTTATTTTTTTGTCATTTTGTAGTTCGTATGTTCTTGTGTTCACATCAGTTCATAATTTTTTGCTTGAATGTTGTTTTTTGAAACCCACAATGTTAGTCCTATGAATTCACATCAATTTATTGTTCCATTAATTGTTCACCATTGTATATTTGTTGTATACGATTTCTAAGTTGCTGCAATCTTTTGGCACACCTTCAGACATTTATCTTTTCTTTATTATGGGCATAGTATTCTCGGCTTCTTTTTTTGCTCTCGTCTCATTGTTTCTATAGAAGTAGATTTTGTTGGAAACTAATGCTTTGTTGTTGTATTGGACTTTATTCACCCTCCAATGGGTGGATCTCTAATTTTTGAATTAGTTACTCAATGGCTACTTCTATGGTACAATGGTTTACTATTTGTTGTGGTGGATGTGAATGTCTCTTTAACAACTTTGCATGTCTACAAGTAACTAAATTTACATCTTTATTTCAAGCATAATATTCCCGATTCCTTTTTCTATTTTGTTGCCTCTAAATTTCTAATGGTGCATTTTGTTACAATTTTTTTGGAGTGCAAGTCAACATTTTTAGTAGCTGTAAACATAAAATATATATCAATGCACATTTTGTCTCGATGAGATGGGTAATATAAATGTATCTAAATTGGTATACTACTACATCCTCTAATTTAAATTGTGTATGAGACAAATAAATTTAACATGTTTCTTTTCATTTTGTGTATAACGTAAATGAGAACTTATCCTTTTATTTATAATTATGTATAGTATAACCAAATTGACAAAATTAAGACAAAAAAGTGTGTGCAAATAATCATTTTAGTACAATATTTTTCTTCAAAGAATGTAAACTATCTAATGAATTCAACATGTTACACATACAAACTTATTTACTATATTAGTTTGAAAAAAACTTTATTTTGGTAGACTAAAAGAAATGATTTTTTTGCAACTGAAAAATGTAGGAGAAATTCTAAATTCTCTATAGAGGAGGTGATAGATAGGTGTTTGCGTATATATCAAAGTTTACATCATTCAGAGTTAGTATATTATGAATCATTTGTTTGATTTTAATTTCAACAGATTATTGTTGTTGAAGTTGATGAAAATCAACCCTGCAACTCCCAAGAATCACCTGCATGTAAACACCTATCATAGAAAGAGAGAAGGAAAAGCTATGGAGGCTAGAATTTTCAAATCCGTAGATGAGACATTCTTGATGAGCAAAAGAAAAATTGCTATTATCAAAAGTGAATTGGTTTACAAATAGATCAATCCTTATAAAAGGAGATCAAAACCCTAATAGGTAAAACCTAGGTTGCATGATAATAATTAATAAAAGAATTAATTATTATATGCCTAAGTTTAGCTTAAGTAAAATAGAGATAATAAGTGACTTAATAATTAAATCAATATGATTTAATTAATAAGAAAAAACTTTATTACTCTAACAATTCCACCTTGTAACTGTAATTGTGTATGACATAAAATAGTTTTTACATGTTCCTTTTTCATTTATGCATAACATAAATAGAAATGAAATTTTGTAATTATAACTATGCATAACAAAAAGAGATTGATAAAAGTGACACAAAAACAATGTGCAAATAGTTGTTCAAGTAGAACATTTGAATGCAAATTATTTATATTATACATCTAATTCAACATGGTATACACACAAATTTACTTGCTATATTGAGCACAAAAAAATGAGTTGCATAAACTAAAATTAATATTTTTTTTTTAAAATACAAAAACATAGAAGGTCATCAAAAACTGCCAGTAGAAGAGGCAAAAGAAAGATGTGTCTATCTATATCAAATCTTACATCATTCCAAATTTAGTGTATTAGGAATCATGTTTTTTCATTTTGGAAAGCATGATAGTACTCTCAATAGAAAAGTTGACTTCTTGAACCCTTGTGACGATTGTGTTTAGTCACTCCTCATTGTCATACATCTCATTTTTGCAAGACAAGCTAAAAATATTTTTTCCATTACTTGCATCTCTTATGATATGTTCACTTTCATTTCCTTCAGGAGTTGAGAATTGTAAGTGCACAAATCTTTTGCGGACATTTTCATCAATTTTATTGCCCCTTTATCAAATGCAACTCCCCACATTGTGTTTGTATGATCCTATAGCTCTACTTGTAGAATATATTTATAATTGTAATAAGTACTTGTCACATTGCACTTTGAACAAAACCACCTTCCTTCATTATCTTTAGTCATAGCCTTTTTACTTTCTTAACCATTTGATTGGTTGGACATGCTAGATAAGACATCTTGTCTCCTTTGATGTGTAATACCAATGCTCTTAACATGCATTCAATATAATCAATTGTAATTTGACTCTTTTCTTCAATATTTGAAATGGTCATCCGTGGGGCATCTAGCTTTACTGTAGCTGGTAGCAAGTTTTTAACTGCTTTGTTGAACCATTCCTTTAGATTTGAAGTCTTCTATAATTCAGGGTCTATTTTCAATGTCATAGTTTTGTACATGTGTTGAGAACCTTATCGTTATATTCAGAAACTCGACAATTTTTACTTGCAAGCATAATTGTTTGTTTTTGTTCATACTTTATGTAGTTGACCACCCACATTTTCAATTATTGGTCCCCAGAGAGTTAAGACTATAGTTTTCTCAAACATATCTAACAATGTTATTGTATGTCGCAAAGGCTCTGTACCATATGTTCTTCTTATTGTAGAGGCAGAATACACTGATGTGATGATTCCTATTAATAGAGGCAAAATGTGAGACCTATTTCCTTTTTAGATGCCCCATATACTATGAGATTATAGGGAGGTTTTATTATTTGTTTAGAGATTGTAGATCCTTCTCAGATTTCTTCAAGGACACAGATCAACATTGCATAATTGCACTCTATCTCCATGAATCCTTACAGCTTCACAACCATACTGTACAACTATCATTCCCCACGAGATAGACCCAGGCACAACTTATCACAGCCTTCTTCTCACCCTTAGCTTTGGTTTGGGGTGTGAAGCGACCATGCATTTCCCTAACACAGACCATTCCAAATCAGTGAGACCCCGCAATAGACCTCTTCACCAGTGACACTCCTCTCGTAGCACTCAACTACACCACAAGGCCCCTGGTAGCCACTGACCATATTAGTCATTGTTGGATTTTTCCCTTTGAGGATGGCTACCTAATCCTTTATGTAATGTCTCATGCTTTCTTCTTCATTTATTGTGCTTGTTCTTTTGTGGACACTATTTGGTGCTCCGTTTGTCCACTATCTTCTTGATTGTTGTAAGCTTCCAATCCCATAGTCCCATGTTGTGGTCTTCTGTTGGACATTAATAAAATTATCTTATCTTATCTATTACATCAATGCATGTATTATTTCTTTTTTTGGCTATTTCACTGATAGGTGTAAAATTGAATTGTACCTTTACAATCGATGAGTAATCCTCACAATGGATGATCTTTGAGTCAGTAGTGAGAGTGATTTCTAACCCACTACTCAACCTATTATAATTTTTGTTAGCATTTTTAATGGTTCCACCTGAAAGTGTATAAATTGCACTTACATGAGCTTTTTTGTAGCGTGCATTGCTTGCATCATTAAAACAAGTTACTCTTGTTTCAATTCCTTTGACATCTATAAGGTCAAAGTTGAAAACTTGGGTTGCTCCCCAAGGTTTCTTGTAGCATAGTATTTCACTCTTTGTTGTGGCACAACCTTTTATGGTCCACCTAGGTTGATAAGGATTCAAATTCCTTATAGGTGTAATTGTAATTGGTGACTCAAGATTGTTTGATGAGGATTGTACACCAAACAATATCTTTCAGCGTGGCACTGGTAGTGGTGGTGTAGAAATGTTGAACTGATTTGATGTGGCCAAATGATCTACCATTTCTTTTTGTTTGTTGTCACATTTATCTGGATCAATAGGAATAGGTGTGCCAAATATCTCCTTCTGTGTAGTTACGATCTAAAGATCACCAATGACTATCCACCTACAGATGTATTACAATTATCATTATTAATTGAGGATAAATCCAATAATAAATAATCTTTTGAATAATGATATGATAGTAAGGTAATAACTTGAATTGGTGTACTAATCTATTTGTACTTATTTGTGGGCTACTATACTTTATTAATCAAATAATTGTTCCAACCACCATATCTTTGTTGAGTATAAAATGATTGTATCTAGTTGGTACTGATGCTCTTTGACTATGGAAACCATTAGATACAAATAACTTGTATCGTCTATTGCTCTAATCCATGCCACCAAATTTGGAGATAGCAACAATTCATACAATTGGTTCATTGATGATTTGTCCACTAGGTGTCTTGGTTATGGCATGTGGGCTCAATTGTAGAGCCATGGTGTCCAATATTGGTGCATCATCTTGATTGCTTATTATTTCATCATGACTTTGTTCCATGGACATTATGTTATTGTTTCTGTAAAACAAGCGAAAGAATTAAATTTTCAATTGTAGATCAACTACAATATTTATTTCAGACTATCAAAACAATTCCCAACCATCTACGTTGAGGCTGCGATGAAGAAAACTCCCACTCCTACTCCTGTAATTTCTCTTGCTCGTCCAATGACTTCTCTCGCACTGGTTACTAGGGCTTCTGTGCTGGCTTCTGCAACAGCTCTACCTGCCCATGGAGCTACTAAGACCCTTGTTTATGTGACGGCTCTGCCTACTGCTGTGACTAGGGTTCCTCCTTTGACTCTTGTTTTTGTGATGACTTTGCCTACTACTATGGCTAGGGTTCCTCTTGTGGTGACTACTGCGGCTAGGGGTGGTCCTAGTCCCAGTGTTCATGTTACTCTTGTTACGAAGGGTTCTCCTATTCGATCTTCCCTCTCTTATGTGGATATGGCCACATATGAGGCAGCTATTTCTGATCCTATGAATTAGGGGCTCCATTCATTTGCTCCTTCTGTCAGTCATTCGGCTATGCCTATCCCGGTTAGTAATCCCCTTGTGCTTCATTTTGAACAAGATGTTGTTGAGGAGATCAACTCATAAGTGGTGGATTACTCCAATACTGCTGATATTTTTTGTTTTAGGGGTTTTTGGCCCTCTCTTTCAAATTTGCATGCTTGGATTTCCAAATTTTGGGAACCAATCATTTTTGATGAAATGTAGATTTACCCTATGGCAATGGGTTTTTTCATTGTAAAATTAATGTTGATGACAGAAATTCTATCCTAGGTCATGGTTTCTCTTGGGAGGAAAGATTCCCCTTGATGGCCAAAACTTGGTTTTCGACATTCAATCCGACTACTAAAACTTTTAATAAGATTCTTCTCTGGGTGAGGTTACCGAATCTTCCCCTTCATTTCTAGTAGGATTTAGTCCTGGAGGCTATAGGGGATGCTCTTGGGGATTTCATATTGGTTGATTTGGTTTCTTCCAATGTCTTTAGGACAACAACATATGCTCCCATCCTGGTGGAGATGGATACCTCCAAGGGGCTTCCAGAAATGTTGAAGTTGGCTTCTTCAACTAGTTCTTGGATTCAACTGCTTGATTATAAGGGTATTCCTTTTAGATGTAGGAAATCCCATAAGATCGGCCATCTTATTGCAAGTTGCTCCTCTGACAAGGCTAGATCAAAGAAATCACCTTCTTGGTGGTCAGAGGTTTTGGATGATCACTATATGGTTCATAAGGTTTCTATAGAGGTGGATGGTTCGGATAGCTCTTTGCATATTGATCTCTCTTTGGTCAAGGATTCTGTTGTTGTTTCTGGTGATTTGAATGTTGTCTTTATGACAGTTTTGAATCAGAATGTTGTTGCTGACTCGTCACCTGTTGTTGTCTATATGATGCTTTTGAATCAAAATGTTGTTTTTGACTCGTCACCTACTGTTGTCTCTGTTGATTTGACTATTTTCCCTTTGATGGCTTTAGATCATAATGTTGTTACTGTCCTTTTTTCTGTTGCTGACTCTGGCGATGAGGGGTTTTTGGGGGTCAGTTGGGACTAGCAGAAGGCTGCTGGGAAGGTAGAGGATGGTTGGACATCAGTCAAAGGAATAAAAGGCAAATCCTTTGTTCCTTCATTTGATATGTCTTTATGTTCTCAAAAGATTGGACCAAAATGTAAATCTTGATGGTTTATAACTTCTTGGGCTATTTTCCCTCTTGTTGGGATGGTGTGTCCCTCTATTTTGCCAGGTGGTTTTCCACAATTATATTTTGATCCTCATTGTTATATCTTTCTTGCCCTTTGTTAAAAGGTTTCGGGTCCTTTCAAAACCTATTTTTACTTAATCAAAACTACAATATTTATTTTGAATGAAAGTATTAATAAACTCTCTTTTATTCTAGTCAATGTTCTACAATAGCTTTAATTCTGAATAATTGCATCATATCTCTGTTGTCATTTTTTTACAATATCTATTTTTGAAAGTAATGGTAGATAACATGTAAATAATGTATATAGTAGAATATATCTTTAGTGTGTTTTGAGAAGAGGACTTGTTTTGGCATAAACCTAAATCAACATTTTTTGTGAACAACTGAGATAACTCAACATTGATACAATAGATAACGATGTTTATAAAATACATTAAACTCGATTGAGATATGCAAACATTGACAAAAGAGATGGAGATGTTTAGAAAACCCATTAGATTATAATTAGATACTATTTTTTAAAAAAATTATTATTAAAATTGAAAATCTTGTTTAAATTTATACAATAGATAAAGATGTTGATAAAATCCATTTGACTCATTTGAGATAGGTCAACATTGATAGAGTGGATAAAGATGTTTAAAAAACCCAAAGACTATAATAAGGTACTCTTTTTGGTAATTATTATTGATTTTCAAATTCTTCTTGACACATAGTTTGAATTATAGAGATAATCTCAAATTTATTATAAGACATAAAATCATTTACTTAAACAATAACATTGAAACATATTTAAAATATATATATGATAGAGATGCTTGTGGAATCTATTTGATTCAATTGGCATGCATAAACAGGTCTCAATTGTCGAGATATTGACAAATTTATTGTAAGAGAGGATGTTGAAATCTAGGACAATTTATTGTAAGACAAATTATGGTTTCTCACATGGTTTCAATCGTTGAGATATTCTCGAACTAAGTACATATATGACTAAATAAACTTAGAAAAACCTTTGGAAGGAAAGTTTAATCATTGCAACATTTCCTTTGTTGTAAAACTAGTCGTAGTACAACTCTTGTAAAAGCATGGAAAGTGCCTCAACTTTTTTGCAAAGATAGTGGAATGTTTCACGCACATCTTCAATGGTTGAAACTTTGATAGGTTTCACATTGTATGTAGCAAGACCAATCTGTAATATGTAGTCACTTATTTCTTGACAACTACTGTGAATCATATATGCAAGTGGCATAATATTACTTGTGGCTAGCCCTCTAGAATTCAGAGACACATAGGCTGTAACTATTGGTGGACTAGTTTCCTCAGAGTCATCAGTTGAAATTTCTATAATAGTGGGTGAAGAGGAGTTAATTAGTTGATTGTCTGTCATTTTATTAATAGAAGTATATGTAAAATTTTATCTTTTTGCAACAATTATCACGAAACAAAGATAGAGACATAGAAATTGAAAAAGAAAAAATCTACATTAATCTTTAGCAATTAGACATCTATACCATATGTAATATATTGTAGATTTTAATAATTTGAAGAACAATAATCTAATATGTTTAAAGTCATATATATATATAACTTTAATAAGGTGCAAAATCCATCAGACTATAATAAGGTGCTATTTTTTTAGATATTTATTAAAATTGATATTTTTTTAGATATTTATTAAAATTGAAAATCTTGTTCACATTGATATAATAGATATGGAAGTTAAGTTTTAATAAATCAAACAATGTTTAAATTTAACTATTTTAATTTTTCAAGATGTTTCTTTGCACTTTCCCTTATCATACATTCAAAATGTAGCCTATTTTTATATTTTGAAATGTATCCATTCTACCAAATTAATTTTTCATTTTTTTTTGATAATTTATTGTAGGCCTAAATATTTTGGTAAGTTTAACAGCTTGGATCAAATTCTAGAGAAATATCATTTTGTAGAAGGGAGGTTTCATGGAGATCAAGTAAGAATAAATTAACGCTTGAATTCGTTTTACATATCTTAATAGTGTTTTCTTTTCTTTCCTTCACTTAATGCACCGACAGATAGTAAAAAGAGCATTGTGTAGTCAAAATTGACGCAGTTTAATTTTTACATGATGGGCCAAATATGCAGAATACTTCCTTCCATTTTAAACGTTTACAGGTTGAGAATAAGAGACTCCATGCTACTATTAGATAAATATTCTATTCTATTTAATGTAATCGTTCTACAAGCATTAAGAAGAGTGTAATAGATGTAAAGTATTTATGGATTCACAGGTATTTCATGGGAAAGAATCTCATCCAACTTGCACTGAAGGATCTGCAAAATCTTGAAGAGGAACTCAGTAATTCAATATCTAGGATTAGATCCAGAAAAGCATGTATTGCTGAATCTCTTAGCCCTTCTTGGTCACTAAAATATATATTTTGCAATTTTCCTGGTTGCTCCTTTTCCGCTGTTGCTAATACAAAAGGATGAAATTACCAATCAACTTATGCAACGAGAGGAGCACAAGCTAAGTAAGGTAAAATCACAATCTAAAATTTTGAGAGTTGCCCTAAAATTTTAGTTGGTTTAAAATTAATCATAGTTTTCCTAATCCTTATTGGGGTTGTGAATATTTGAGATTCAAGAAGTTGGGAGAGAGGTAAGATTTTTAATGGATCTGTCTTACAAAGTATTTTTATGTACAAACTACTTCAGTCTAACAGAATTTCTCTTGCCCCTTTTATATAATGACGTTTTGAGACAAAAACTGGCCCATCTGAAGATAATCGTTGTGATTGATGAACCAAATCATTTCAATTTCCTTCCCCCAACTCGTGTAATTAGTCTGCAGCCAAGTGAAGTGAATTTGAGAGAAGCAGATCAACAACCTGAACTATGTTTGGGGTAAATATATGCAATGCTGTAAATACTCTAATTCATAGTACATCTTACAAACATGTTTCTTAATTTAGAGAATTGACAGTACAAGGTCTGAATTGATTGTGATAACAGATTTAAAAGCTTTGATAAGAGTAGTTGATGTTGTGATGAGTTCTCGGTTTTCTCTTTGTCTTTCTCTCTGGAACTACCGTTAAGCTGACCAAGAAACAGAAGCAAGACCAACTATCTCCTCCCACCCACCCCTGGCAGCAGTAGATTCTGTTTACGAAAAACACCAGCCCATAGGGCACAGACAAAAATACTCCGCCTAGAGGTCGCATTGGAAGCAATGGAAGCAACAATACAGAACAGGGGACATTCAGGGCCGTCAAAGATGGTGAGGGGGATGCTATAATGAGAGAAGATTACAAATTTGGGTTTGGATTCATCAATGTTAATTCTTCTGGTGAATTTATTCTCTCCATTGTCTTGGGTCTTAATATCATACAGTACTGGTAAGGCCATTGTTATCCAGACGTCAGAAGAAATGACTTTCTGTTCTAGAGTGCGTTCTGAAACACGTGCATGGTAGAAATTAATGTTTCCGAGGCTTAATGCTGATTCCGGTTAAATTCCAAACATACCATCATTACATAGTCTAATTATTCTGATTAAATTCCAAACATACAGTGATTACACAGTCTAATTAATCCGGTTAAATTCTAAACATACAGTGATTACATAGTTAATTTCTTTTTGCAGAGACAGTAAATAGACAAGAGCATAGGTGCGTTGTTCACATTGCAATAATAACGACTACGTCCAGATTCAAATCAAACATTTCTTTAGCTCTTTCCTACCGCAAATTTCACATTTAAAATGTTTTCCTTTGTTCAGAAATGAAGATGGAAAACAAGAAATGGAACCTAAATAAGTATCGTGATTGAGTCTTTCTTATGACTGTTCTCTCAACTCTGTGACATCCTCTTTGTATCTACTTATGCTGGAAACAAAATATAAATTAAAAAATTGCAAAACATGTGACAATAATTCATACACATAAGAAAAAGACTAATTTCAAAAACAAATTCGTTGTTTGTAAATAAAAACATCCCATTGTACTTTGTTCAATGTTTTGCATGGCATGGTGGAGGAGGAAGCATTTTGACTATTTATATTGAAAGCATTGAGAAGTGGTTAAGCGACTGCTCAATTTAGATACCGCAATCAATTATTATGAGGCAATTTAGCTTAAATTGGAGGCTTATGAAGAATTAGTTTTTACATGCAGAGAAAAATAAGGGAAGCACCTGTGTATTACAAGGGGACGTGGAAAGGAGGTGGGGCTATAATTTCCTAAACAACTATTTCCAAACCATTTCCAAAATTACGGGTAAACAGATTACATTTTGCTATCACCGATGATTTCTTAAAAATAGTTTGCCAGAATATTTTAATAGTTTGCTTAAAATATTTTCTAAATCAATGATTGCTTAAGAATAGTTTGTTAAAATATTTTTCAAACTATTGATTTTCGGTTACTGATTTCTGGCATCTAAAATCTGACTATTTTCAGGTGTATGATAAATTTCAGACCATTGTGTGCCACAATAAAAAAGCCTATCGACTTAATTAATTAAATTTTCATTACATTGATTGTTTGATTAACATTAGATATAAAGTTAATAATAATTAGTTATATAAACAAACATTGGTTGTTATAGTTAATAAGTAAAAGCATAATTAGTAATGCTCATAAGATAAATAATATTATAAATATTTAATATAAATATAATATATTTTAATTTTAAGATAAATTAAAGATATTTAATTATCATATTTTAAATCAAGTTAATAAAAATAAAAAATAACCCTTATATATAAGCATTTATATTTAATTTTAAAAGGATTGAATAAAATCTTTGATGTTATCTTAAAATAATGTAATATAATATCAATAATTTAAAAATTATAATTTTAAGTAAATCAAGTATATTATGGCTCACATTAAAAAATAATATTTAGAAAATGACAAAAAATAATCAAGCTATAATCTTATTCTTATCTCCCTAGAACAACACCTTTATATCGGCAAACCTTTATACTGCCATGGATCATCAACAAGCTTCTCATTCCCTGATCAAACACTACAATAGTTGTGCAACTTTAGCATCTACCTATGATGAAAAATGTAAAGAAATGTATCAAATACATATCAAAGATCTAAAAAGGCCCTTCAACTATTCAATCCAAAATCAGACGAAGAGTATGTTTGGCCATCATTCAAAGATCGATGAATGGCTCAAAATCAGAGGAAGACACAAAAAAGGATCAAAGAATGGTACAATCATCCCTTCTTCGCAATTTCCTAAATCCCTTTATCCACAAAACAGTCCTTTTGAAGTCCTTCTCAAAGATTCCATGATTTCTTTTCCAAAAGAAAATGAAATAGGGGAATTTGTTTGTCAGAATATTTCCCTGGCAATGAAAATGACACAGTAATGAGTGTCATTGTCAGCGACTATTTTATGAAAGCCAACAAACAATAATGCGAAATTTAGGGTTGTATGCATTTTGGTGCGATCCTTCAATTTCGATCTCCAAGTTTGCAGAAGGTCTCCACAAAGCACTTAACCAACATGTAAGTAGTACTACCCTTTCCACTGATTTTCGCTATTCAAAATGTGTAAATAAGGAACCTAAGGAGACAATTCTAAAAATCTCATGTTTTTTCTTGATGGTTTTTGTGTCAAATTTTTCAAATGGTCTCCTAACTTTAGCCCTAAGATAGCTAAGAAAGTTTTTATGCCCATCTTGATTTCCATTAAAAAAATTCTAGTAGAACTAATGCATAGCAGTATCCTTAAGAAACTAGGAGATCTAAAGGTCAAACTATAGGTATTGAAGGTAAATTTTTTAAAGAATGAAGTTAAAATCCTTGTTAATATTAAATTCATATCAAAGAACCTAAAATCTCTTAAAATTATCACAAAACACTCTATTTATAACTTTTTCGAAAATATTTTGAGGGTTACATCCATGATATTGCAATTTTCAATCCGAACCTCAAATGGGATTATGAATCCAAGTCTTACCTCTCAATCAACAAGTCATATAATATAAATCTTAATTCATCCCATGTTAGTTCTCAATTAACAAGTCATATGATATAAATCTTAATTCATTACACAATTCAAATTCTTCTAATTTTATAAACCTAAATCATTGTGATCCATATCCCATAAAATAATTTGGCAATATTAGCGAAATCCCTCATGAAGATATTAAAGAAGACAAAATCTTAGATCTTGACCATGATGCACTAAAGGATTCACAAAGACCTTCCCTTATTCAAAATGACACTAAAACTCTAGATGTTAACCTCCATTTCTTAGAAAATAATAATTCAAATAAAAAAGAGTCTAATTGAATGGTAGACACAAAAAATGTTCAAACACATTCTATTTCTAAAAGTATTTCATCAGAAGACTCTGCAAACCTTAAGAACTTACAAAGGATGTGTGCACCAAGATGGTATACAATTTAGTAGATACTCAAAAAAATCTTCAATAACCCAATTGGGTTATGAATAGCGCGATCTGGTTCTTTCAAACTTTTAAAAATGGCCAACCTTGGCATCAAAGCCTAGCAAAAATAATATTATAATAATACTATCAGGTTTTGTAACCCAATCGAGTTATTAAAACTAATTTTGGTTTATAAAACTTGATTGGGTTCTATAAAACCCAATCGGGTTCTTATTACCTATTTGTAGTTGTCGTTGTCTATTGCCAAGGACATTTTAACACCTTCAAAAACACGGTGAACAATGATTTTGAGCAACTTAGAAGCGCAAACCCAATTAGGCTTTAGAAAATTAATGTCATTTTCAGCATTTGCAAGCATGGGATCCCATAAACAAAGTATTTGGTCAATTTTTTTCCATTTATGTTTCTATTTCTTATTAAATTAAGGTTTGTAATTTTATTTTATTGTTTTCTTAATTTTAATATCAGATGCATGAAAGAATCCAAGAAAATGGCATAGAGTTGAAAGACCACCTCCTACATAATCAACCCTCGTAAATACTTTAAATATACTAGCACAAAACCCTCCATTAACGAAAGGATAGCCACAAAACCCTCCATTGATTGCGCAACAACCACAAAACCCTCCACCTGTTGCGACACCAAAAAATACTCCACTCAATGTTCCCCTTCAACAACCATAGGCACAGGTAAACCCTCTGTACATGCTATTAGATGATGTAAATACTACCCAGGAGGACCTCATCAAGTGTGTTACATAAAAAAATCCTCTCATATTCCAAAATGGTCAATAGGTTGAGGTCATCTAGTCTTGGTCACCACTCAACCCTTTCAGATACACTAAAACAAATGGCCAAAAGTGCAAATGAGGTGTCTAGGGAGGTTACAAATGGGGTTCATGGAGCGATAGGGGTCGTGCATTTTGTGTTGATGGGTTATCATATCATAAAGTGAAAGATAAGGGCATAAACAAAGGTGATAGATGTGCTCCTTTCTTTGATCATGTTACTAGCAACTCCCTAGAAGAAACTACTAAAAAAATTCCTTTTCATTGGTGCATTCAGCTAGGATGAGATCAAATTTTTGGGATAGATGGTATATGGTATTTGAGCTACTGCCATGTAATAATTATGAGGTGACTTTATATTTTTTTTAAAATCTATTTTGTGAGTTCATCCTTGGTGAGAAGTCAAATTACTTTGACATCCGCCAGTTTCAAGGTAGAGGGAAAATCTCTATGTCGGATAGAACTTAAGGTCCTAGGTTGGAACCAACACAAGAAATGAGGCATAAAACATGAAAAATCTTGTGTCATATTGTGGTCCCAATAGTCATAAAGGAGTCTATTAATGTACAAATTAACCCTTCATGCAACTTCATCATTGACTAGTGTCATCATTCAACATGACAGATAGTTAGTGGGAGAGTGGATGTATCATCACCTATGGCACCTCCACCATCATCATATATGGCACTAGGGTCATCACACACTCCATCATCATCACCTACACCACCAGTGTCATCCCTACTTGTTTCACATGCATCGTTATCATATGCATCATTAGAGTCATTGGGGCCCATTTAGCATATGTATTTTAACTACGCGCATATACGTGGAGCAGATACAAAGGCGAATGAGGATAGATTGAAATCTCAAATATGCATACATTGCGGGAGGAATTGTTATGCATCTAGATCTAAGGATTTCACGCTCACAGATGATTTTATGATGATGGTCTTTGGTAGAGAGGAGACACATGTTTGTTTATTTGAGTTTTCACATGTTATTAATGAATCACCTATATATCATTGAAAGTAAATATTTATTTTATTTTATAGAACACTCTATATTCGTATGTGAATAATAAGTGATGCTGGGTGTAGGAGGTAGTACGAGAACACTACACAGTACTCATTCTGCTAGACATGCAAGGGCCGAGAGTAGGAACAACTAAGGTAAAAATAAAAATAAAAAATCTTAAAAATATAATAATACATTGGTTTTTAAATATTGTTTCTTAATTTCTATGACACTAACAACACAAAGTTTCCTCAACCAATCTACTAACTCCTCACACACATGACCTTTCAATGGTCAAAACTCTCATGTTGATTTTGGTATCCATATAAATATGTGGATGAAGGGGTGTGACTACATACCAACATGGTTTTTCATAATACCTAATCTTAGTTTGACAATTGTAACTACTTAATTACACAACAAAAATATCCATTATAACAAAACTAATAACTACCTATGCAACCATTAACCTGGTGTTTTCCTCTAATAAGAACGTAGTGTGAATGACACACTTGCAATTTGTTTCACTTCCAAAATACCACTCAATCACTACCAAAAGAGAATACTACCATGAAATAGAAACAAGGATCTCAAGTTATGTTGTAATCAAAAGAATCTCTTTGTATGGATTATTGATGATCATAATACAGTTTTCTCATTTGCTAACTCTCGGTGTAATCATTTTAGATCTTCCCAACACTTCAAAAAATTGCCTTCTATTCTCTTTGCACTCTCATACTCAAGGTACCTCCCCAACAAATCTTGAACTCAATAGATGAAATGTCATAACACTTAAGCCCTACAAAGAACCCTTTGAATGAACCTTCAAATAAAACATTTGTGTATCAATGATCACTCATGATCTTCCCTTCAAAGATGTAACTATAATATTTTCATTCTGCAAATATGGAAACACCCTTTGGCAACTTTCCTAGTCTTTAAAGAAAACCAAACCTCTCATAAAATTTTAGAAACTTTATGGTGGCAAGACATAAAACTTTGCAAAATTCATGCATGCTTGGAGAATTATGCTTAATAAATATGATGGGTTCACATCTTTATCCAAATTCTCTAGCAAGATAATGTGTGAGGAAGAAAATAACTCATCTCCTCTTATAGTTCAACAAACATTCATAGAAATATGTCTCATATGTTTGCCACATTCTATACACTACTTAGGACTTAAATGAAAGTGAGTACAACATGGGAAACAACTCCTACAAAATAATAATGGTGTTTACAACCATCATGTGTAACGTCTTTATAAAAACTATGTAATTTTGTAGAATGATGTACAGATTTACATTGTAGCAATTGTAAATCCTTTTTGGATGTATACTTTGATGTAGGACTTGGGAGTTGATTCCAAAATGTATTTTTATGCTTTGACAAGAGTGTCATTGTTCTTACCCATGTCTCCTTGCTTTTTGTTTGTGAATTTGGCCCCCTCATAATTGACTTAAATGCCATTTTGTAATTCCTCTAACAAGGTGACATTTCTAGATTAAAGTGTCTTAAGACCTCTAATGAGGCCACTTCTAACATGGTGATTTAAATCCTTTAATAGGATCACACATAATAGTGTGTTTTGTAACCTTTAACAAGGTTGGCTCCTAATAGGGATCACTTCAAAAGACTAAAAAATTGTAACTAGTTGCATTGGTAGTTTTCCCAAAATTGGGTTTCCACGTTAAATCTTGGTGTCTCTTGCATTCATGTTATTTTCTTATTGCTTTATCTTTCTACAACTAAGTTACTAAAGGTTAATAAACATTATATCTCAAGATAGCTTTGTTAACCAAGTTATAGTGAATTTGTAGTTCTAACCAAGGTGTAATTTATAACAGAGTTTGCATTGACATCTAAGTGATTTTGAATTCTTTTAGTGGCAACTAATTCACCCCTCTTCTCTTAGTTTTTTCTGTCTTTTTTTAATTTCAAAAATGGACAGAGCCACTATATATATTATTAAAATAAAAATAGGTTCAAGGGTTCATTCGGGAAAGAACCTAAAAGAAAACCTGAACTTGTCACCCAATACAAAAATACCTAGAGATTCCATACAAAATGTCAAGGTGGTCATGGTCTTAGAAGACTACACAACAATGTATTAAAATCTCCACAACAGATAAGATCTTTCTCAAAAAATTGCATACCATACTAGTCACCTCATCATTTTAAGCATTTTCTTCACCTTTCCAACTAAATTTTTTTGATTTACCAATAATTCACCCCTCCTCTCTTAGTTGCTCTTCTTATATTTCCAACAAAGTTTGCTTCAAAAGTCAAGTTGACATAACTAAAGTCAAATTTCAAATGCAAAAAACCAACATTTTCAACTTGGTATTCAATCTAACTTTCTACCAGCATTTTTCCACTTGACTCTTGCCTTTTGCGCTTTTGTCTTATCTCTACAACTACCTTTGTGGTTTCTTACATAGTAGCAAGTCCCACAAAACCACCAAGTGGTATTACATAAACCATGTGCCACCTAACCCATTGACTCCACATTTAATATTAGAAATTTAATTTCTTTTCTCCAATATTAAATAATTACATCAAATATTATCACAATGTTACAATACAACACATCAAGTATATCTTATAGGAATCTTTACATGTTGCACATTCATCTAAGTGGCAATATTATTCAATGTGCGCAACACCCATTATTTCAACAATTTCTCACTTGTTGTATACATTGCATAGATTCAATATGTAGCCACATAAATAAACAAGGAAAAAATCCTTCCTAGCACATCCACCATCATGGATCAAAGTACACCAAGTGATTCGTCCCGGTACCCACAACAAAATCAAAGTATCCAGCTTCTCAAACATAAATGATCTCACCTCCTATTATGCCACTACCACCAGACATCCATAAAAGTCATCCAAAGAGAAAACCACCCAACTTGTCACATTAGACAATCATAACATCATGTACCAACTAAAATGCCAAGCACAAAAACCTGATCCAAAGGTAATCATATGTATATGTAGTTGTCAAATATCCATGGTAGAAATAACAACCACATCAAGTGCCAAACCCATCCAACTATCCATACCTCCAAAGGTATACCAAGTGAATCTCACATCATCAACATATCCTACCTATAACCTACAGTCACAAGCCTCAAGAGAAATACTGGCCACATATATACCAAGAAGCTCCCACTACAAAAGATAATGTCAAATCTATAACCAATCCACTCATAAAATCTCAAAGTAAAGTGAATCCATGTAGTATTAAGGACATACAAAATACATAAATCGATAACCTATAAGAAAACCTATCATAACAAGTCTCCAACACTCTTCCAAGTTCTCCACAACCAACAAAGGAAAGAGATAAAGCAATAACATACATGAACACAAACTAGAGATCATAATCTCCAACCAATCTGCAATTCAATGTAAGTGAAACTGAACATCTAGGAAGATAACCAAGATGAAAGAGAAACCATGCAAATCATAACTTGTATCATGTATTTCTACACGCACTTGTAGATGTAAATTGTGCAAGTATGATCTCCTCCATAAAACCACAACAAGAAGCCACAAAAACACCCAAACCATACCATATAAATAATCATGGATTTAACTCATCAAGATGATCAAACTCATTAAACATTCCTAAACCAAGGAATAACCAATCCTAATCTAAGAAATATGCTCAATATAAAACCATCTCCCAAAATCAACAAACATAACAACAACATATGGACTTGGAGATAACCAATGCTAAATTATCTCTCAAATGAACCTCACAAAACTAAATCATGTACCATAGCTCAAGATCCATATCCATAAAAGACAAGCATAAACATAATGCACCTGAGAGAAACAATGGGTTATACATCTCAAGTAGTAAACTGCTGAGTAGACCAAGAGTGGGGAATGAGAGTGCTCATCAAGATATCCAAGCCTCCAACCAAGACTCATCTAAGAACAATCTCCTCTCAAGTAATATCAAGTGAATGCCCCTTGGACTTACTGCTAAAACCAAACAACTATCCCAAAAAATTAATCTCTAATCCAAGAGAAATCAGCATCACCACTGTCTCTAAGTATCCATGAGCACCTGTAACCAATCAATACATGCCAACTCAAAATGAAACATAGAAATATCATGAAGTATCCAACAAATGATCAATGTACTCAATACCAAGAAACTAAACCAAGATCAATGTCAAGGTTCCAACCATGGCCTCAAGAACAAAAACATGACATAATCTAAGGTCATCTCAAACAAAGAGATAACATTCTCCATATGAACACACTATAACATGTGAAAACTATAAACATGTATCGAGAGTATATTATGACATAATAATGAAATCGTCATTATACTAAAGATAACATGTCAAATGAAAGCATAAACCACACCTTTACCAAGAACCCCATGAGTCCTCAAGATGCAATCATCTCCATATACTATGAAGAAAAAAAAAAACCATCTCCACACACCATGAAGATAACCAAGTGCACCATGCAAATGTCAAAGATGCTTCTACAACAACAAGATCTAAAACAAACCTCCAACATCTGCAAACATTCAATAAATATATCAATACCAACAACTCCCACTCAACTATGGTACTGAGTCACCCATGGCATCATAACATCCTTCTCCTACATGAAGGTCCTCCAGGTATACACACACAACCAAAGTGTCACTACCAAGTGAAACCAAGATCTCCAAACCAAGAAGATACAAACCAAACCAGGAAGTAATCTTGCACTGTCACCCCATCACTATCACAAGCTCCCACTAAACTGTGTATCCAAGCTATCCATGACATCATGATGAAAAAAATTCCTCTAACCATGAGAATCAACCAAGGCATCAAACCATCAAAGTACACATCATGACCTCCTCAAAAGAAACCAAATAACCATGATCCTCAACCAAGAAGATATACCACCATAACCAAATTAAGAATCCAAACTAATAAACATCAATGATGTACCTGTATATCCAATCATGTCATGCCAAAATCCATGACACCATGATCACATCCATGAACCAAGCAACTAACTCTCAATGTGTCCAACCAGACAGCATAAAATAGTCAACCACAATCCTCCACCATGACTGTACCTATAACAACATGTCATCCCTTCTACATGAAGACAAATCATAAAATCATGTGACTTAGGGCATAGACAACACAAATCCAAGCCACCAATCTGAATTTGCATCAATAATAAAATAATAATGGGCAAAGACAACCCATAACCAAGCCATAAATGTAACCTATAAGTATAAAATGCTTACAACACTACACAACTCGTAGACCCAACAAGACATCATATATATCCAAACCAAATATTAATAACCATATCATCATGACACCAACGTTAAATTTGAATTGAGTATACAATGACATCAAATCCAAATATCCAAAATGTACAATGTTATAAACTCATAATGTTACCATAGTCAATATATATCATAAACTATTCAGATCAACATATCACCAAGTAAATCATGTGAAACCTGCACCAAATCTGAACCAATGTGTAGAGCTCTCCAAAAGCTTTCTGTTGAGTATTCAAAGTCCAAAATCTGACTTTGTATCCCAAGTTATGCCCTAATTTGTGTTCAAAATAAACAACATCTGACTTTTGAGCTCTTAAAACCTAACAAAATGTAAAAATCATAAAATCAAACCTACTCCAAGTTGTAGTGCTCTGAATTAGCTTTCCAACGCTTATAAGAAATCCAAACTTCGATATCCTAAGAGAGTTATGGACATTTTACTAAGACATTTTTTTTTACCATTTTTCACTATGATTTTTCATTTTTAATCTTGTTTTTCTGTGATGAAAATTATAACGAAATTATATTTGACGACCATCACAGGCCGAAATTGAAAAATTCTTTTATTTCCTCTTCACATGGCCAAACTAGAGCATATTATATATCAAAATTTATGGAAACATCAACCCGGATCCAATGGTGATGTTATTTTTTTTACCTAGGAGGTCATTTATGCAAGCTACCCCCTAAAATATCATTTAAATGAAACATCCAAAAAAAAATTTTGACCAACAATTTCACATGCCCAAAATCTGTCAACATCTCATCATAAAAGAAAATCCAAAAGTCTTAAATCTGTAATAAAAAACTCATATATCTTGTTCTTTCTTTTATCCTCTCATGTATTCACTTGCATTCAATCTAAGGTTACAACAACAAAACCCTAGCTCTAATACCACTTATAAGGAAACTTGTAACAAAAAATGTAATCATTTCCACATAACCCATGATAGATCTAAATCAAATATGCAATTAAAATCTACATGCAAGAGAATAGATAACATACACACACAAAATATGACACAAGATATACCTTGGAAAACCCCCATTTAGGGAAACACTCTTCCTTCAAAAGTATCCATCACCATCTATTATTTAGTAAAAACATCACTGCAATACAATAATGGAAGCCTTCAAAGCCATAGTCACAACCAAGCAATCATTGTGAATAAGCATGAATCCACACATTTCATGTCATGCCTCCAACCTTCACAAATGCTCCCTTGGCTAACCTATCAAGCCTTCTCCCACTCGACTCTTGCCTTCTGCCTTTTTGTCTTGTCTCTACAACTACCCTTGTGGCTTCTTATATAGTAGCAAGTCCCATAAAACCACCAAGTCGTATTAAATAAACCATGTGTTACCTAACCCACTGACTCCACATTTAATATTAGAAATTTAATTTTTTTTCTCTAATATTAAATAATTACATCAAATATTATCACAATGTTACAATACAACACATCAAGTATATCCCATAGGAATCTTTACATGTTGCATGTCCATCTAGGTGCAACATTACATAATAAAATATAAACACTATTATGTAATGTGTACAACACCCATTATCTCAATAGGACACATCTCCTTAGTCAATTTTAAATGACCAGACAAAAATGTTCTGATAGCTTTGGCATTCTTCATAGAGGAACATTGCAAAAGCTTCTCAATATAATCAACTTAAAATAATGTCAATTTTGTGTTCTTCCTAGCTCCGCCATTTTTTCTACCAAGGATTTGTTTTGCTGCCCCCAAATCCTTCATAGAAAATGAATGTTTTAATTGTTGTTTTAACCCCTTAATATGATCCATGTTAGACCCAACTACAAGCATATCATCAACGTATAAAAATAAAATAATGTAGTTGTCATTATCCAACCTTTTAAAATAAACACAATGATCCAAATGACACCTTGTGTATCCATGTTCATGCATAAAACTATCAAATTTAAGATACCATTATCGAGGTGCTTGCCTCAAGCCTTATAAACTTTTTTTTTCAATCTACAAGCTAAATTCTCCTTACCTTTGACCTCAAATTGCAATGGTTGTGTCATATATATCTTTTCATCAAAATCACCATAAAGAAAAGTCATTTTAACATCAAGTTGCTCCAAATGAAAATCTTAAGTAGCCAAAATACTAAAAAATAATGTAAATAGAAGTCATTTTAACAAGAGAAAATATCTTATAAAAATCAATGCCCTTTTTATGTGCAAATCCTTTTAGAACTAATCTGGCTTTAAATATTTTCTTACCTCCATCATCTTCTTTCAACCTGTAAACTTGTTTATTTTGTAAAGGCCTTTTGCCTGTAGGTAACTTACATAAATCTCAAGTCTAATTTTTTAGCAACGAGTCATTTTCTTTCGTCATTGCAGACTCCAACTAAATCTTTATATCCACCTTCATAGCTTCATCATAAAATCTAGGTTCACCAGCATCTATTAATAAAATAAAATAAAAAGAGGGAGAAAATCTTTCTGGAGGTTTACTTAGCCTTGTTGACCATCTAACATTCACTAGGGTGTGTGGTATTTGTTGTTGCAGAGCATGAGGGACTGTTGGAACATAATCCTTTTGAGTATTATCGAATGCTACATAATTATTTTCTTTCTTCTCATGTTGATGCAATAAATATTTGTACAACACTTTCTCATTTAATATGGCATCCCTACTTCTTACTATTTTATGATTCTCAAAATCCCAAAGCCTATAACCAAATTCATCAATTTCATATCCAAAAAAATACACTTTTTTGATTTAGCTTTCAACTTGGTTCTATTTTCAGAATCTATATATTTAAATGCTTCACAACTGAAGGTTTTGAGAAAAGAATAACACACCTTTTTATTAGTCTATGTTTCCTCTTAAACACCACAACCCAAAAGAGTAGACGAACATCTATCAATCAAATACACAACAATATTGACAGTCTCTACCCACATGTTTAAACAAAGTCCAACATGCAACCTCATACTCCTTGCACACCCCATTATTGTCTTGTTCATGTGTTTAGCCACTCAATTTTATTGTGTTTTCCAAGGAATAGCATTCTACCTACAAATAACATTATTGGAACAATAATATTCACCACTATTATCAAATCTAAGATATTTTAACTTTTTACCATCCTCATTCTCAACCAAGCATTTCCATTTCTTAAAATTTACAAATACATCAATTTTTTGTATAAGGAAATAAACTCAAACTTTTCTAGTTGCATCATCAATGAATGTAACATAAAAATGAAAGCCACCAATGGAAGATACCTGAGATTATCCATGCACATCTATATGCATGAGCTCTAATTTTTGTTTTTTTCTTATCCTTCCCACTCTTCACAAAACTTACTCTCTTTTGTTTTTCATACACAATTTTTATAGAAATCCATATTGACACATTTTAGATCTAGTAAAAATTTCTTTTAATGAAATAATTCCATACCTTTCTCACTCATGTGCCAAGGTCTTTTGTGTCATAATGTTGTATCAGAAACTATAATATTTGCTTGTTCTCCCTACTCATATGCAACAATTGTTCTTGAACATTCATTTTTCTCACAAAATAAATTAGAACAAACAATATGACATGTACAAAGATATAAGGTGCCTACTTTCACACCTTTTTCTACCACTAAGGAACATTTTAAATGTTGGAAATCTGATTGCACAGTTCATTGTTTTTGAAAATCAAAGAGGGAGATTATTGTAAAAGAATTTTTTCAATCATTGTTTTGTCATTGATGTCAAACCTACAATTTGTAGGGATGATATTTTCTTATAAGATCCAAGTACTTTTACTTAGTTGATTGATGAAGAGGATTTGTTCAACAAGATGTAACAAGAGCACCTAAGGGAAAGGTTGAGTTATGATGTTGTAATGAAGTGCAAGGATCAGTTAAGTAAATGGTAAAATAATGTACTAATGACATACTCAAGAATATAGAGGCTGGTCATACTTAGAAACATTGGAGGAAGAAGTTATAACAAGGTTGAATGCAAATCGTAAGTGGGTGCAAAGCAAGCTAGTTGAAGCCGAGCAAATTTTCAGTGGAAGCCGAGTAATAGATATTTCTAGTATGTGTTGAGTGATCTTCAAGTGCCAAGTGATCTTCAAGTGCTGAGTGAAGATCAGCTGCCGAGTATCAGGAAAAACACAGTTGATGCCGAGTACCACGGTATGTGTCAAACACTAGTATTTCAATAGTGCCAAGCTGCTGCATTATTTAAAAAGTTGAAGATTTGCCAAATCTAAGCTGACATGGTTGTTACATTGAATTTTGTGAATGAGTTGGAAGATAAGGATGATGAGCTGGTGGTACATAATCCTATGTAAACTATTTTTGAACGAATTCTAAAAGATTATTCAAGAAGTTTCTAGAGGAAACATGATATGGGGTAGATACATTGTATCCTACCTAATCCATCGAAGCTCTAAAGTTGGAAAGGGAGAATCAAGCGAAAAAAAGTATTCCAAACTTCTATTTAAGAAGTCATGGACCAGGAAGCAAAGAGCTACTGATACTGTTGTTGCTGAAGTGTCAAATATATGAAGTAGTTGAAGGAGATATCTAGGAGAAGAAAGAGCACAGAGGCTCTACTTCTAGAAGTGGTCATGAAAAGATGATTGCACTGGTATATTGAGTATGGAGACTCAAGGGGACGAAGCCTAAAAGGAGGGCAAGCTGTTAAGAGTTGCAAAGATTGAAGGCCAGGCAAGGGTATGAGCTGAGAAGTGATATGAAATCTGCAAGATAAGTTGTATGTTGTAGTCAGGTCAAGATTTTCTAATACTCTCTAGCAATTGTATTATATCTAAAAATTCTATGGACTTAGGTTGGTTTAATAGCCATTTGTAAATCCTTTAACAAGGTGACATTCTGAGTGAATGTTCAAAAGTTCTTTAACCAAGCCCACTTCTAATAGGGTGGTTAAATCCTCTAACAAGGTCACATTTAACAATGTGTTGTAAGCCTTTAACAAGGCAGACCTTTCATAAGACATCACTTTAGAAGAGTGAAAATTGAGTAGCATGATACTGGTGGTTTTTCCCAAATTGGGTTTCCACGTAAATCACTATTTCATGTGTTGATTTCTTGTGTGGTATATTTGCATGTTGATTTACAGTAACCTGCTGATCAGATAAGTTAAAGCTTGGATGAATGAATGGTTAAATTAGTTCATTACACATAAAGAAAAGTTTTATTTGGACATTTGGACCTTGAATAACTAATTCACCACCCCCTCTCTCAGTTATTCTAAAGCAATTCTAACATTAAAACCTTCCAATTTTTATCATTAAATGTAATTGCACAACCCTCATCATCCAATTGTCTTGCTGAAATAAAATTCCTACTCAGCCTTGAAATATGTCTTACCTCTTGTAGTAGCCAATGATTCCCATTCTACGACCTAATCTTAATTTTCCATTTTCCAACAATTTGACAAGGTTCATTATCTCCCAATTAAACAACCCTAAAATCTCCTTGGACATAATCATGAAAATAACCTATGGGGGGTAGCATGAAGTGAAGCCCTTGAATCTAAAACAATAAATCATCAACACTTTGTAAAAAAAGAAGCAAAACATCTTCTTTAGATTTATTACTTACCATATTTGTCTTCTTGTTCCCATCTTATTTTTCTCCTTCATTGGTATTTAGAGCCCAACAATCTTTTTTCTTATGGCCTAGTTTCCCACAGTACCAACAATCTCTTGGTCTTATTGATTAAAACATCTCCCCTTTGATTTTCGTCTTGATTTTCCATGATTTTCATAATTGTTTCCTCATTCATTATGTCATTTCTTTGTGCCTTCTAGACACTTCTTGATGTAGATTCACCTAATGTTTTCCTAAGATTTTTCTCACTTAGAATAACACCAACTACATTATCAAATTTTAGGGTATTAGATTCAAAAATAGAATTGCTCACAACCATTACCAAGTCATTTCAGCTTTCAATAAAAGAACACAAAATCAAGAGAGCCCTAATTTCTTTATCAAAATTAATATTTATGGAAGATAATTAACTGGTAATTGTGTTAAACTCATTTAAATGATCTATAACAAACCCACCTTCTGTCATCTTCATTTTAAATAAATGCTTCATTAGAAATACCTTATTTGAAATGGATGGCTTTTCATATAGCTTTGCTAGGGTTTGCATTAACACTTTAGTCATTTTCACTTTTGTAATATTATATGGCACTGATTGCACAAGGCATAAACAAATACTTCCATATGTCTTTCTATCCAAAATATCCAAGTCTTCATCTTTCATAGTTATCAGTTTCTTCAATTTTCCTTTCAATGGTCATCATAAATCCTTTTAATAAAGATAATCATCCATTTTTATTGTCCATTATTGAAAGCTCTTCCCATTAAACTTCTTAACCTTCATCTTACCCTCATCTTCCATCGCTCCCACTCCATAGTGAGACTCTCACTCAACCGTGAGACTTTCCTACAGAGGATGACTGAAACAACGAGGCTCTAATACCACTTGCTAAGATTAACAAGACAAAAATAATAATTACATGCAAATATAACCAATATCAAAACAAAACAAAAAATTGCACATAAGAGAATAAAAGACACAAAGATTTAACGTGGTTCACCCAATCCCTTCGCTATGCCCACCAAACAACGAGTCATATATTCTTATTATCCAGTGATTACAACCTAATTACAATTTGTAATCTCTTGCAACTCAATATTGTCACAAGAATCTACAATATCATCATACATCATAAAATCTCTAACCCTAAGTGATTTTATATAGGTTTTTTTCCGCTTACAAAATTAGGGCTAGATAAATTTGACAAGTTAACCTAAAAACCCCTTGACAAGTCAACTGAAAAATCCTTGACGAGTCAAATTTAAAAAAATGGGATGATGCCTCGAACCCCAAAGAATAAATATGAATAGTATGCAATACTTCCTTGATCAGTCACCACATATCAAAGGTTTAGAAAGTAGATTCAGATTACTACAATTTATATTGTTTATACATCTTGTCATTTTGAGTGGATGACCCTCAAACATCTCGTCCAAGTTCATATTTACCCAATTTAGAAAAAAGGTGTCCACTTATACCCCATTTTGTACACCATCTATGTGCACTTACCGCAAAACCAAATCAAATTCATGGAAAAGGTTGAGCAAAATATGGAAACCCTAAGAACATTAATGACTAATATTACTGCAATACATAATGAGGTTTCTGAACAATTATTAGAATGACAGAACTTCAAGAAAATTATGTCTAACTTGAGTCAATTGATAAAGTAAGTCATATAACAATAGAATTAGAGAATAATACAACTAAGATCCCTAAACCTGGTAATGGAGAAGAAATGGTAGAAGCTTTTGGGGGGAAAAAATATCTCTTAAATTTAAGAGGTAGATCTAATCTAGACTCTAGCCTTTGATGATATTGTTAAGCTAGGTAAAGAAACTCTCTTTAAAATTGAGAAAAACAAAGTCAATTAAAACAACATACTTACTAAAGAGTCTACTCCAAAATTTAAAACACCAGAATTTCCAAAAGAAGACTATGAACAAGAAAAAAATTCAGACACAATAAACTTGACTCTAGGAAATGAAATAGACCTAGAAATAGATCATCTTAACAATTCACAAGATATCTCTATCATTAAGACAGTAATAGAGAAATTTGGAATAGAAACTAATTTGAATGGATTGGATTATCCAATCATCACTAAAAGAGTGAAAGGAAACAAATGTTGGAAGTATCTTTTAAAACATTGAATTATAGCTGGAATAGCAGAAAAATAGGCAAAGTTAACTGATATTTTACATGCAAGGGAATCAATTTGCCTAAAAACCAGAGATTTCTCTAGGAAGTCTTAAATTTATAGATTTTGGAATTAATTTTTTTCAAGAAATAAAACTTAGTAATTATGACAGAAAATTTCTCCAAGAAGATAGCTTTTTGGCAATCTGATTGGATAAACTCTTCAAGTGCATTAGGACATTTAGCAATCCTTTGGGATCCTAGGAAAATATTAAATGAATCTATAGGAATATACACTAATTGATGTTTGGAACGTTAAATCCATTAATAATAACTTATCACTATATCTTATCAATGTATATGGCCCTACATGAAGCACTAGTAAAGTTGATGTTTGGAACCAAATTTCCAATACCATAACTTCTCAAAATATTCATACTGAAATTAAAGGTGGTGAATGTAATGCTATATTAGATAATAGTGAAAATTTTGGAGGTATTATTTATATTTCCCAATCAAAAAGACATATGTCACTGGGTTGCAAACAACAATTTGGTAGACATTAAAACCTTCATTGGTGACTTCACTTGGACAAATAGAAGGCTAGAATTCAATCAAATAGCTATAGGATTATATATATCTTTCTTCCTAGGTGACTTATCTAGCTTTTACTACTCTCTAAAGGAAGAAATTTTAATCACTTTTCTATTAGGCTAGAAATTATTGAGCTTGCTAAACCTTCTAGAAAACCATTTGATTTGAAAACATGTGGTTCAGCACAAAGATTTTCTTGACCTCATTATAGTATGGTGGAACGAAGAAAATTTTGAAGGATAAAAAATGTTTTTTTTTTTAATATCAAAATCAAAAGTCATCGAAATTAGAATGTTAAAATACAATAATGAACATTTTAATAGTATCTTTGATGATAAAGCTAAGATAGAACAAGATTTGGAAGAACTAAATGATGAAGTAATAAGGTCTAGAGTGAACAATGATCTTTTTTTGGAAGAGAAGGAATTATTAGTGAGACATGAAGATATTTAAGTAAAAGAAGAAATATTTTAGAAATAGAAATCAATAGAAACATGGCTATCTATGCCCAATAGAAACAAAAAATATTTTCATAACAACACAAAAGTTGTAAGAGCTTTTAATAACATTATTAAATAATTTAGGGGAGATATTAGAAAATCCTATAGATATTTCTAAAGAAATTTAAAATTATTTCCCAAACATTTAGAATGATAATGATCAATCTAATTTGAAGGAACAACAATCTATGTTGGATTCCATCCCAAAACTATTTCAGAATAAGATAATAATACCAACAAAAAAATTACGTTAGAGGAGATTAAAACAACATTATTCCAAATCCATCATGATAAAGCTTCTGGGCCCAAGAGTTTCAACAGAAAGTTTTTTCAAGCATGTTGGGATATGATTGGAGTGGAGCTATTTGAAGCTATTGAAGCTTCTAGGAATTTAGGATCCTTATTGTTAGAAATCAACAAAATCTTCTTAGCTATAATCCCAAATAAATCAAATTACTCATGATTAGGTGACTTTAGACCAATAGCATTATGCAATACTATTTATAGAATCATGTCTAAAGCTATAACCAATATACTTAATTATTACTACCCAAAATTATTTTTGAAGAAGAAATAGGGTTTGTACCTAATAGATCAAGTCTTGAAGGAGTCATTACAGTTATTCATACAACCCAACATAACAAAGAATCATGCAAGTTGATCAAACTTGACATTAATAAAGCCTATGATAATGTCAATTGGAGATTCCTTTGTAAATACCTAGAGGCCTTTGATTTCTCAAAATATAGGATTAATCTTATCTTCAATTGCATTTCTAACCCAAATATATGTATCCTAGTAAATGGGAATCCAAAAGGGTTTTTCAATATCTCTAGTGTTATTAGACAGGGAGATCCAATTTCTCCTTTTTTGTTTGCAATCGTGGCAAAGAATTTGGGCAGGACCATTCAAAAAGCCTATCAAGATGGGAAATTGAGGGTGTGAAAATCACAAACAAATCCCGTAACATGACCCATCAATAATTTGTTGATGATACCAATATTACCTGAAAAAATTACTAAAGAAGAAGCTCATCAATTCAAATCTATTATATTCAAATGCATGGAATCCTCAAGACAAAAAGTTAATGCTAAAAAATCTGAAATTTTCTTCCTTAACACTAAATGTGAAATGGAAGCTGAATTTTTTGGGATTTTAGGTTTCAAGCCAGGCATCTTCCCCTCCACATATTTAGGGGTTCCTCTAGAAAAAGGTTCCAAGAACAAAAAATTATGGGATCAAACTATATGTAAAGTTTACTAAATAAAATTAATGGTTGGAAGGATAAATGGCTTTCTAATACTAGAAGAATAACCATGACAAAATCAATTCTCTCAACAGTCCCCACATACCAAATGTTTTTTTTTTTCCATTAACAAATAGTGTTAAACATAAACTATATTCCAAACTTACAAACTTTTTTTGGCAAGAAGCCTGAAACAATAAGAAAAAAATGACATTAATTAAATGGTACAATATTTGCAAACTTTTAGAGGTTACTGGACTAGGTATCAAAACATTCTTATGGAAAAACCAAACATTACATGCTAAATTAAATTGGAAAATGTTTTAAAGGCCAGAAAGAAACTCGGAATCTATTCTCCTCAACAAATATACCTTAAATGTCAATCCTATTTATATTTTTAGAACAAAAACCCATCCTAATGGTTCTAGAATTTTGGATTTTATGAAATCTTTTATTCCTATAACGAATGAAAGACTTATGTGGGACATAGGTAATGGTGAAGAACTCTTTTGGGAAGATTCTTGGGTTGGATACGAGATACTTGACTCATTGGGTTTAGAACCTAACACTGAGAATATCTTAAAACAAGTTTGGGAGAGAAAGTTAATTAACTAAAATATTAAAGATGATTATGTGGCCTCCTTAGGATGGAAAAGGAAACCTTTAAACAACTTACCACTTTTGAATCCTAAAAAATGATAATTCCTTAGAACTTTGGAAAATAGACACTTCACTATTAAAAACAAACTAGATAATTAGATAGTTTGGGGTTGGTCTAATGATGGGGAATATAATGTCAAATATGGATATAATCTAATAACTAAATCCTAAGTTTTACCTATTTTTCATTCCCTTTTAAAATTATGTTGAGATAAGTATTGTTCTCCCAAATTCGACACCATTTTATGGGATGCTTGCAAAATAGAATTCTTACAGTCGATTGGTTCAATAAATTGGGATTTGAAGGGCCTTCTAGATGCATCTTGTGCAAAAATGCTAAAAAAACCAGTGATTACATTCTCCTTTGTCCATTTGTACATCATTGTTGGAATGCCATTTGCAAAATATACAATTGGTATTTAGCCCATTTTGATAATCTTTTTTATTTCCTTAAACAATCACCTTTAAAAATAGTTAAGGGATTATATCACAAATTGTGGACTATTTCTCCCTCTATTGTTGTTTGGGAACTTTGGAAAGAACACAATAGACATATATTACAAGACAAAGAAATTCTTCCCCAACTATTAGGTAATAAAATTTAAGCTAGTATAGCAAAAATTCTTAATTGACTTTGTAACTCACACCATATTGAAGGAGTCTTCACTAATTGGGGTAGTATCATTAGGAAAAAATGGTTTGGATTGATCATTCCTCCTTAATATGGTAAAGGAGGAAATAAGAGTAAAGAAGCAAGGTCAAATTTCAAATGGGTTCCTCTCAAAGAAGGATGGTATAAACTAAACTATGATGGAGCTTCTAGGGGCAATCTCGGGGTCACTAGCATTGGAGGAATAATTCACGAATAGAAAAGGAATGTAATTGCCAAATTTCCTAAACCCTTAAAGGATTTTGCAAACAACATAGCTGAAATTATTGCTCTATTAGAAGGATTGAAAATTTCTAATGACTTGGAGATTAAATGCTTATAAATTGAAGGAGACTCTAACATTATCATTAATGTGATGAGAACTAGGACATCTCCTAATTGGAAATTACTCTCAATTATAGAATGAAACCTCATTCTCCTCAAAGCCTTCTCTAATATTGAATTTAAACATATCTATAGAGAACGCAATGAAATCACAAATCTTCTAGCAAATTCGAGGTCGGATGGCCTTAACTTAGTTAAAATTCTTAATCATGTCTAAAATCTTAATTAGATATTCAAAATTTAATTTCAAAAATCATCAATATCTTTGATTAAATTGGCTCTTTAGTAGTTAGTATTTAATCAAGATCTTAAAAGAATCTCCTTAGCTCTAATATATGGAATCTAGTATTTTTGCATAATGTATTTGTAATATCATATATATTAACATTTAGTAAATACATTTATATTCAAAATATTTAAACTAATTTAATTTCTTATTTATAAATACTAAAACATATTTTAAGTTTAATATGTAACAAAATTATGGTTATAATTTCATAAACACCACCTAATAAACACTATAATTAAAATATCAATTAAATTTTTTTATTAACACCTTTTAGAGCAATTAGATTTCCTTTTCAATCAAGTTTATTTAATACCTTAATTTAAGTATAGAGCAAAGTACTTTTTTAATTATATCAATGTAACAAGTGAAATAATTTTTAGATTATGATTGTTGGTTTCATTGAAGCTTTAAATTTCAAGTTAGCATCTCGAGTTGAGACTTCTTGTTACAATTACCATCACAACCTCTTTTTCATCTAAACATAAGTATAAATATATTAAATATTTAGAGGAAACCCATAAACAAGACTTGACAATCAAGAAAAACTAATCATTTACGACACCTTCTTTGCAAAGTCATCATTAATCAACAACTATCAAATGTTATTGATGTTTGCATGTCATTTTTCTATTACAAAGAAATTAAACTCTTCTAGCTTTAAAAACCAACAATCCACATTTTTATCCATATTTTCTGCATTAGTGTGTTTTCTCTACAAGTTTTCAAAATTCATGGATACTAGCATTATCATCTTTCAAAATCAGAGATTAGTACAATGGTTTTTTAGGAAATATAATGCTTGGACATTGGAATTGCATCTTGAATAATATAGATGATCTAGCCAAGTTTGCAGTTGAAAGGGTTTTGGGTGAATGAAACTTTAATTATGATATAATATGGACGAAAATTAGTGATATCATTAGCACTTTTATTCAATGCTTATTGTGCTATGGAATTAACAAATGGAACATAGCAAATCTATCTCAAGCTATCTTTGACAAAACATGACTTAAAAAAATAGAGAATGCAATATTTAGTATGACTAAAAGAAGTGACATTCCTTATCCAAAGGAGTATATAGATGCTCCTATTGGTATCCTAGCTTTTTCTAAATTATTAAGGAGAAATATTCTAATTTATAAGGGATGCCTTAGCTTTTAAATCAAACTGGTCAGATGTGGAAAAGAATGTGAATTTCCTTCTGCATTGGTTTGTCCTTATCAAAGAAGAAAGCCCATAATGGATTGAAACCTACTTCCATTCTTATGGTTATGTTGTTCCCTAGGATTTAGATCTTAATAATTTAGAAAAACTAAAATTTGTCTTTTCAAAGTAGTTGAAGAATAGAAGGATGAGCAAGATTTCTCAATAGGACAATGCTAAGGGTAATGTTACCTATTTTTGCCTCCCACCAAAAATTTGAATTCAAATAGTTGAGCCCACCCAACGGCCACTTACCATCTTTTATATTATTCAAATGCTTTGAAATAAAAAATTAAAAAAATAATTAAAAACCTTATGGTATTTTCTTTCATTCCCTAAGTTTATTACCGCCGGCCCGCAACTTTTTGTGCCGTCAGATCTTTCGTGATCTACAGTGGGCGCTTTCCCACATTCTCAAGATGCACTACCTTTACATAATGCGGGGAAGCCCCTTCGCAACGCGTGGCATGTGGGTCTATCTTCTTAAGCCATCACAGACAAGGTTGACAAGCTACGAGGTGAGCTAGCATTTTGACTGGTGCTCGCTTTCCCGCATTCTGTGTTTTGTCAGACTTCTTGATAATGTGGGCAAGTTCTTTTTCATCGCGTGTCCTCGGTGGGTCCTTTCATCTTTTGTGGGCCACAAAGGGAAGAGAAGAGTTGTCAGTGCACATTTTGAATTTCCTGCAATGTCATTGGTTGATCCTTAAATGATACTAATACTTTACAGTTCAGGCGTTGTGATCATGTATTTTTCAAGGATCAAGGGTTGGCGCTTGCTTGCAATATGAAAGTGCATGATTTTTAAGGAATGTGGGCAAGCCCCTTTGTGACGCATGGCATAGTGTGACATCATGGGCCCGCCTTTGTCAGAATGTGATAACAGCTCATCTTTTGTGGTAGTTATCAGGTAAGTTGGAAGACAAAGAAACCATCTCATTGGTCCATCCAGCTGACTAGGTATGCAGTCATATAAGATTTTTGAACATCATTAGATCTCCCAAGATCAATGGTTGGTGCATGCCCGCAATGTGAAGTTGCAAGGATATTAAGGAATTATGGAAAGCAACTTATTGCCGCATGTGCTTGTGGGCTCAAGTTTGTTCCATATGCCACAGGGTGATGCCAAGTTGGGGCCAGGTCATGTGAGGTGGCTGTTGAAGTGTTTGTGGGCCCAAAAATTTGAAAGGGGTAGGCACAGTGTAATGAGGATCTTCACAGTCGTTGATCTTCTAGAGATTAACGATCGACACTTTCTCACATTATGAAGGTGCAAGGAAATTAAACAATGTGGGGAAGTTCCTAAAGGACATGTGTCTTTGTAAGCCAGGGGAGATACATTACAACTAAGGCACTAATAGTTAAACTAGCGGTTATGAGACTGTCACAATTAGGGTTTTGAGGAGGCGGCGCAGTTAGTTAAGAAGATGTTGTCAAACTTGGGAAGGCCTTGTGGGGTGGCAAAATGAAATGAAATTACTGGCCCATGTGGCCCACATTGGTTGCAGTATTCGGTTGACTTTTTGACTTTGCTAACTGATAAGCCAGAAGTAAGGGGAATTGAGTTTTCTTACACAATTCGATCTTCGTGATCGATTCCAACCACTCCCGAGTGAATCATGCACTTGGTAAATGAAGGAGAACACTCCACCACCCTAGTTTATCCATCTACTTGGTCAAAATGGCTTAATGGCATCATTTCTGTCAAGGTCCTACTTTAACAAAATATCATGTTTCATTTTATCTGAATTTGTGCCTAGATCAGATTTTTTTCAAGACTTAATGGCAGTGGTTGTGGAGTAACTTCAGTCAAAAAATATCTCAATTATGCTTGAGCTATAGAGGAAATTTTTGTAGATTTTGTTCTGGTTGACTCTTCTCTGTTTTCTCTGATATTGCTTTGCAATTTCACTATAAATTCCCTTTGCCTCTGAATTGTATGACATTCTACCTTATCTCCTTCAGCCATTGATGTAAAGTGCAAGAACTATTTGCCTCTCATTAGTGTATTGTGGATATCTGCAATCTTGCATGACTGTATCTCTTTTGGCCTATGAATGGTATATAAGTGAATCTTCCCTTTCCTTGTGTCATTCATTTGGGTTTTCTGATTTGCATGTGATTATTAGATTAAAACAAGTCTAGATGTGTATATCTTTTGGTGTCATGATGGTTCAATAGTGCATGTATGGGCAGAGATTGGTTTGAACGCTCTATTTTGGTGCATCATCACCTTAGGTTAGAGTAGGTATATTTTCTTTCTTGCATTCCTTCTCCCCTTTCCTCTTTGAGAGTAGTTAAGTGCACCCTGATAGTAAAGGAAGCTGGCCTTCTCTAGATACTCAACCTAACAGTTCAAGTCCCACAACTTGGAGGTTGTTTCCATGTTTCACAAAGTTTTCCTTAGGTAAAAACTTTGGACATGGGTGCAAACTTTTGTGACAACAGGTAAATCCATAGTTATTGAGGAATTGGGCCCGAATGAGTCAAATGATGAGATAATAGTTATTTGTAGTCCCTAGCTCTTCGTTTCCTTTTGAGATGGTTTTTATGTTTTATATTCTATCTAAATATTTCTCACCGGGATAATATTGTATATAGAAATAGTAGTTACATTTCAAACTATCTCTATATATTTGATGTATACTGGTTTCAATACTCTTGATAATGACAGCTTGGTTATATTATTAAATGGATGGTTTCGTGGACTTGATGTTTTTATGATTTTCTTGAATAATTTTACTCAAGATCAATTTGTAGACAATATCTTTTGGGATTTTATTGAATTAAATAAATCTAACAACATTTCTCATCCCTCTCACATTGTCTCATCTCATAAGTTAATTTTTTCTAGATTGTGGTTTTGTAGATTCATCTTAAATATGTCAATGTGGTGTATTGTTTAAGAAAGTTTTAAGATATTTAATATATAGAAGAGCTTAGGCATTTATTCAATTTATAGATAAATTAGGCCTGCTAATTTGTAAGACCCCTCCTCGTATGTACTTATTTAAATATGAATTTCTCTGTTAAAACCTTTATAGGAGATTGGAATGGATATATGGGCACGACAAGGCAATAGCATGGTAAATTGTTGTTGTTCTTGCTAGAAACCATGTAGAGGACATCATGATAAATTATGGTTATCTTACATATAATGATTATGATGATGAATGTGAATTAAAGTTTTATGGTTTAGGTTTCCTAATGGAAATTGATTTCAATTGATATGTTTATGTTTTGATACTCCATGATTCGAGACTTACTACATTGTTCTACTATTTAAAAAGTGATTTGTACTAATGATGAGATGAGGTGTTTCACCTTATGATGATGATGTTAATTATGGTACCTTGATAATTAGATTATATGCATTCAGATAGATTAGTATGCCCTATTGATGATGTTTATGATGTTTTAGGTAAATGTATACATTACAATGATTATTTTAGTATTTTAATTTGAACTACTGAATATGTTATGATGATTCAATTATGAGATTAATGATGATTAAATATGTGTGTAGAAATGAGAAAGGTTATTTAAATGAAAATTTTAATATGTTGATCAATGTGATTATGTAAGTTTGGTTTAAATATATGAATGTTTTGATATTCGAATTGAGTGTGCAAAATAATTAGCCATGAAATTTAATTGGAGAATCAGTAATTGACCCTATGTGCAAACTGTAAGACTAAGGTTGAATCCAATAAAGTGATTTGAACCTCATTATTTAGTGTTTAATTTATATTGTAATCTGAATGTATGTGTATCATTCTGTATTTTGTGACGTGTCAAATGTTATGTAAAAGTAAATCTTATGGTGTCACTTGACACTCGTTATATGCATGTGTGCTGACATGTCAAATTTAAGGTTAGCAGAGTAATCCGTTAATCTAAGACTAATTAGTTAAAAACTTTAATTAGTTCCCTTAATCAGGGTTTAGTTGAAATGTTTTATCCTTCGGGTTTTTGAAGATCAAATATTTTAAGCCACTTGTATAGGTTCTAAAATGATCCTAAGGGCCAAATTTAATGATATTCAAGTTCTCAAGTGGTATGTGTATGGGTTAGGAACATTTTCCACCCTTCTAAAACTTCCTAGCAATATTTATGACCCCTAAGATATCTTAATTTCCCTTTGTTTCGAAAATTGACCATCTCCATGAGGTTAGTCAAGTTTAACCTTCTCCTAAAAGGTTTTCTTGATGATAGGAACAAGTGGGAAGACCATAGAAGGCTTAAGTCAAGTTTGGAGTTATTGTCATTTTGGGTAGATGGGTTTAGATATTATTTAGTGGTCATTTTGAGAGTTGAAGGTTGTTCACCCATTCTCTACATTTAGTGAAGTAAAGCTTGGAATTGAAGAGGAAGAAGGATTTAGTTTATCCCAAAACTCCATTGTCACAACCTTTGTGAAGGTAGGATTCTTCATTTCCATGTTCTTCATTCATTGTTCATTGCTTGCTTATGTAAATCTTTTGCATGTGTGTATTGCATCTTTGGGTTGTAACATGTGAGAGATGGGTATTTATGGGTTTTCTATTTTCTTTCCTTTCATATTTTCATTTTGATTTTGTCAGAAAAGCTATGAAGGGTGTATTGGCATTACTCACCCTCAGATAGGGCAGAAGTGGTCATGTACAGGAGAAGGGATTTAGTTGGACTCTAGGTCAGTCCAGAGTCTCTTCTCATTTTGAGGAGAGGGAGAAAGTAAGGTGTTATGGACCCTTACTTGTCAATACATATTGATTTTGTTTTGGGGAAATAATGAGAAAAAGAAATAAGAGTTTATGTGATTTGGTAGCTTTAGAAAAGGCATATGATTTGTGTTTGTGGTTGACATCTCCTACCTCATAAAATAAACCTTCTCCCAAGTCATAAGTTCATTAAAAAATCTATTGTGCATACCTTAGACGATAACTATATCTTGAGTGTGTCATTGTGATTGTTTCTGAATGTCACCCATTCGATTACTGGTTCTCCTAGCTCGGGTTGTGTGACCTCACATCAAGGCCTTGATTGGGAGGTGAGCTCTCTATGCTTGTCTTTATGTATTTGTAGATTGCTTGGATAGTACCTTGAAATGGAGAAAATTTTGATTCAGAGTCTTCTTGGTGTTCTTGAGTTCATTGTCGTTGAGACTTCTCCTCGTGGTGATTCCATTGAATATTGTTATATGGTATAAAAAGAAAGTTGGATTTCTATTAGACCTATTAGATTTCAATCTTCCTCATATATTTGTTATTCTAATAAGGGGAATAATGATCATGATATATATAATTTGATAGTGGAAATTAGAACATGTTAAACGAATTTCATTGTAAATCTCTTGTAATTGATTGATATAGGATGAATGCAGAAATGTAGTTATTTCACAATTCACTCCTTGTAAATTTGGGATTCATTCTAAATGAAAAATGATTGATTGTATTATAATTACAATGTTATATGAAAAAATTCAAAATTAGATTATGCATATGTCTCCATAAGAAATTGAAATCAAATTTGATGTCCAAATAGTGTGGTTACTTTGGTTGCATTTAAATTTGTCAATTTGATGAAATGGAATTATCAAAATATGGTTAAATCAAAAAAGACATAAGATAGCACACTAATAATATACTCTAAACACATGAATAAAGTCCCTAATGTCACTTAGCTATGTTGAAACTTTACCCACAAAATCACCTTGAAAAGTTCTCACAAAAAAAAAAGTTTCAAAAAAATTATCAAACTGATCATCTATAGGATTCTGCGAAATGCATGATGGGAGGAATTAATTCAAAATGCATGACAGTCATTACATTAATATTAAATATTGTCCCTAAAACTAATATACTCAGCAAAAGAAAAATATAAATATAATATGCAATTTAAATTACCCTCTCAACCTTTTCCCTCACCCACTAAACTTTATTGCATTAAACTCTTACCTTTATCCCACACCCCACATCCACATTTGTTTGACCTAGGGCTTCCTAAGGTTGGCATACCATGTCCCCACTCATATCATGTCAGATTTGACATCTCCTTTGAAAAGGGCATATGAAGGATAAGAATTGTGTAAGGTTTAAACCATATATTCCATGCAATTTTGAGCTCCTTTCTTAAAGTCTCTTTTGCCCATCCCATAAACACCTATGTACAAATCGCCAAGGACTTCCCTCATTGTGTTCTACATGTTGGAGAGTGTGCAAGGGGATGACATCACCCTCCTGGCCCTCGTCAATACTTGCCAAGTGGTGATGAGAGTTAGAAAAAGGTAATAGAGTATGAGGGAGAATAGGTGTGTGTTAGGGATAAGGTAGAACTAGAATGTGAGTAGGAAAAAGTAATGAGATTTAGTTTATGATTTAGAATATTTTATATGTTTTTTTTCAAATTAATATTTTATTGGTAATTTTGAATTTATTTTAAGAGAAAAGATAGAATTAGTCATAAAGGTAGTTCTAGGAAGGGTACTTAGGAATGTCTTAGTAGATAGTTAGGGGTTAAATGTTGGGGTTTAATTTTAAGAACTAAATGTTTGAATGGGACTTTAGGAAATTGAAAATTAAATTTTTGAATATAGTAGATCTAATTATGTTGGTAAGATGATTAGAGACATTAGTCTACAGGGTTAATATTCAGAGTTAAACCGAGATAGTGTTATGAGTAAGAGTTATGTTAGGTGTTTATGTTTTAAGATTTTTTTATTTTAAATATTGAAATAGCATATGAAAATATATTATATTATTCAAAAAGTATTTAAATATTGTGTTTTAATGTATAATATGTTTACTTAAGGATTCAATAAATTTGAATTGCTAAGGTTATGAGATTGAAGGGTTAATGAAAGAATCATAAGTGGATAACCTGAGAGTGATTTGAAATATGGTTTAGGAATGAAATGAATATTGTAAATAATTAAATGATGAATAATAATTAGTTTAATTATTTTAATAATTTATTTTAATAATGGGAGTTTAGCATTAAGGTATTTGACAAACTTGTCGAAGATGAAAAACTAGATCACCTAGGAGATTGAACTAACTTATTGAAACAAATAGAAGATGAAATATTAACCTAATGTATCTTATGAAATTTAATAAACATAATATTTTGAAATGCTAAGTAATCAAGAAAGGTTGACCTAATCAACATTTAGGGTTTATTCAACCCTAACTCGGTGTTCCTATAGTGCCTTGACTTCAATGTTCTAAACCCGTGCATTATGGTTGAAATGACAACTTTGCATCTTATTGAAAAATAACCTAAACTCAATTTTAATCCCATTTAAACTTTTGTAACTTATTCAGATTAGTAGGTGTTAAACATGGTGTTATTTAATTTTAAAAAAAAATTGTTCATGTGTTTTTGCCCCAATTTTTTGGGGCATGACATTTTGGTATCAAAGCCTAGGTTTGTAACACTTGGGCGAACAATGGGTCCATGTTAAGAGTAGAAGTATAAATGTTACTATACAAAGTAGGGATTTCTCATTGAAGAATTTTAATAAGCAAATGTATTCTTTCTAAAATGTGACACTGATGAGAAAATCAAAGTAAAACTTGGAACTAGTATTAATGTTTGTAAATGGTCAACCATATTAGATAACTTGGTCTTAATGACTTGAAACAAATGATTAAAATGCAAGAATATTGTATTTGTACTAAGGTAGATTTATGATCTTGTAAAGTATTTGAAAATCATATTGAACACTACCACCTTGGGAGAAAACTAAGCTAAGAACCCTAAAACATTTTTCAATCATAAAACTGCAAATGAGTAAATAACCTAGTAATCAGAGAGAAAGTGTTTAGCATCACCTTTAGTAGAAGTCGTATTATGCCTGACCATGTCACATGTGAAAGTATTGTAGTTCGTATCAAGTATGGAAGTGATAAAATAGACTAGTATTGACTTAGACATTACAACATAAGTATAGGAAACCTATGATATTCATAATTTAATTTTGTTCCTTCAGATTAAAATATTGTATAGATAAAATAAATGATGAGTGAATAGAAAGGTAACACTTGAAAAGTATACCATGTTATCAAGCTATTAGGATACCTCCGACCTATTACAAATTAAAATATATTGTTTCGATAATCCTTGGAAGGAAAAGCAAGAGCTCAATTCAAACCTGAAAGTAACCTTTGGGAACCTCGAATGATATGGTGACAATCCAAGAAGCTAAACTCAACAAGTGAGTTGATTGGGAACACACAAAGAACAAGAGTATCTCAGTCTGCTATGAGGGATAGAACTCTAATCGTGGAATAAATCTATCTAGATATGGTGGTAAGAACGTAATTAAATGGTTAGAAGTATGTAACATATAGTATTGAACTGGTAAGATAGAAAATATAAACTTCTAAGATAGGATTATGCGAGTCTATTTATGTTAGTAGGTTTATGGTATAAGCATTAGTGATACTGAATTATAAACTACCAAGTGAATACTCTTAGACCCTAGTGTTGAAATTATTGAATTAATTATAACCCTACAATATAGAGAAAGTAAAGTCGTGATGAGATTACCAACCTAATCTGAAATAAAGGTTCAAGTTTCAAAATTAAGTTCAATAAGAGGATTATAAGCCATGAGGCATGATAAGAAAAGTGATAATGACCTATACCATTGGTGAGGGGATAGTGTAAGGGTGGATAAATAAACATTGACATTTGGATAAGTAAACATTAACAACATCCTAATAATGGTTTTATACCTATCAAATTGTAATTCATAAGTCATTTATGACTAGGAGACGTGAAATATGGGTTATTGATAAGAATAGTAGCATTCAGTGCATTCTCTGATGATGATTAGAATCTGTGTAACCAATGAAATACTATAGCACAAGGATCTATAAGTATATAGGATCATACCAATTTTGGTGAGATGAATAACACAAATTCAACTGTTGTATTATGGGGAAATTGATTTAAGAAAGATTGTGGGTAGATGTCCTAATATGTAATTACAGTGAATTGAGGATAAGATATTTGAAATTATAACTGCAACCTAGAGTACAACTCTACTATCACTTATGTCTCCACATGTTTAGATTCTTTGAAAGGAAACCCATTTAACAACAAGATGATGGAAGGAAACACATTTTTAGTATCCTCACATTTGCATTATTGTGTGGGTTTTGATTTGGACAACCACCTTACTGCAGTAAACCCTAAACTGTCGGACGATGTCAATTAAGACAGCTATGTAGTTAGTATGTGGGATCAATCATAATTTGAGCAGTATGGTATTTAGAGCACCATCTGATTTCAATTTAAGATCCCTACAATGTATTTGGATCTTACCTAAGATTCCTCCTTTCCCTCAATGACCCTAGTACAACCGCATTATGCCAATAATATAATTTTTGTAAGTAATTGGATTTATTCAGGATAATAGAGCAGGATAAAAACTTTATCTAATTTGTGGTGTATTACCAATTATCGGGTGATGATGTGTGTTTGATGTGAAAACATGTGAATTATACTAGAGGTGGGATAAGTGATTTATTGGAATTTGTAGTGAAGATTATCATTATGTTAGTAAATCATTCTACTATACAAATTTAGTGTGTACTTATTTCAACTTGCAAATAAGTGGTTATTAAGTTCAATATAAGTACAAAGGAGAGTTTTTGGACATGATTCAAAGATTTGGATGTCGATTTGGATTTCTTGGTGGTATGCAAGTAGGCCACAGAAGTACATTATGTGCGATTAGCTAGTAGCATGAGATTTCTTCACGGCAGGGGAAACGTTTTGTTTGCGTTGGTATTGATTATGACAGGGAGAGGAGGCAACTTGTAGTGATTGAAATTAAGGATCACTTGTGCGACGAAGGTATTTAGAAATGTCATCTTGCATTGGTAATTATTTTCTTTGAGTAGTTAGCTGGTGGTGGATTCTGATTGTCTGGGTAAGGGAGCTTATGGAGAATGAGAGTAGAGTTTTTAGAGTCTTCATTATGGGAAAAGCTCAAGAAAATCCATGGCTAGGTCGCGTGTCGAAACAAGAGTTATAGGAAGTTTTCAAAATGAATTGTGTAGTTTTTCAAAGGTGTATTATGGATATTCTGAGGTCAGATGTTCTTTGCCCATCCTGGTCGAGAGCCATTTCTCCGTCACAAATTATCTCATATTTCTTTACCTATATTGTTGACCTCCTTCAGGATTTGGGTATGGTGGAGAGCCTTGTAGATAAGGTTGTTTGGGGTAGCTTTATTGGGAAGGAAGAGATCAAGGTTGCTCTGCGAAACTATGACGTTTCAGTGGGTTTGGCACCTTTTAGGGGGGTGATTGGAAATCAATAGGTTAGAGGAAATGCAAAATTTTTACAATTTCTGTCGTTGTTTTCCAAAGCTTCGGGCGATGGAAGTCTAGGCCAAGTGGATCATATTATCTGGTGTTATAGAGAATTTATAACCTCACAGGCTACTGAAAATTTGAAAGGTAAAGTGAGGGCAATTGACGAGCTATTAAAGCATGTCCATGAGATAGAGGGAAGTAATAATGTTGTAATGACACAAAATGAGTCTTCGGGGGTTTCAGATATGCAGTGTGTTAATATCATGCAAATCGACAATCCAATGGGGCTCTTGGAGTTGGCGATAGGAGACGATCCGACACCGATGGAGTGGGAGTCATTTTAAGTGTTTTGTTTGCTTGTCAAAAAGATGTGAATTGGTTGGTAGTGCAGTAAATCAATTTTGTATAAGATGAGTACTATGGTTTTTTGAGTTCAGCTTCGGCTAGTGCTTTTAAGATGGGAAGTAGTCTGTACATATCGAGATTTTTGATGTGGTTAAAGACCTATGTGGGAAATAGGGTGTGGAGTCTACTGCTTTTGAGAATGGTAATAGTAACAAATTTTTGGCCTGACCCTGTGATTTTTTGGTAACAAGTATGGGTCTTGGTTGAAGTACGAATTTTTCGAGTTGTAAGGTAACAGGGATTTTTTGATATTGCGAGATTTTTTAGATTTTGAGCAGTGTAAATAGTTAACGCATGTGTATAAGGATTCTAAGTCCTCTAAACTTAGTGTATGTCTTTGTAAATTCAAGTATGTATATTTCATTCTAGATTGTAATTGGTGATGACTGAAGGATTTCTTGTTGTGTTCTTCCCTTCACGAGCCATTGAACCAGCTTTTTATTAATATATATAAATTCAATGGCATGCCACTTTTTGCCTATATATATATATATATATATATATATATATATATATATATATATATATATATATATATATAAAGTTTTCTTCTTGCCAACGGTCTGATGTGAGGCTGCTTAGCCAAATGTATTATTGATGATTAAATTTTGCCTCTAGGACATGTATTTATTTCTTGATTTAAAATTTTACTATTGTGGTCCCTCTTTATTTCTTTTGTTTCATACTTTTGCGTTGGATATTTCATCCTTGATGTTGAATTTAAAATTTGAGGCACCTTCTTGTGAATTTTGTTGGCAATGTGACATATAATAGGCCTCCCAAAGGGATTCCTAACAATTAAGTGGAGGTGTAGCATTAGGGTATGGGGCTCTTAGTGAAGGTATTTGACTACTATAGTAGGACTAGTGAATATTCATTTACTAATATGAGTAATGGGTTGCACCCCATATAAACTAGTTAAGATTACAAGTTAACCTAATGAACTTTTAGATGCAAAATGTACTTGTATAGCAATGGATTGTTTAGTGACTTACCAAGGAATCAATATGCAGTGGAAACCCTAAAGTAAAAGTGTTTAACCTTTGATAAATAACCACGTTGCATTTTAAGAAACCTCATTTGAGGGAGTCTCGTACAATTGTTACCACGATGAGTGAGTATGTGGAATTTAGAACACCTTATGGTATTAATTATGAGAGACTCTATAAGTATATTCATACCAATTTAGAATGTTATATATATGTCACCTATATGTTTTAGGAAGTGTTTGACCCTGGGAAGCATAACCATGTTAGAGTTATGGGTTGAACTTCACTTTTAGTAAGGGTAATTAGGTAAATATGTTATAATCTAAGAGTGTATATGTGAATTATAAATCATTCTTTTTGTATCTGACTAAATTTTGTGAATAAGCACCTAGACAAGGTCTAGCATGGATGAATGTCTCAGTTTGTGTGACTTCCATGAGGAAGTCGAAGGTTAGTGGGGAAGGATGTAAGACCCCTCCTTGTACATACTTATTTAAATATGAATTTCTCTGTTAAAACCTTTATAGGAGATTGGAATTGATATATGGGTACGATAAGGCAAGAGCATGGGGAAATGTTGTTGTTCTTGCTAGAAACCATGTAGAGGACATCATGATAAATTATGACTATCTTACCTATAATGATTAGGTTTATGTGGCTAATGGAAATTGAGTTCAGTTAATACGTTTATGTTTTGATACTCTGCGATTCGAGACTTACTACATTGTTCAACTGTTTAAACAATGATTTGTATTAATGATAAGATGAGGCATTTCACCTTATGATGATGATGTTAATTATGGTGCCTTGATGATTAGGTTATATGCATTTAGATACTTCAATATGCCCTATTGATGATGTTTATGATGTCTTAGGTAAACATATGTATTATGATGATTCTTTGAGTATTTTAATTGGAACTAATGAATATGTTATGATGATTCAATTATGAGATTAGTGATGATTAAATATGTGTGTAGAAACGAGAAAGGTTATTTAAATAAAAATTTTAATATGTTGATCATTGTGATTATGCAAATTTGGTTTAAATATATGAATGTTATGTTATCGAACTACTAATATTTGAATTGAGTGTGCAGAATAATTAACCATGGAATTTAATTAGAGAATCGGTAACTAACCCTATGTGCAAACTATAAGACTAAGGTTGAATCTGATAAAGTGATTCAAACCTCATTGCCTAGTGTTTAATTTGTATCATAATCTAAATGTATGTGTATCATTTTGTATTTTGTGATGTGTCAAATGTTATGTAGAAGTGAATCTTATGGTGTCACTTGACACTCATCATATGCATATGTGTGTCGACATGTCAAATTTAGGGTTACCAAAGTAACCCGTTAATCTAAAACTAATTAGTTAGTAACCCTAATTAGTTCCATTAATCAAGGTTAAATGGAAAGGTTTCGTCCTTAGGGTTTTTGAAGATCAAATATTTCAAGCCACTTGTATAGGTCCTAAAATAATCCTTGAGGCCAAATTTAATGATATTAAAGTGCCCAAGTGGTATGTGTATGGGTTAGGAACCTTTTCCACCCTTTTACAACTTCCTAGCAACATTTATGACCCCTAAAATATCTCAATTTCTCTTTGTTGCGAAAATGGACCATCTCCACGAGGTTAGTCAAGTTTACACTTCTCCTAAAAGGTTGTCTTTATGGTAGGAACAAGTGGGAATACCATAGAATGCTTAAGTTAAGTTTGGATTTATTTTCATTTTGGGTTGATGGGTTTAGAAGTCATTTTGAGAGTTGAAGGTTGTTCATCCATTCTTTGCATTTAGAGAAGTCAAGCTTGGAATTGAAGAGGAAGAAGGATTTAGCTCATCCCAAAACTCCATTTCCATAACCCTTGTGAAGGTAGGATTCTTCATTGCCATGTTCTTCATTCATTATTCATTGGTTGCTTATGTAAATCTCTTGCATGTGTATATTGTGTGTTTGGGTTGTAACATGTGAGGGATGGGTATTTGTGGGTTTTCTATTTGTTTTCCTTTCATATTTTCCTTTTGATTTTGTTGGGAAAATTGTGAAGGATCTGTTGGCATTACTCACCCTTGGATAGGGCACTTGTGGTCATGTATGGGAAAAGGGCTTTAGTTGGACTCTAAGTCAGTGTAGAGTCTCTTCTCATGATGAGGAGAGGGAGAAAGTAAGGTGTTATGAGACCTTACTTGTCAATACAAATGTTAACATATCAATGTTTAGGGTTATAGAATTAGGTAAATACATTTTAGTTTTGGTAGTTATTAAATAGCAATTGAATTTCTCTATGACTACTTTATTTATGTAATGACTCTCACTGAACTCTATACAATAAAGTTTTGATTATATTTCAATTATATCATATTTATGGGCTTAACAGTGGTATTAGAGTAGTTCTTTGTCATACATTGTGAATGAGAAATGACTAATATTCTCTTGTGATTAATAACCTAATCAATAAAATGGATGATCTCACTCATAGTATCTGGTGACCTATTATGGAAGGAGGAATGAACATCTACAACATTTTTGGATGGATCATTGCAAAGAAATCTATCTATCAACAAATGCATGATGACAGAGAGATATTGAGAGCTTAAACTATCAGCAATCCATAATGAACTTCTACTATGTAAGTTTGTGATTTGTGCAAGAGGAAAGGTGTCATTTCTGAATCATATTGTCTATTCTAGGAGCGGCTTCATTGATTCTTTTGTTGCAGAGAGGCTTGATGATTATTGTCAAAGTAGTTACATAATTATTATTATTTTTACAAAAGAAGAGGCTGTGAAATATCTACTGCAAATACTCCTTTTTAACTGTCACCTATTTCAGAAATTATAATGGTGTTTGGTGCTTGAATTTAAATCCAATTATATGGTATGCATATTCGATGAGATATAAATATTTTCTAGTTTCAATACTTTTAGTCTCGGTTCCTTTTTTATGGATATGCATCTTTGTGGAATAGTATACATTGAATCAAATATCTTATTCCAAAAGAGAGGAGAATGCACATAGGTGTGAAGAAAATTAAGTTATAAAAAATAAAAATAAAAATAAATCACAGTAGCAATACATAATAGATTTATTTTATGATGGGCAGCAAGACCAAACTCTATTTATTATCAATTTCTATTTGAAAATAGAGATATGGCTGCAATTATTACACATCATGTGGCTTGCTAGAGGTGTTACATTGGACGGTGCTATTTTTGTTGACATCATATGTTGCCCTGCACTACCCAACATATTCAATTAGATGTATTATTATTTCAAAAGATATGCACAAGGAATGATTATTGTTCAAAGGAAGATGGATTTAATGGAATGTCGTCAATTCAAAAATGGATGATATTGGAAGGTACTTTTATCAGCCCACCTATTCAAGAATTCTATTTTATAAAGTATCAATGAATAGTATTGGACTTGTTATAAACCAATTCCAAATTGAGGTATTTTTATTTATCAATATTGAAAACAAGATATCAAATGAAAAGATGTTATTGATAAAAGAGTAAAGAGACTAATAGATTTTCTATGAATCAATGAAAGTAATTTGATTTTTTTTCAAGATGTACCTGATTGCAAGATTTAGAAGTTTCATTATGCTCGCATTAAATAAAAAAATTTTAAAAATAGAAGAGGGAGTGCATCGAAGTTGTGGGTTCAAATGAAGCTACCAAAGATAAGTTGGTGACTATATTAGTACGTACTAATGTATTCCACCTATTTGAAGCAATGAAGATAAATATATGGTATCTTATTCAATGGCTTATCACATGAATTCATGTTATTAAAATCATTTCCTCTCATCTGCCAAGGTGAGGATATTTTTTATATATCAAATTCAAGTTCAAGTGAGTGCAATTTCAGATGCAAGTTCAAATGAGAAATGATTATAAAAATTCATTCCATGTTCAAGTTGAAATGAAGGACAAATAAACAACACCCAATGTGTTGTTTTATTGTACCTAATGTGTGCTATTATCAAAATGTGATATGGACAGAATAATTCATAACACCCAATGTGTGCTCTTATCAAATTGTAATACAAACAAACAAGTTGTAAAACCCAATGTGTGTTATTCTATTGCATCCAATGTGTGCTTTTATGAAATTGTAACATGAACAATACAAGTTTGTTCCACTGAACGTGTGCTATTTTTTAGTAATTATGCACCCAAAGTGTGCTAATTCAAAAGGGACAAAATAAGTCTCAAAGTGATACCTATCAAAGAAATAGGCTGAGGAGTTCAAAATACTCCTAATTTCATATAACCCTTTCCGATTAAGGAAGGGATGTTAACGTATCAATCTTTAGGGTTATAGAATTAGGTAAATACATTTCAGTTTTGGTAGTTATTAAATAGAAGTTGAACTGTTATATGACTACTTTATTTATGTAATGACTCTTACTGAACTCTATACAATAAAGTTTTGATTATATTTTAATTATATCAGATTTATGGGCCTAACAACAAACTAATTTTGTTTTGGAGAAATAAGGAGAGAAAGAAATGGAAATTTATATGATTTGGTAGCCTTCGAAGAGGCATATGGTTTGTGTTTGTGATTGAAATCTCCTACCTGGAAATATCCACCTTCTCCCAAGTCGTAGGTTCATTACAAAACCTATTGTACATGCCTTGGATTTGAACTATATGTTGAGTGTGTCATTGTGATTGTTTCTAAATGTCACCCGATCTATTATTGGTTCTCCTAGCTCAGGGTGTGGCCTCACATCGAGGCCTTGGTTGGGAGGTGAGCTCTCCATGCTTGCCTTTATGTATTTGTAAATTGCTTAGATAGTACCTTGAAATGGAGCAAAACTAGATTCAGAGCCTTCTTGGTGTTCTTGAGTTCATTGTCATGGAGACTTCTCCTTGTGGTGATTCCATTGAATCTTGTTATATGCTATAAAAATAAAGTTGGATTTCTATTGGATCTATTAGATTTTAATCTTCCTGATATACCTATTATTGTAACAAAGGGAATAATTATCATGATGTATAAAATTTGATAGTGGAAATGAGAACATGTTAAACGGATTTCATTGTAATCTCTTGTAATCGATTAGTATAGGATGAATGCAGAAATGTAGTTGTTTCACAATTCACTCCTTGTAAATTTGGAATTCATTTTGAATGAAAAATGATTGATTGTATTATAGGTATAATGTGATATGAAGAAATTCAAAATTAGGTTATGAATATGTTTCCATAGGAAATTGAAATCAAATTTGACATCAAAATAGTGGTTACTTTGGTTGCATTTAAATTTGTTCATTTGATGAAATGGAATTATCCAAGCATAGTTAAATAAAAAAAAGACATAAGAAGAATACTAATAATATAATCTAAACACATGAATAAGGTCCCTTTTATCACTTAGCTATGTTGAAACTTTACCCACAAAATCACCTTAAAAAGTTGTCACAAAAAAAAAAAAGTTTCAAAAAATTTGTCAAAAATGATCATCTATGTCAAATGCATGATGGGAGGAATGAATTCAAAATGCATAACAATTGTTACATTAATATTAAATATTGTCGCTAAAAATAATACAGTCAACAAAAGAAAAACATAAATATAATATGCAATTTAAATTACCCTCTCAACCTTTTCCCTCACCCACTAAACTTTTATGCATTAAATTCTTACCTTTATCCCACATTCCACATCCACATGTGTTTGACTTGGGGCTTCCTAAGGTTGACATACCATGTCCCCACTCATTTTGTGTCAGATATGATGTGTCCTTTGAAAAGGGCATATCAGGGATAAGAATTGTGTAAGGTTTAGACCATATATTCCATGCAATTTGAGCTCCCTTCTTAAAGTCTCTTTTCCCCATCCCATAAACACCTAGGTACAAATTCCCAAGGACTTCCCTTGCCACATTATGCAGGTTGGGGGAGTGTGCAGGGGATGACATTACGCTCCTTGGCCCACGTGAGTACTTGCCAAGTGGCGATGAGAGTTAGAAAAATGTAATAGAGGATAGGTGATAGTAGGTGTTAGTTAGAGATAGGGTAGGACTAGAATGTGATTAGGAACAAGTAATGGGATTTAGTTTATGATTTAGAATATTTTAAATGTTTTATTTTTTCAATTAGTATTTTATGAATAATTTTGAATTTATGTTAAGAGAGAAGACAAAATTAGTCATAAAGGTAGTTCTAGGAAAGCTACTTAGGAATGTCTTAGTAGATAGTTAGGGGATAAATGTTGGGGTTTGATTTTAAGAAGTAAATGTTTGGATGGGACTTTAGGAAATTGAAAATTACATTTTCTAAATATAGTAGATCTAATTATGTTGGCAAGATGATTAGGGACATTAGTTTACAGGGTTAATCTTAAGAGTTAAATTGGGATAGTGCTAGGAGTAAGAGTTATGTTAGGTGTTTATGTTTTAAGATTGTTTTGATTTCAAATGTTGAAATAGCATATGAAAATATATTATATTATTCAAAAAAATTTTAAATATCGTGTTTTAATGTATAATATGTTTAATTAAGGATTCAATTAATTCAAATTGCTAAGGTTATGAGTTTGAAGAGTTAATGAAAGAATCATAGGTTGATATCTTGATAGTGATTTGAAATATGGTTTAGGAATGAAGTGAATGTCGTAAATAATTAAATGATAAATAATAATGATTTTAATTAGTTTAATAGTTTATTTTAAGAATAGAAGTTAAGTAGTAAGGTATTCGACAAACTTGTCAAAGATGCAAAACTAGATCACCTAGGAGATTGAACTAACTTATTGAAACAAATAGAAGATGAAATATTAACCTAATGTATATTTTGAAATACTAAGTAATCAAGAAAGGTTGACCTGATCAACTATTAGGGTTTAGTCAACACAAACTCGGTGTTCCTATAGCTCCTTGACCTATGTGTTTTGAACTTGTGCAGTATGGTTGAAATGACAACTCTGCATCTTATTGAAAAATAATTGAAACTCTGTTTTAATCCCATTTTAAATTTCTATAACTTATTTAGATTAGTAGGTGTTAAACGTGGTGTTATTTAAGTTTTAAAAAAATAAAGTGTTCGTATACTTTTGCCCCAATTTTTTTGGGCATGAAATAATTTTTATCCTTTGTTATTATTCCTTTGTAGATCTTGAGATCTTTCTCTCTTAAGGATGATCCTCTAAGCAAGGCTTAAATTTTCATCATTGAGTACATATCTTTATGATGGGGACACAACCCAAGTACAAAATGGACACAACTGGCAAGGGAAAATTTTATTAACTATGAAAATATGCTAGTACACTTAGTGCGGAGAAACAGACTCCAAAACATATCCTATGGGCTTACAATAGCATAATTTGGAGATAAATTCTTCTCCCGGTACCTTCCCTCAAACTCCACTCCAAACTGCCTTTTACAATGCCAAAAATGTTCTTAAATAGACCCTCGAGGGTTAAGGATTAGGAATACATTCTAGAAAGTGCTAGTTGGCATCCACTGACCAAATAGAAGGCTCCAAAAGTCGCATTAGAAGTCGGCACAAAATTAGAAGAATCCAAAAACGGTAACCGAACTTTCAGGAGGCATAACTTTTGAACCGTAGCTCCGATTGACGAACCGTTTACATTTATGAAAAGCTCTCGAAGCGCTCTATAGCCCTATGGAGGAGCTTCACTTGTTTCACATTTTTTGGCCCTATTTGAGGTCATTTAATGCCCCTAACCTGACTTCGATGCCTTCTTAGGAGGTCTCCAAAAATTGAAAAACTGCGATAACTTTCAAATCATGGGGCCTTTTGACCTGATTCTTTTTCTAGAATGCTCTAAATTACAATTACAATCATTTGACCAATTTACACCTAATTCACCAAAATTATGGCTCAATTACATACTCCTATTTTTTTGGCATTTACACATATCCCAAGGTGCTCAAATACTCTATCCTAAAACACTGATAGTGGAACTATGAGAGTTGGAACCTTTATTTGACCCAAATGGGTATCCAGAAATGAAAACACATGAAACAAAAACTAAGTCTAAGTACATTTTTTTGGGTGACATAGGATTTCGCTTACACCTCTGGATGCTCTTGCATCAGACACCCAAGGTAGATTGAAAATTGACCCTGTCACTTTATGAATGGTAGAGGAAATCCCAAATGGGAAATCTCAACTGATGATATCCAATTTGAGTCCTCTATCGGTCATCCTTTCCACTTGACCAAATACTCTTCATACTACCTATTTCTAGTACTCCTACCCACACGATGATCTAGAATGTCTTCTATCTCCTCCTTCTTAGAAGTAGGAATTGGACATGGCTCTAACATCAGCTCCTCATCTGCACCATCATCATGATACTCTGTTAAGTCTGTAATGTTGAAAATAGGGGAAATGTGAATACCATCTAGCAGCTCCACCTCATATGCATTTCCTGAGTCATGTTTCTTCAAAATTTTGCAGGGGCCAAATTTCTTCATCTTCAGCTTATTGTAAGTACTGGCTAGAAATCTTTCTTTTCTTAAGTGTACCATGACTAGATCCCCTACTTGAAACTCCTTATGTCTTCTCTTTTGATTAGCCCTAGCTTTATACTATTGGTTCATCTTGGTAATGTGTGCCTGTACCTCCTCATGTAGACGCTTGATATGTTCAACAAATTCTTCAGCTTTAGCACTTGTCCTCTCCCCTTCCTCTATCTTCCTCAATTCTGGTGCAGTCCTTGGGCTACTTCAATGTACAATTTGGAATGGTGATCTACCAGTACCCCTGTTTATAGAGTTATTGTAAGAAAATTTTGGTTGTGGTAGAATCAAATCCCATCCCTTTGGCTTATCCCCAACTAAACATCTCATCAAATTGCCCAGACTTCTGTTTACCACTTCTGTTTGGCCATTAGTCTGTGGGTGATGTGTGGAACTGAATTTCAAGTCTATTCTCAGCTTCTTCCACAATGTTCTCCAGAAATGCCCCATAAATTTAGTATCTCTATCAGAAACTATACTCCTTGGGAGGCCATGTAGTCTTACCACCTCTCTGAAAAACAAGTCTGCAATATGGATTGCATCATGAGTTTTGTGGCATGGAATGAAATGTTTCTTTTTGGAGAACATATCAACCACCACAAATACTGAGTCATTACCCCTTTGTGTCCTCAGCAATCCAAGAACAAAATCCATACTTATGTCCTCCCATGGCTTTGATGGAATAGGCAATGGCTGATATAGTCCAGTATTGTGACTAAATCCCTTGGCCACTTGACAAACCTGGCAATTCTGTACAAACTTCTTCACATCCTATGACATTTGAGGCCAAAAATAATGTTCTTTGAGAATGGAAATGGTGTTATCTTGACCAAAATGTCATGCCATCCCTCCACTGTGTTTCTCCTTAATCAGATTTTCCCTCATGGAACTCCTTGGAATGCACAATTGGCTGCCCTTGAACAACATACCATCCTGAATCAAATAGTCTAGCCACTTGGTTCTATCTATAGCAACAGGCTCTTTACAAGCTTTCCACGCTTTAGCAAAATCAGGATCCTCAAGGTACAAATTCTTGAGTTCGCCAAACCCAACTACTTCAACCTGCATTACTGTAAGCAACAACTATCTCCTACTTAGTGCATCTGCAACCCTGTTAGATTTTCCACTTCTGTGCTTCAACAAAAATGTATAGCTCTGCAAGAACTCTACCCACTTCATATGCCTCTGATTTAATTTACCTTAGCTGTTTAGGTACTATAATGCCTGATGATCAGTATACAAAACAAATTCCTTTGGCAATAAATAACACCTCCATTTCTTTAAGGCCTGAACTATTGCATAGAACTCTTGATCATAAACAAAATATTTCTTCTTCGCATCATTCAATTTTTCACTAAAATATGCAATAGGCTTACCTTCTTGGATCAATACAACTCCAATAGCATTGCCACTAGCATCACAATCCACCTAGAACACCTTTCTAAAATTTGGAAGTGCCAACACAGAATGTTCTATCACCTTCTTCTTCAACAATTCAAAACTTCTCACAGCTCCTGCAGTCCATTTGAACTCTTTTCTATCCCCTCCTATTGTGTCATTCAGGGATGCACATATGCCATTGAAATTCTTAATGAACTTCCTGTAAAAACTAACCAGACCATGAAATAATCTAACCTCAGTAGCAGACCTTGGAGTAGGCCATTCCAAGATGGCTTTTACCTTCTCTAGATCCATTTTGAGACCTTCGGGTGATATAACAAACCCCAAGTAGACTAACTCCCTTTTTGCAAAGATACACTTCTTCAGATTAATTAACAGTTTCTCTTCCCTTAACCTTTCAAGAACACTACGAATATGCAATAAATGTTCTTCCAAAGTCTTGCTGAAAATTAAAATATCATCCAAATAGACAAGAACAAATTTTCCCAAGAATTTCTTAACTACCTCATTCATAAGCCGCATGAAGGTGCTTGGGGAATTCGTCAATCCAAAGGGCATGACTAACCACTCATAAAGACCCTCCTTGGTCTTGAAGGTAGTTTTCCACTCATCTCCTTCTCGAATCCATATCTGATGATAGCCACTCTTGAGATCTATCTTTGTGAAGTACTGAGCTCCACTCAAGCAGTCCATAAGATCATCCATTCTTGGCAAAGGAAATCCATACTTGATGGTTACCCTATTTATAACTCGAGAGTCTATACACATCCTCCACTCTCCATCCTTCTTTGGTGCTAGTACTACAGGTACTGCACATGGACTCAGGATCTCCTGAATCAAGCCCTTCCTCAATAGCTCCTAAACCTATCTATTTAGCTCCTCAGTTTTAGTAGGAGTCATCCTGTGAGCAGCCTTGTTAGGCAAACTAGCTCCAGGGATTAAATCTATCTGATGACTGATTTGCCTTATCAGTGGCAATCCTTCTCGAACATTATCAGAGATGATATCTCCAAACTCACCTAGTAGATCTGAAACTTCAAGTGGTATTTCACTACTACCTTCTTTATCTTTCTTAGAAATCAAAGCATAGCACATACACTAATGTTTCATGCCATCTAAAAACTTCCTTCCATCAACAAGACAAATCCTAGCACTGCTACATACCTTTTTGCCTTCCTTTTTCATGGGCTTCAGTTTGTGGTGAACTCCATCCTTTGTTAGAGAGTATGTGCTTGCATGACCATCATGTACTGCATGCCTATCAAACTACCATGGTCTACCCAACAATAGATGGAAAACATCCATTGGAATAACATCACAGAGAACTTCATCATGGTAACTCCCAATTTTGAATTTCACTGAACATTGTTCACTTACCAAGACCTTATGATCATCTTTCACCCAAGCAATCCGATAGGGTTGCGGGTGTTTCTCCCTCTTGAGCTTTAGCTTAGAGACCATCTCCTCTGATACCAAGTTATCAGTGCTACCACCATCAATGATCACATCACAACATTTATCCTCACACTTGTACCTGATATGAAATAAACTCCTCCTTTGTCCTGGTTCAATCTCACCACTTAGTAGGACCCTTTCATTTACTAAAGTCTCTCCTCTTTCTGCATCCTTTGAATGTGATGATTGTGCATCCTCATCCACATGAGAAACCCTAGCTTGACCCTCAACTCTCCTATTTTTCCTTCCTTGTTGTTGAGGGCATTCAAAGGCACGATGACCTTCTTCATTGTAATGGAACCATGTACCACAGAAGCCTCTTCTTCCTTGTCCAAGTCCTCTACCTCTTCCTCTCTGATTTCCAAAGTCTTGATCACGATAATTGTTGAAACCCTCGTTCCTCTGGTTCTTGCTAGTACCCACATCTTCATTTTTCTTTTGGGTTTCATTTTGGCCTCCAGATTACCTACCACTACCCATTCCTCCTTGATCACACCCTCTTTGTCTCCCTTCAAACCTCTTATTTAGCTTCTCTTCAACTCATAGGGCAAACTGGTATGCCTCTTCAACACTGGTCATTCTTACCAGACTTAATTCCTCCTAGATGCTAGGTCGCAACCCACTGATATAACGAGCAACCTTCTCCTTATTTTCTTCTACATGCCCCGCTCTAATTAGAAGTCAATTAAACTCCTTTGTATATTCTTGGACTGATTTTTTTGCTTGCTTTAAGCCATGCATCTTCTTAAACAAATCAAGCTCATAGTCAACAGGAATGAATTGCTTCTTCAATTTGTCCACCATACGATCCCACCTTGTGATCTTATCCTTTCCTCTTCTATTTCATTCCAATTGAACCTCTTGCCACCAAATTTTGGCATGGCCTTTTAGTTTGGCCTTTGCAAAATTAACCCTATCTGGATCCCTAATATCCTCATACTCAAAGTACTCTTCTAGTTCATTGATTCAATCGATCAACTCATTTGGTTTCAAATTTCTTGAAAATACACCCACATCAATTTTAGGTCTTTTCCATAACTTAGTAATGGCCCTAAAAAGCCTTTCCTCTACCTAATTCAGAACTTCCCCGTCGAATTCCTCTTCTGGTCCAATTTTTTCTTCTTCATTGTCATCCTCACTTTCGTCACCTGCAACAACATTTGTTCCTCGACGGAGCTCCTCCTGCAATGCTTGTACCTGCCTTTGGAGGGCTCTAACCTCCTCAAGATTAATAGCTTTGGCCCTTCCACCACGCTCTCTTCATGGAGGCATCTTCTTAACTCAAACCCACAACCACACAGTCCTAGCGCAAACTGCCTCACAATCGGTGCTCTATCTACACACTCAAGAAAACCAGCTCTGATACCACTGATGGGGACACAACCCAAGTACAAAATGGACACAACATAAAAGGGAAAATTTTATTAACTATGAAAATATGCTAGTACACTTACTGCAGAGAAATAGACTCCAAAACATTCCCTATGATCTTACAATAGCATAATTTGGAGATAAATTCTTCTCCTAGTACCTTCCCTCAAACTCCACTCCGAACTACCTTTTACAATGCCAGAAATGTTCTTAAATAGACCCCGCAAGGTTAAGGATTAGGAATTCACTCTAGAAAGTGCTAGTTGGCATCCATCGACCAAATAGAAGGCTCCAGAAGTCACATTAGAAGTTGGCACAAAATTAGAAGAATCCAGAAACGGTAACCGAACTTTCGGGAAGCATAACTTTTGAACCGTAGCTCTAATTGACGAACTGTTTACATTTCTGGAAAGCTCTCAAAGCGCTCTATAGCCCTATGAAGGAGCTTCACTCATCCCACATTTTTCTGCCCTATTTGAGGTCATTTAATGCCCCTAACCTGACTTTGAAGCATTCTTTGGAGGTCTCGAGAAACTAAAAAACTATAATGAATTTCAAACCGTGGGGCCTTTTGACCTGATTCTTTTTTTGGAATGCTCTAAATTACAATTATAATCATCTAACCAATTTACACCTTCTAATTCACCAAAATTATGGCTCAATTACATTCTCCTTTTTTTTTAGCATTTACATGTATCCCAAGGTGCTCAAATACTCTATCCTAGAACACTGATAGTGGAACTGTGAGAGTTGGAACCTTTATTTGACACAAATGGGTATCCAGAAATGAAAACACATGATATAGAAACAAAGTCTAAGTACATTTTTTTGGGTGACACAGGATTGCCCTTATACCTCTGGATGCTCCTGCATCTGATTATCCATTTAGGATTTTCTCTTTTATGATTTTATGACTTTTAATATTCTATCTCTAACTCAATAGTGTTGGTATCTCTAACTATTATTGTCTATTAGTGTCAACCAGTTAGTCATTTACTAGGGAGAGTCAAACAGACATCACTATGATCGAGCTACTCTATATAGGTTGAGTCATGAACATAAGTATGTGTGTATCAAGCTTTATACAAGTCGAGTAAGTGTGTGGTCACTGAGTATTTTCTATACATGCTAATCTCAACATCTATTGAACAATTCCAACATGTAAGTGTCAAGTTACATAGTACATACAGAGCACAATATAGACCAAGCATCGATAATGCTGACTATCAAAAAATAATAAGTGTTGAGCAATGCAGAGTATACATAAAAGTTAGAAATGATACAAACTTTAAGGTAAATCATTTTCAAGCTGACATGGAAGGAACATTTAATATTTCTAGAGGTTGTTAAAGAGATTTTTATGTGTTTATGACGTGGATCATAGATCCCTATGTTTTGTGAGCAACGATTCAGATGAAGACGCAAAATATGGAAACATCTAGAAAACTCTTTACAAAACTTTTTAAATAGAGAATATTTTAACCTAGATCGTAGTAAGGAGCAAAGATAGAAGTAAGAGAGTGTGTTGAAGATGAAAAGTGATGCAAACAATGTGACAGACAAGGAGTAATATGTGAAAGGTGAAGTGAAGAATTAAGATCAGATCAGAAGTCAATGGAAGTGTTTTGTTATCTCTTAGCAGAGTAAGTGACCTAATCAGAGTCGTTAAGGGGAAGTAAAGTTTTATCAAATTAGAAGAGAGGATTAGTTTGTTAAGAGAAGACTCAAAATCAACTTACAAAGCATACCAAGAGTTAGGCACTGAATAAGTTTTAATCAACTTGAATTAGGGTAAATCTCTTAACAGTGTGGTCTTAACAAATCTTTGTAAATCTCCTAACAATCATTACTTTATTATAAGTGTTAAATCCTCTAACAAGGTGAGACCTAGCAGTCTCAAATTCTTTTAACAAGGTAGACCCCTTAAAGAGTAGATCATATATTATGATCAAACATTATAACCCTAATAGGTTAACTTTATTACTGCAATAGTGAAGATTTGTAGGTGTCATCCCCACCCCAGTTTTACCTTCACCTTGGAGGGTTTCTCGGTAACAAATATTGTGTTATGTGTTTATTTTCATGCATGTGAGATTATATCTACATGTTACATCAATTTACTCTTACAAGTTTTACATGCACAAGACGACTGGTGAAATTGTGAATGAATTGTTGAAAAGTAAAAGTGCTAAGATTTTGATTCACCCACCCCTCCCCCCTTCTTAGTATCCTTTTATCTTTTTTATACTTCCAGGATAAAAGCACAAACCTGTGTCACCCTTTTTTCAAGGAAAAGGCTAACAAATGTATTAACAGTTCACCTTCAATGCCAACAACACTCATCGAACTCAAAGTACAGTCATGCTGTGGATTACAAAGGATCGTAGGAATTGGTAATCTCACAAAGCTTCAAGAGTTGTACATTAGTGAGTGCCATTAGCTTGAGTATTTAGCAATTTTTGTAGGAGTAGGCTGCTTAGAGAGAATTAAGATTGAACCTTGTGATAAGTTGCACAGCTTGAAACTTCCAACAACACTTATCGAACTCAAATTACAGCTCTGCAAAGGATTGCAAGTGGTGAGAGGAATCAACAATCTCACAAATCTTGAAGTGTTATCCATTAGTGAGTGTCCTGAGCTTGATTTTCCAAGGTATGCCAATCCAAGCCACTTGGAGATGATTGTGATCAACTCTTATGAGAAGTTTCACAATGCAACACTGCCAACGACACTCATAAAACTCAAGATAAAATGGTGCCAAGAATTGCAGCAAGTTGTCATTAATGAATGTCCAAAGCCCAAGGAGTTGTCAATTCTTGGCAGATTGAACTATTTAAAGGGTACTATCATTGAGTCTTGTGAAGGCCAGGAGAACATAGAAGGTATTGAAGAACTCGAAGCATTGGAAGCAATCCAGTTTCTATATTGCAGCACTGCAACAATAAAGGACTGCATTTCCAAGTTGAAGGTATTTATTTCAAGCCTTCATTTAACATGAAAACTTCTCTTTTCACAATAAAGATTTTCCCATTCACAATGAACAATCCATACTCTTAACATAGACTGTGTTGATATTTGAAGTAATGTTCAAAGTGGATATGTAAATGAAAATATATTCCTTTATAAGAAACAAGAATGTTTTTCTTTTCCATTTCAGCATTTTCCATTGGGCTTTATTCAAGTGATTGGAAGAGCAAAAAATGGAGCGGAGTCAAATTTGAACCATTCTTTGCTTTCTGAGGCTTACCTTCACCATAAGGACATTTGGCGTACACCGGAAGAAATCATCATCATTTGTTGTCTAGTTGTGGTCAGTAGCTCTGCTACTGTTCCTACCATAAATGAGTCCCTTGAAGATTTTGCTTGGAAATTTAACTTGCAACAAGGAGAATGGATAATTACCACAATAATTACTCACCAAAATTATGAACGGCTTTATTGGCAATTTCCTATTCTTAACGAGCAAGGAATAATAAGGAGGTGCTCTTTGTGGAACTTGAAGAGAGGTGAAGGTAAGAAAATTTTCAGTCTAAATGAGGATTGGAGAATCCATCACGCTTTAATTACAATAATTGATAAGTTACATCAAATATAAGAACCAAATAAGATTTGAGCTTAGCACTATTTAGGTGTCTACAACATAGACTTTACGGTAAGTCACTTTCCCATTACTCAACCCTAATTTAGAAGACAAGAAATTTTGTATAATTTTTATTTTATTTTATGTATAAGCACATTTCTTAATTGTTCATTCAAAATTTTGGTTATACATTGATATTATTTTTACTATTTTTCCAGATTTTAAGTATTTATTAAGTTTATTTTTCAAAAATTGATTGGGCTATTTCTATTACAGTAGTTTGAGTGATCCTATTCTAAGAGTTCGATAATAATTTAGTAGATATTAAAATAATTGATTGTGACAATTTGGTTGTTGTACATGAAAAATTAATGAATGGGTTTACTTAGTTAAAGACTTGTACATAAGATATAACAAAAATGAAGCAAATAGAATCACCAAAAGTTGTTTCTTATAGAAGCATCATCACAATCCGCATGGGTTAATAAGCTTGACAGGAAGACATTCATACGGTTTTACTAAATTTAATTGAGGAACAAAGATTTGAAACTTCAATGTTTTAACTCTATCAGATTTCCACAATCCATATTGATGTATATTGTTTTCTCTTCTGGGATTGATTGCGTAACAGTATCTATATTGATGTATATTGTTTTCTCTTCTAGGATTGATTGTGTAACAGTTATTTAGCATCAACTTTTCATTTTCTCTCCTACATCCTGATGATGGATCCTGTAGTATGATCCAAAACTTTGATGCTAAAAATCTGTTAGACAATGAATCCCAGAAGAGAAAACAACATACTTCAATTTTTTATTTTGCAAGGGACTTTAGTAGTGAGGACCAACAAAAATCACTAGTCCTCCTCAATAAGATGTTAACTCAAAAGGTTCTAACTGATTCATTTTGTCAAATGACCAATAATGATATGTATTTGTATGAGGATGGGCACAGAGTAAAAATTTCATTATTGTATATGGTTATCATATGGTTGTGTGAATAACATATTCTAACAGTCTGTATTAGAGTAAAACAATCTATGTTAGAATGGTCATATATGGTATATGGTTTATCATATTTGTATATGGTTTATCAGATGACTGTTTGTATGTTGTTCTTTTATATTGGCGTTCTGTGATGAATTTTATTATTGCTATAATCTTCTGTTCATATGGTATCATAGCTGATATGGGTAGTAGGTTATAGTTGTGATTTCAATGATGATCATATATGCATAATGACTATGTGATGATATGGCATGATGTCATATGATGATGTCTAGATATATTTACATATAGCCTTTCGGTGTTGCTGATGATTTCATGATGTGTACAGAGGTTATGCTTCTAATTTGATAAGATGTTTCATGTATTGTAACTAATTAAGGTTGGGGATCTGTTATATGTCCATTGTTGCTATAAAATTGTATCTTATGATATTTAATCATAGTTGCTAGTATTTAATGTTAATTAATGATTATTGTTGTAATAACTTAGAGGAGATTTTAATTTAATGTTTGGATAATGATTATATGTGAAAAGGGGTGATGTTGTAACATTCAAATCCACAAGAATGATTACATCATTAAAATTTCCTTCCCAATTTGTCATATTTAATTATTTTACATGGATTTTGACTGTTTACATATATATGAGCATGTACACTTGATGCATTTTGTACAGTGGTAGGTACCAAGCATCAACTCCACCTGGCTTCAGGCCTGAGAATGGCTAAAGTAACCCCAACAATGATTCATAGGAGTTATATGTCCAATTCATGCTACCAACCTAATTTATGTTCCTATTTTTGGGCAACAGTCACCATCTTGCATATACCTACTCCTCTGATTACTGGGTGGTAATGTCTTGCTACCCTTGCACATTGTGATAGCCTAGTAAAAAGCACGCCGCTAGTTATCAACAATTATTGTCATCAAGTGTTTAAAATAAAATTAATAAAATGTATTGCCAAGCAGTTTATTATTATTTACCAGCAAATGCCATATCAGTATTTAATTAAATTGGGAATTTATAATTTAATTGGCTTTTGGATTCTTAAAGGTTATTTTAGTTTGATATTTTTTTTTATGTCAAAAGAAAGGGCCCTTTATATGCTAAAAAGTTCATTTTTGAATTCAATTGTTAATTGCTGATTGATTGGAGCTCAACCCCTCTTCTTCTCAATTTGGAGTTTTGGCTCAATTGGGAGTTCGGATTGGAGAGATTTTGTGGCATTGGCTCATTGGATTGCTCTTGTCAAATTCATCTTGTTTCCCAATTTTCATTTCGTCTTGTGGAGTATTTGGCAAGCTCTTAATATTTTGGTTGTTTGCTTGGTCCAGGTAGTGTTCTCATTTCTCCTTTCCTCTTCCAATTAATGGTTGAAAGATGTTTGGAAATATTTTATTAGATGATTTAAAAATGTTCTAAGTTTGTTTGAATGTATTTGGTTGAGATTTACATATTTCCCTAGTTTGGGTTATGATATGAGAGTTTCCTTACCACTAAGCTGATTGATTGTGATTGGATGAGTGTTTTGCAATGAAACACGGAGAGGCATCCCCCAAAAAACCCTTAAGTTTTTGATATAGGGACACCTCACAGACAAGGCATTCCACCACCATTTCCTTTGTGGCACCCAAATGCCACCAACATGTCCCTGAGACAACCAGAGGATGCCTAAGTATACCCCGACAGTCTTGGGGACTTATGTGCATCCACTATTGGCAGCTACCTAAAAAGGTTATGTTTTAAATTATTATTTGGGTTCCATTCAAGCGTTAAATGGAGGTGGTTCCAATCTTGGCCACTCCTGGCCTACATAAACCCCTCCAAGCTTCAATTAATCTCACATTAGCATTTCTCATTATTTGCTACAAAAGACAGAGAAGAGTGAAAAGGAGAAAAATGGGTGATTGGAGGAGTGAAAGGAGTGAGTGCAAGTAAAAAAGGAATAAGAAGAAAAGGAAGATTCTACACCTTCCTTAAGAGATTCATCAAGTATAAGGTAGGGTTTTGTTTTAATTTTTTGATTTTTATTTCTAAATTTCAAATTGCTATAAAATGTTTTTGATTAGATGAAAACAGGTTTTGATGGGGCCCTAAAATGCTTTATAGCTTAGTACAAGATATATAAACCATTAAAGCCCAAAGAAAAAAATATACACTTACAAAAAACAAGCGTGACCAGAGACAAAAGCTGGACAACCTCCAAGATAGCACAGGGACAGCCAAAGAAACTAAAAGACCAAATAGAAAGGATAGGACACAACACCACTAACCCAAACACTTCAGCAGATCCGCTCCATCTTCTCCATTTCTCTTATAGATTTCTATAGCTCTTTTACTTCAATTAAATGAAGGGGGATTCTCCTTCATGGTATGCGCTCTGGTCCTCATGTTGGGCCTATCTTGAGAGTTTGTGGGGGAATCCTTATCATCAGCAACATGCACAAAGGCTTCATCCATGGAGGTGTTATCCAACTTGTTCAAAAGGATCTTAATGTGTTCATTTGAAGCTTCCAAAACCTTGAAGCTTTGGTCAGAAATACTCTTAAGGTTAGCTTCAATTTTGTCGGTCTTGCCTTCTAATGCCAACACCTTGTCCTCCAAAGCTTTAAGACCCTCATTACCCATCTCCTCCCAATAGCTCCTCCCTTGTTGCCTTATGTCAAATTAACCTCATTGGCCATCTCTTTAGTAATACCTACCACATTCTACATCTCAACTTTACTCTCCACAACCTTGGTTTTGAGATGGACATCCTTAAGTTCATGAAAGAACCATTTAGCAATCCTGCATTGGTCCAAGATTCCATTCCTGGTAGCCAAAAGTACCTCTAGCCCACTTTCGCTGCTAGCATCGCTGAGAATAAGCATGGAGGAGTCAATCACTTGATCTAAGTTTACATCTCTCATCTCCTTACCCTTCAGAACCCAATTTTTTTTTTGTCACGGGACCCTAATCCTCAAATCCTCCAAACTCTGAGTCCTATTCTTAGTCTCCTTAGCCTGAGCATAATCATCTTTAAGGTTATCCTCTTTAAGGAAAGTAGTGTTGTCAATAATAGGGGAATTATGATCATGAGAGGATGAAGCCCTCTCAATGTTTTCCTTACCTTTCAGCACTCACTAAGGGGGAGCCATTTTTTTCTTCTTACCTTGTATCTTCATCTCTTCCCTATCTGGATCCATCTCATTACCATCCTCATTATAATCTTCATCAATCGAAACTTCCCCCTTTGTCATTCTTCTTTTCTTCCCCAGAAGCTTGGTAGGCCTCTTTTTAGGGGTTTTACCTTTGCCTTTCCTCTTTGCACTTTTCTCCTTTTAATCCCTCAACTCAAAACCTTTTCTTAACTCTATGTCAGAGAAATTCTCATCATCGAAGGAAACAGAGTCTTTTTTATCCTCACCAAGATCAAGGGCCTCACGAATGTGCATACTAAGAGTTAGCCTTAAAATATTCATAAATGAGAAACATAAGGTCATCATGCAGAGGGGGGTTAGTGACCTCCTGAGACCAGATGCCATTGATGCTAGCATTGAGAGAAGATGGAATGGAGACTTTCCTATTGTGTGTAAAATGATTCAAGAGCACAAAGTGATAGGAAAAAATTCTGGCAAAAAGACCATCCGGCATTATATAGTACATTATCACCCTCAACACTATCCTCCAAATTTTCTTAATGGAGCTTGGAGAGTAGTCAGTCTTACCCATTTTTAACAGAGCATCTTTCTCCTTAGCATTCTTGAGGAACCTCAAAAACTTTCCTATCTCTGTAAAAAAATTTCCCCACCATCGGAATACCAGTGAGCTATGAGATCAATTCCTCATTAACAACAATTTTGAATGTTATAAATTTTTGAATGTTCATTGTTCATTGTAAATTATTTTACAACTTTTTTCATATTGTTATTCAAGCAGAATGTTTTAAAGTTTTTTTTTAATTTTATTTTCTAAGTTTTATGTTCTAAATAAGTTACTAGATTCTTTCCAGCAAGCCTCAAAGTTTGGTTAGATTCTCTACAAAGTCGGGTCCTTGTCAAATTCTCCCCCAATTTGCCTATGAAGCCAGAATCTCACTATAAATTTTGTTAGAGGAACCCAGGTCAAATTTGGAGCGAATTTTGAAGAATTTCGTCTCAACAATTTTTAAAAAAAAATATTGGTGTGTTTTTTTTTTCCTACTTTGCTCTATTTGATCCTCCCAACCCTAATAGTGACCACTAAAAAGGCCAAAAAGGATGGTTTATGTCAATCATGCATTTGGGAATGAAAATTGCTTATAGAAAAAATCCAGATTAACAATAGGCAAAATGCAAATTGACAATTATAAAGGAATTTCTTTAAAAAAGCAATTGATATCTTTGAATCTAGAGCTTAAAATTTGAATCTCAACTTTTGATCTTTCTTGGCGAGAAATCTAAATAACTGCACTTATCTTTTGGTGATTTCTTTCATTCTCAAATTGTCCCCTTGGTATGGAAATATGTCTAATGCATGTGACCAAGCGTGTCATGTTGTATGTATGGCTAATTGGTGAAACTAATATCCTATTGAACTTAAACATAGATAAGGTGGTGCATTTTGCTATGTTTCTTTATTGTTATTAGAGTGGTGTATGGACTTATTTGTTGTTGCATATGGGTCTAGGGAAGGAGATTCGATTCCATCAAGTCTAGCACTCCCTCTATCCAAATACTTGACATATCTATCTAATGCTGGAAGATCCTTTTCTGTTGAATGTTGCCCCCTCCCCCTATCCTCTTCTAAGTGATGATTGTTCAACTTGCCCAATCTTTGCAGGCAGTCGGATACGAGATAATAATATTGGATGCCCATCCTCTGCTTCATGACTCCCCCCATCCAATAGAGAGAGGGATGCTGGTCATTCGGAAATTCTACTGGTGAGGGAGGAAGAATAGATGAATCCCCAAACATTTAATACACACATGTTTTTTTTTTTTTTAACCTTTCCTTTTGTACTGAAAAACCCAAGACGAATCCGAACCCAACCCCCCAAAAAATTAGGACGAATCTTGAACCCGTAATCGTACCAAAATCCAAACCGAAAACTTAGAACAAATGAGAATTTTAATTTATCATGAATCTTTAGAACAAAATAAATAATTTATGATGATTCTTCATTTTGGAAAATCAATGAATAAAATAAAATTTAGAGTTCTAATTTTTTTAATTTTTAAAGTAGACCGAAACTAGTTGCTTAGTGAATTTATTTTCATTTTGCGAAGTGTGGTGTCACAATGAACTCTCATAGTCACAATATGGGTGGAGATGAGATGGAAAGTCCGTCTCAAGGTGCAAGTAGATTAGAATATGAATTTTATCCTAAGGAAAGTGACCATGGAGCTGATCCAAAAACCCAAACTAGTTCCATGGCTAGTGGACCAGGTCCTATAGATCACCCCTCCCAACTTTTGGCAGAGTTTTCTAGGGGTCCTAATCCCAAGTCTCCTCTCAAACAATTTTCATAAAGACCAACAATTCCAATCCCATACCATGTGGTGGCACAAGAAAATGGAAATGACACAATTGTGGTATGGATGGTTTGGAAGCATCACTAGTGCTAATGCATACTTCTTTTAAAAAGAACATGGGCATGGGGTGAATCCACAAGAAAAATTTGCAAGACCCTTAAATATCAAGTACCGATTGACCTCAACAAGCTTTGGGGTGATTATAAAGATGATGCAATTGCAATGCCTACTACTTTGCCTACTAAGCAACAGGTTCAAACAATTCAGCAAATGAAAGGGCAACAACAAGTTTCTATTCATATATTGCATCAAGCAACTAAAACGATGCCAAGGTTGGACTTAGGACCTTCACCTACTTACAGTGCAACATGGGAGGGCAGCAGCAAGGGGAAACACAAGATGAGAAGTAACCCCATAGCTGATTTGTCCAATATGCAGCTAAAGCAACAGATAGATAATTTCATTGGCAGGTAGTTCTTTTCCAATTGCATCCAATGCATGTAGATTGACTCCTTATAAGGAAATGATGTCAATGGTGGCAAAGAGGGGACTATCATATGTGTCACCAAGTCAACACAAATTGAATTGAGGACCACAATCTTGAATAAAAATTGCACCAAGCCCAATGTTTTAATGGAGCAGATGAAGGAATGTTGGATATCGTATGGATGCCACATAGTTATGGGTGGACAGACATTATGCATTGTCCACTCATAAACTTCAAGGTTGCATACTCAGAGGTCTCATACTTTCTCAAGATAGTTGATTGTTCAAGGCATCACAAATATATTGATCTTTAGTTTGATGTCTTTAGGGAGGTTATTAAGGAGGTTGGGCCACAAAATGTAATCTTGGGTAGTGATGGATGCAACACATGTGTGCAATGTTGTAGGGAGACTTATTGAGGCAGCCTAAAGACATATTTGGTGAACTTTGTGTTGTGTGCATACCATGAACAATGCACTCAAGGACATCAAGAAGATAGACTAGATTATAGGAGTGGACAATGTTGCAAGAGATGTGAAGATGTTCATCTACAGCCATCACACTTCACATGAAACCTTCAGGACCTTCGCAAAGGAGTTTTTGAAACCAATTTAGACTAGATATGCATCCTATTACATTCTATTGGAGAGAATGCTTGAATTGCAAGAGGCACTACAACTCATGGTTATGGCAAATGAATGGAATCAATGGGCTAAGGCCAAGATAGATTACATGAGAAGGGTGAAGGAGATAGTGAAGAGTGATCAATTTTGGAGTGATGCAAAATACATTGACTTTTTTGTAACTATGGTTTTCCAAGTGATCAGATATGGCAATGGGGATGCACCTAAGATGTATGAGTTTATTGATTCTATGCTTGACCATATGAGGGTTGTACAAGAGGACCCCAATTTAGCATTCTAAAATGAACACATTCAATCTATCATTCAATGCATATGGAAAAGCTAATCACTCTCTTACACAAGGTTGCTAATGCATTAAATCCCAAAGTGCTACATGCCAAGACCTAGAAGAGTTATCACCTATTTGGGATGATCAGGAAAAGGCAAGATTATTGAGGTACATTGACAGGATGCATTATGATCATACTGCTAGCCAAATTCGCACAAAGTGGACAAAATTTGCCACTCTTGATGATTTTTCAAATGTGGAAAAAGATGGATATAAGAACTATAGCACATGAGAACCTGATTTTGTGGTGAAACCATCATGGAGTACAGAAAGAAAAGATTATCACACTAGCCATTTGTCTGTTATCTCAAGTTTCTATTTCTTCAACTACAAAGAAGAATTGGTATACTTATAGTTTCATCCACTCTCTTCGAAGGAATAAACTTACCCCTAAGATAGTTGTGAAGCTAGTGGTTGTACATAGCACCTTATGTATTATTGACATCAAGACACACAAGTAAAAGGAGAGCCTAGTAGCACGAGGGGATATGGAGCCAGAGGAACTAGCACAGATTGATAAGGATGAGGATGTAACAGCTTCAAATGCACGGCTAGTTGGTGTTCACTTGGAAAATCTTGACCATTAGGAGTTCATCAATTCCAGTAATAAGCATTAGAGGCCTCCCTTAACAAAATTTTGACAATTTGTACTTGTTTTGATATCATGCTACTCATTGTAATCATTTTTATGATATTTTGATATAATAGAAATCTTCCATTTGTCGTTTCAGCAATTTTATTTACTATTCTAATTTCTAAATTGTAATTCAATATACAATGTTCCATTGTTCAAAGTTCAATGTTCAATGTTCAAGTATATTGTGCATTTGTAAGTTTTCTATTTTACTTCTTATATTGTTATACATCTTTTCATAACTAGGAAGGTGAGGTGGTCCTATGGGTACGACATGGATGAGTGGGGTGACAAGTCACCATAGGGAATCAATGTACAAGTTGTATGGACTCAAAGCTTCTTCACCCTTTATCTTGCATTTCTTCTATTTTGATGGTGTAATTATGATCATTGTAATGTATATTCATTGTATTGTAATTATGATAAAATAAAATGTATTAATGTCCAAACAAAAGACCACAAAGGGTCAAAGGGATTGTCAAGTACATCAAAAAGTTGGGCCAACCTGCAATAGGGACACCAAATGGTGCCCTAAGAAGAATGTAACAACTGAAATAAAAACAAAGATAAGGGTCCAAAGGAAAAGAAACCCTCCCAAACCCAATTAAAGGTTTTGAGCAGCCGTGAAGAACTTCCAAACTGAAGGTTAAGCAATAGGATCAGTCAAAGCCTTGGACCATATCAGAGTGATCTCGGAAGAGGAAGGTTGTTGTATAAAGGATACTATAAGGATGTTTGTATATAAGGATGTATGCCTTTTTAGAATTGATCCCTGAGTTTTGTCTTCCAAACTCAATGGTGAGGTTAATTTTTATCCAAGATATCTCTAGAAAAAAATTACCCTTAAACCCTCATAATGAGTCCAAATAAGAGTTCCTTAGTCAAATCTCCATCAAACTCCAAATTTGCAACAATTTAATTTTGTAAACACACTTGTGACCTTGAAAATTCCTTTAGACTTTTCTTGTAAGGTCACAAATTCAATCATACACAAGAATCTACTCATACTAATGGTTAGAAGTACCTAGGAGATCTTTATTCACAACTTAACATGGAGTACTTACACTGTACCACACAAAAAAAATGGACAAGAACACGATTAATATAACACGAGATAAACAAAGCCCTTGTGACAAAAAACCAAGCTGCAATAGGTACCATGCTCAAATGTATTATTCAATAAAGGAATATTTCAATGCACTCATAAAAACTCCCTTTAATACTTTTTAAACATCATCTCCTCCAATGCATCCTTGATGTATCTAAAGTATATCAGGTAATTGTGTAACCACATATCCTATTTTATGCTTCAAAATTACACTTATCAAAGAACTCAATACAAAAAATGATAGACCTCAAACACTAAACATGTTTGGATCAAATCAAAAGGACACAAAACAACTAAGTGGTATTAATGAAACCATTTGTCTAAAAACCATGAGGGACAAAACCATTAAATTTAAAATACATTTTGACCAGTACAAAGTTTTTCCAAACTTCTCTACCGAGGTTAATCTATATGTAGCACCTCTAGGGTCCTATGATGTTTTCATAAGGATAAGTTGGCTTGCGAGCACAAGGCGAAAGTGGACTAACTGACAAAAATAGTAGAATGCTTAGATGACCTAGGGAATCCAATAAGCATTCAAGGAATATTACATGAAGTAAAAACACATCAAATATCAGCCATGCAACTTAGAGATGTAGGAGGAAAGGGTGTGAAATCTTTGAAGTAAGAGTGGAGGATCTAAGGGAAACCTAGGAAAAAGTATATCAAGATGATTACATTCTTGAGGATGGTGAGATTAGGGAAGGAATGAAAGAGTCATTTGTAGAAAAATACCCCTATCTAAGGAACTATCAAAATGTTTTTCCAGAAGTGCCTAGCTTACCCCCTTCTAGAATATTTGATTTTACCATAGATTTGGTACCAAGAGTATACCCATGTCAAAAGCTCCATAAAGAGTGACTACTATGGAACTGATGGAGTTACAAGTACAATAACAGGAATTGTTGGATAAAAAGCTCATCTATCCTAGTGTCTCTCCTTGGGGAGCCTTGGTGTTGTTTGTGAAGAAAAAGGATGGAACCATGAGGTTATGCATCGATTGCAGGATCTTAACAAGGTCACCATCAAAAATAGATACCCACTTCCCCAGATAGATGATTTATTCAATCAAATGACAGGAGCTGTAGTGTTTTCTAAGATTGATCTCAAATCAGGTTACTACCAACTTCAGATCAAAGTGGAGACACTCATAAAGCTACTTTTAGAACCTATTATGGAGATTATGAGTTAACAGTTCTTCTTTTCAGGTTCACTAATGCCCCTATGGCCTTTATGAAACTTATGAATAGTATATTCCAAGATTGTCTGAACAAGTTAGTGTTAGTATTCAATGATGATATCTTTATTTATTCTCAAAATGAGGAGCACCAAAAACACTTAGAGATAGTTCTACAGAGGTTGCGTGAACACAAGTTGTACGAGAAATTGTCAAAGTGTTCTCTTTATCAAAAGGAAATCCAATATCTAGGGCATATTATATCAGCACAAGGAATTGCAATAAATCCCACCAAGATCCAAACAATCAAGGAATGGTTTGAACCTACAAATGTGCCAGAGGTCGAAGCTTCATGGGCTTAGCTGGTTTCTATAGGAAATTTGTAGGGACTTCCATGAATAGCATACCCCATAACTACCTTGCAGCGAAAGGGTAATTAGTTTGTCTGGTCAAAGAAATGCTAAGCAATGTTTGAATGTTTGAAAGAGAAACTAACTACTGCACCAATACTCAGAGTGTCAAACCCTGAGGGTCACTTTGTGATCATCACTGACACATTGGGAGAAGGATTGGGAGGCATCTTGATGCAAGAAGACCAAGTCATTGCTTATGAATTTGGGAAATTAAGAACTATGAGCAAAATTATGCACCACATGACTTAGAATTAGGAAACATTGTTCATGCTCTACAAATGTGGAGACATTATCTGACTAGAAAACCATTTGAACTCGGATAAGATCATCATGGATTGAAGTACATGTTTACTCAACCAAATCTTAATGCTTGACAAAGAAAGATGGTTAGAATTGTTAGCAAACTATGATTTTGAGATCAACTATATCAAGGGGAAGGAAAACTAAGTAGCTGATGTCTTGAGTAGGCAAAGGCATATCTCCGCTATAATAACAATAAACACTGGGCTTAGGGAGCAAGTGCTTCAAAGTCTACCATGAGATGATTTATGATGCAGTGCAAGGTCGGGTGTACCCCTCTTGGAGATGACCTAGCCCCCAGAAAATAACAACATAGAAAAATATAATAATAACACAAAGATTCAGATCAATTGCAATACATTCTCACAATAGAATCAATAGTTTAACATCCAACATGCCCGGTTCCAAGGCCTTCTGGGTTACCACCAATACAAAGAAGAATACAACTCAATCCACCTCCTAGCTACTCCATGCTCTATTGAATAATGACTCTAGACATCACAAGACCCTCTACTTATACTAAACTAAGCCACAAGTCGGCCTAGCAAGTTACATTAAATAAACATTCAAGCCACAAGTCGACCTAGTAGATTATATAACACTTAGGACATGCCCCAAGTTTACAATCATAACTAACTCATAAGATAAAATAATTTTAGGCGGCCTTAGACATAGGCTACCACACCATCCAATGATCCGCATCTAAGATCTTAGAAGCCAACTCCCATAGATCAAAGCTTACATAAACAATCTCCAAAGCCCACCCAAGAAATAAGGAACACGTTATCAGTAGCCACCAAAAGGGCTCTAACTCCAATACGATCACTCCAATCACTATGCGTACATAGGATAAGGTTCACCAATATGCCTCGAACATAACCCTTATGCATGAAACATAAGGTCCACAAAATCCAAGCTTGATGCTCATGCATCACCAGCATACAAGATTGCCAACTACCCTAAGATACTCCTGCATCAGACACCCCGGGTGCAAAAAGATGTTCTCTATAGTTGGAAGAACATCTTTCAAGATTCAACACATAAACCCCGAACTAGTTCTTCACATACATGCCCTCCAACTTATCAACTTGTACACTCTTGCTTTTGTTCCACTTTTGCAAATCCTTTCCTACAAAAAACACCTTTACATTTGTCCCCGGTGTGCCACAAATTTGTTTCCCACACTGATCTCTAACCCTTTGAGAATCCTTCAACTCAACTTGCTTACCAACACTCAGGTTCATCTTACCAAGTTTTGCATCCTACAAAGGAATTGGGGAAAACTTTATGCCACCTTTCTCAACAGAAAACACAATCACCCACTACCTTGCAATCATACTGCCAAGGTCTATCAAGTAATATGTGACAACTATTCATGCCCACTTATCACGCAACACTTGATCCACATACTGCCCAATCTGAAAATTAATAAGACACTGCTCCCTCATTTCCAAAGCATGTTCATCTTGTTACCAAGTAATTCTATAAGGACGTCTCACTCTCTTCAAAGTTCAAACCAAGTTTCTAAACCATCTCCTCAACAACTAGGTTATCAGTACTACCACTATCACAATTACATTCTAGCATTTACCTTCAAACTTGCATAGTCCTGAACAAATTTCTTCTATGACAATGTTCCAACAACTTTTTACCAAACAATACTCATCAAACCAACAAGTTATTCTCCACCTCGGGCTCATTTATCGAGTCCTCATTCACCACAACAGCTCTTTTATCACCGACCTTCCTATCAGCATTGGGACATTCAAACCATCTATGTCCTTCACCACATCTGTAGCAAGTACCTTTAAATCCACCTCTACTTGTTCTTCTCCTTTGTTAAGCAGGTTTCAATTCATCCTCAATAATTGTCTTATCTTTCACTGAGTGTCCCTACTTCTTCCCTCAAGAAATACCTTGATGTCTTCTCTTCAACTTATCTTCTACCTTCAGAGCATACTGAGAAGCATCTTCAACCAAATTAATCTTCAACATATAATCTCATCCTGGATATTGAATCTCAAATCATTGATATATCTAGCCACATTTTCTTTAGAAAGTTCTCTATGTCCAAACTGAATAGTTAACTTGTAAAACTCCTCGATATAATCCTTCATAGTCATGTCCTTCTACTTCAAATTATGCAATCTCTTAAACAACTCAAGTTCATAATCAGTAGGAATGAACTTAGCCTTCAGTTTTTTCACCATCAATATCCACCTAGTGATCTTCATTTCACCTTCCTCTTCTCCATCTCTTTGCAATTCTTTCAACCATAAAGCAACATGTCCTTTCAACTTGGTCTATACCAACTTCATTCTAAGCGGGTCTCCATTATCCTCTAGCTCAAAGTAGTCTTCCAACTCACCAATCCAATCAATCAGGTCCTTGGGGTTCAAAGTACCTAAGAAATTAGAAGCCTCCATCTTATGCTTTAGTTTCAACTGAGCTCCAAATCTATCCAACTGACTAGTTGTGTCTTCCATACATCTCTCCATCCAATCAGTTCTACCTTCTCAACTAGATGCAGCAACCTCAAAGTCTTGAGAAACTTCCTCATAACCATTTTTCATACCCACATTCCCTAGTACACTAGCTATAGGTCTCATGATCTCGGTGACCATATCATTTTTTATTAACTACATCTCAAATATGAAATATGATCTGACCTTCTCTGAAATCTTAGTCTCCACCGCATCACGAAGATCTGCAATCACCCTATGATCCAATCTTCTCGGAGGCATCTTCCAAGATCTTCGAAAACCCTCTACAAAAAATCCAACCCAAGAACCTTGTGACAAACCTAAGTTTTTTGCAAGTCAAATCACAACCTACCACCTCGCACAAACAACAAGAAAGGATTTCACAAGTCCAAGAACACGTATCTGCAATAAGAATCGCACAAAATCTCTACAACCCATGCTTTAAGAATCACCAACCATATCAAAACCTTCGCTCTGATACCACTTGATGAAATGCAAGGCCGGGTGTACCCCACTTGGAGGTGACCTAGCCCCCAGCAAATAACCACACAACAATAATATAAAAAATAAAACAGAGATTCAGATCAATTGCAACACATATTCTCATAATAGAATCAATAGGTTAACATCCAACATGCTCGGTTGTAAGGCCCCCTAGGTTACGACCAATACAAAGAAGAATACAACTCAATCCACCTCCTAGCTGTCATCCCTCAAGATGTTCCTAGCTACTTCATGGTCCACTAAATAATGGCTCTAGACATCACAAGACCCTCTACTTATAATAAACCAAGCCACAAGTGGGCTTGGCAGATTACATAACACTTAGGACAAGGCCCAAGTTTACAATCATAACTAACTCATAAGATAAAATTACATTAGGTGGCCTTAAAAATAGGCCCGCACACCATCCAATGATCCACATCTAAGATTTCCCAAGACAACTCGCATGGATCAAAGCTCATAGAAACAACCTCCAAAGTCCACCTAGGAAATAAGGAACATGTTACCAATAGCCACCAAAAAGTACTCTAACTCCAATACAATAACTTGAATCATTATGTGTACATAGGACAAGGTTCACCAATATGCCTTGAACATAACCCTAACCATGCGAAACATAAGGTCCACAAAATCCAAGCTTGATGCTCCTGCATCACCAGCATACAGGATTGCCAACTACCCAAGAATGCTCCTGTATCAATTTCTATAATCAAGTGCACCAAGCCATTCCAAGGAACCCTCATGAAATCAAATATGAAGGTTATCAATTGGAAACAAATGGACTCTTTAGATACAAGGGAAGGATGTACATACCTAAGGATTTTGAAATCTGAAAAATGATTTTGAGGGAAATCCATGTCTCCCCATATTCAGGACAGCTAGGAGTAACAAAAATGCTAGCCAATATGAAACCACTATACTTTTAGAAGGGCGTGAAGTAGGAAATAATTGAGTTTGTAGCAAGTTTCCTTCAATGTGAGAAGATCAAGGCTGAACACAGGTACCCAGCTGGGTTGTTACAACTAAACAAAGTTCCAGAATGGAAATGGTAGATAATCACCATAGATTTTATCCAAGGATTACCTATGACCAGAAATAGGCATAAAACTATCCTTGCAGTAGTAGATCGATTAACCAAAGTAACAAATTTCATCCCAAAAATTTAACTGATGGGGCACCAAAAATTGCACACAAGTTCATAAAAGAGATCTTCTAGAGAAGATTATATCTAACAGATGCTAGAATGACATCTAGGTTTTGGCAAACCATGTTTTCAGCATTGGGGACAAAATTGAATATCAGTTCAGCCTATCATCCATACACCAATAGCCAAGGAAAGGGTAAATTAGGTGCTAGAAGATCTTCTAAGGGTATATTGTATGGATCAACAATACCACTAGGAGATGTATCTTCCCTTGGTTGAATTGCTTACAATAACTCATAATAGTCCACTATTAAAATGGCACCATTTGAGGCTCTATATGGGTGTCAGTGTAGGACACTTGCAAGTTGGAAAAGAATTGAAGATTGAATCATTGTTGGTCTTGAGATGCTTTTAGAAATTAAAGAATAGGTAGTTCAAATTTGAAAGAGGTTAAAGGAAGCAAATGACTAACAAAAGAGTTATGCAGACACTAAAAGGACATCTAGAGAATTTAAGCTGGGAGAAAAGGTTCTAAAGGTAAAAGTCCAAAAAAGTACTATCAAGTTTAGTAAAAATGCCAAGCTAATCCCAAGATATTTGGGACCCTTTTAATTATTGGAGATTGTAAATCCTATGGCCTAGATAATTTCCCTACCTCCAGCCCTTGCCCAGAAGCATAATGTGTTGCATATATCATATCTTAAAAAGTGTATAACCAATAATGAGCATGTTATTGACTAGAATCCCTTGTAGATACCAAACTCAGGAGTGGTGGAAATAGAGCCATTCAAAATACTCGAGGTGCATAAGCTCCACTTACAAAATTGAGACATTACCTAGTACAAGGTCTAGTTGGACCAATATGCTGAAGAAAATGCTACCTAGGAAGATTGTGATGAGATCTTCTAGAAATTTCCCTACCTTTTTCAAGGGACCAAAATGCTGAAGAAAATACTACCTAGGAAGATTGCGATGAGATCTTCTAGAAATTTCCCTACCTTTTTCAAAAACATAAATTACAGTTGGCTATTATTACTTTGTTTGTTGAAACATTGTGACATGATGCTCTCCGAGACTATAAAACAGCTATTCCTTTCATTATTGTGTATTTAATTGTAATATTCATCAAGGGCAATGAAACATAAAGGGAGGGGGGTATGTTACAGCCCCAATTTTGTTAATTTTAAATCTAAGTTACCGATGCATCTGGAAATAGGGGGATGTAGATGCGGATGCGTTATAGTGCACGGATGCGATAGGATGTGTGGGGAATGTTTCCAAAAATCATGCCATTCTCCTATGGATGCACTCGAGGTGCTTGGGAGAGCATCAGTTGAGCATCCAGGAACATCCCATGAGCATCCAGATGATTTAAGCGGCCAGTCACTTAAGTGACTTATTAAAACACGTGTTTAATAGGTTTTTTTGTTAAATTTTTTTCTCCTATTTGCCTAACAACCCTGAAACGGCCCTAAAAGAGGCCATTCATTGCCCATTCTTCCCATTTTGTTTGCAGCTAGGATCTCTTCTCATTTGGTCTCCATTGTGGCATTTTGAAAGCAAGGTCATTAGTTTTGAAGAGGATCATTCGTAGGGTGTCTATTAAGCTTCCACAAAGGACGATTAAGCATCTAAGGTAAGCATTTGATCCATTTCATGACCCTTTTTAGTGATTTTTTTTAGATCTTCGTGAGTTTTTCAAGTTTTCGAAGAATTATTTCAAGATTTCTTTTTCCTTTTTAATGAAATGACTGAACAAGTGTAGCCATTGTTTTTTAGTATTTTTGTATTGTATATTTGCACTTGTATGTTTCATGTTCATAGTTTTTTTAAACATTTCTAAATTAATTTTTTCTATTTTCTTATTTGATTCATAGTTTCTATTGTGCAAAAATGGCCACTACTAGTAGTCAAAGTTTAGCAGCATGGCAAGCTGAACAAAGTGATAACTTCAGTATTGATGTGGCATCTCCATCATGGAGACACACCACAAGATCATCACATGTTTCCAGAGGTGGGTCATACATTTGGAAATGCAATGTATGTCATAGTAATCCATTGAATAGCTCATATTCTCGGCTCAAAGCTCATTTTATAGGCCCTATTGGTAAAGGAATAACATTGTGCAAGGGAAATAAAGATGAAAAAAGGTTGAGCAATGCACAGTTAGCTTGATTTATAAAAGAACAAGAGGTTGTTGATTGTTTAGTGAGAAAATCAAAAACAAGTTTGTACAAACCTTCATCTATAAAGAGAAAACTGAAAGTGCCCACTGATCATATTGCATCCTCCAAAGATCCATTCTTGGCAGTGGGAGAGGAGGATGATGAAGTAGAAGTTATTACTCACAAAAGAGGCTTGTTGGATCAAGCATTCAAAATGGAGGCAAGAGAGATTGTTGATGAAGCAATTGCGCGTTGCCTTTATGCCAATGGTCTTCCTTTCAATTTGGTAAGATTGCCATATTGGAAGGAAATGGTTGCGTCCATCCTTAGAGCGCCAACCAATTACATTAACCCCAGGTTTGAAAAGGTGCATACTACTCTTTTCCAAAAAGAAAAGATTTCTATAGACAAAGCTCTTCAACCAATTAGGACATCTTGGAAAACTTCCAGAATAACTATTGTGTGTGATGGATGGAAAGACACAAGAAACTGACCATTGATAAATGTGATTGCAATGCCCTCTAAAGGGGCAATGTTTTTTAGGGCTACTAATTGTGAAGGACAAGTTAAGGATTCACAATTCATTTCTAGAGTTCTCATTGAGGCAATAGAGATGGTGGGTAGTGATAATGTGGTCCAGGTGGTCACAAATAATGCCACAAATTGTAGGAGTGCAGGTGCTTTGGTTGAGTCTCGATACAACCATATTTTTTGGACACCATGCACTGTACACTCTCTCAACTTTGTCCTGCAACAAATTGGCACTCAAATAGATTGGGTGAAGCAAATATACCAAGAGGGAGAGGAGATACAAATGTTTGTGACAAACCACCACATGTCACAATCTATATTCAAATCATTCTCCAAGTTGGAGTTGTTGAAGGTAGATTTAAAATTGTAATTACTTAGTTTCATTTATTTATTTATTTTGAATAGTTTTATATTCATGTTCAATTATCAAATTATTTATTGTTTATAACTTCATTTTATATTTGATGTCATATTGTCGTGATGAAGATACGCTCTAATACCACTGACAAAGGTACGCTCTGATACCACTGCCAAAGGGCCACACCACCCTTACCAACTCATGACAAAGAATGCAACAAGATCTCTCAAGATCCAATCCAAACCCAAGCTAGCCCAGATCCGCACTTTGGTAGAAACCTCTGAGATCTCAACATGTGCTCGCCACCAAGCAACCTTCTTGTTTCTAAACCGCAGTCACTATCTCTTCTCACAAACCTAATCCAAGATCCAAGTGTAAAATGCCTCACGTTCGGCACTCTGTCTACACACTCACAAGTCCATCACAATCTTGTTGTAAACTGCCTCACATTTGGCACTCTGTCTACAAACTCAGGAACACTCACTCTTCATTTCCTCCTTCTCTTTCACACTTTGAAACTTTCCAAGCTTTCCAAGCTTCCACTTCTCAAGCTACTCCTTGAGCTTCTACTCCTCAAGCTTCCCCTTGAGCTTCTACTCCTCAAGCTTCCCCTTGAGCTTGATTTAGAAATGCTCATATGCCTTGCTTAAATAGGCACTTACCACCCCATGCATGACTTATCCACAACCTTCTAGAATTCCTCCACAACCTTCTACAACTTTCACAACCTTCTACAACTTCCAAAACTTTCTACAATATTCATAACTTTCTAGAATTCTACCCACTCATCTCGATAAATGGAATGACAACCATTTATTTATTTATTTCTATTATGCACCTCAAAAATAGAAATCACCTTTTCCTTTCTTTTCTCCTTTTTCCCTTTTTTTATTTTTTTATTATTTCTCCTCTAATTTTCATCACTTTCTCTCTCCTCCACAAATTTTTTTTTTTCCATGCAAGATACTCCTGCATCATGTCAACTTGCTTATAGGTTGCTAAGACTAGATTTGCATCTTATACTGTTGTTCTGAAATGACTCCTTGTAATGGGCACCCCTGAATGCCCCAAAAACTAAACCAAATTGCTGAAAGGAATTATGTCAAACAGTTTGCATTCAACCTCTTATTTCTCCATTTAATGTTTTAAACCCCTTATAACTCCAGAAATCAAATGTTTATTTGTTTGTTGTTTTTTGTGCATGGAATTGGTATCATACAACATAAACAAGAAAGAAACTACAATAATATGCAAAGTGGAAATGAACTATAGCCAAATAAATGTTATTTTCAAAATTCATAAAACCAAATACATGGCAGATTTATCAACTCACTAATTACTTCAGCATCATTGACATAATACTCTAGCCCATGCTTTTTAACTTGCTGCTACAGTACTTTGTCCTTCAATCAGTCCACTACCTTTGTAATATCGTTCCCTCAAAGCGGCATAAGCGTTGGACAAGTAGTGAAGAAGATATGAGCAAAATACCAAATCCACCTGTAGCCAGAAATGTAACTAAACTACTTGATAATGAAGCCGATAACAAAGAATTCCAAAGGCCAAACCCCAAGGGAATGACGTCTAGAATGTTACAAGAGAGGATAAACATCCTCAAATGCCAAGAATAGAGCTGCAACTCACACACCAATTTCTTCTCATATTCAACCTGCCTAATGAAGCCACAAATGCTTCCTTTTATTCTATTTCCCAGGGTCCACTCAACTCATATGGGCAATGTGGGATAAAAGATGTGTAATATATAAAACATATATTAAAACACCCCTTATGTCTCCCTTGGGTACACATCACCAAAAAATAAATATTAAAGTAACACTTTAATATTTTACAATTAAATTAGACGTTACTTTAATAAAACTTCAGGCATTAAAATGTATTAGCAATCGGACTCCGAATAATGCGAGTGATAGCTTATTGGAAAGCTCTCACCGAGGAGTATCGAATCCAATCACCAAAATTGACCTGCACTGTGTCCTGTCGACTTACTAAAAATAGTAAGTATGCCTGAAACTGAGTAAATCAACTTCGTTTTGGCCCAAACTAGAAATGACTAGGTCAAAACACTCCAGGATCCCATTAAACCCTTCGTTAGCCCTCGGGACCATGTAGAACAAGGCTAACACACACACACTTGGTCAACTGCTAAAATGGGGACATTACAGTCCGCCCCCCTTGAAATTGCTTGTCCTCAAGCAATCTCAATCCAGCCTGTTGAATAACCTGCTCACTCTCCCATGTAGAATCTTCCTCCGGTAGGTCTTTCCATCTGACCAAATACTCCTTCACTATCCTATTTCTAAGCTTCCTCTCTCTGGTGTCCAGAATAGCCTCGGGTACTAACACAAGCTTCCCCTCCTCATCCAAAGGGGGTAAATCTGCAGAAAGCACTACACTCTGACCAATGGCTTTCTTAAGCCTAGACACATGAAACACATTGTGCACTCGATTGCCCTCTGGAAGCTCAAGCTCATAGGTGACTTTGCCCACTTTGCGAATCACCCTGTAGGGACCATAAAATCTAGGTTTCAACTTTTTAGCTCCTTGCTTCTTAAGTGATGACTGTCTATATGGTTGTAGCCTCAAGTAAACCATATCCCCTACCTCGAAGCTACGCTCTATTCAGTGTTGATCAGCATACAATTTTTGTTGATGCTAGGCCTATTGTATATTCTCTTTGAGCACTTTCAGGATGTCCTAACTATTCTGCAATAAGTTTTTGGCTTTGGGCACTCTACTGTCCCCCAAAACTAAATCCATGAAGCTAGGTGCTTCATAGCCATAAAGTGCCATGAAAGGAGTCATCTTGATGGACATATGATAAGTGGTGTTATAACAATACTCTCCCATATACAACCATCTGATCCAAGCCCTTTGTTGTGCTGTTACATAGTTCCTCAAATATCCTTCCACCCATTTATTCACAATCTCTGTTTGCCCATCTGTTTGTGGATGATAACTAGTGCTAGGTGTAAGATCTGTACCACACAACCTAAACAACTCTTGCCAAAAAACACTCATAAACTTACTTTCTCAGTCGCTGACAATGAATCTGGGTAGCCCATGTAACCTGAATATCTTTCTAAAAAAAAGATCTGCCACCTGTGCTGCTATGTAAGTGGATGGAATAGCAAAGAAGTGAGAAAACTTTGTCAAGCGGTCCACCACCACATAGATGCAATCCCTTCCCTGCACTCGTGGTAAACCAGTGATGAAGTCCATCGAAATACTTTCCCATTTCCTATCAGGAATGGGCAAGGGCTATAATAAACCTACAGAAAATGTGTGCTCTTCCTTATTCTGTTGACAAATCACACACTCCCTGACATACCTCTGAACATCATCCTTGAGCCCTTTCCATGAAAACTGCTCTCAGATCTGCCTGTAGGTCTTGAAGACCCCCGGATGTCTAGCTGTGGGTGCATCATGAAATGCCTTCAGTATCGCCTCTCTCAAATGTGATGACGGAATAAAATAAACTCTATCCTGAACTCTGATCAATCCATCTATCACCTCATAGTGATCATCCTGTATGGTACCTGAAATCAATCCAGAAGCCCAAGCATCTTCGACATACTCTGCTATAATCTGATCTCTCCAATCTCCTGAAATCTCTGCCAGAGCACATAAGTGAGGTCTCTGAGATAAGGCATCAGCCACCACAATTTTCTTACCTTTGACAAACTCTATGTCAAAGTCATAAGCCTGCAATTTAGTCACCCATTTTTGTTACCGGTCATTAAGATCACGCTGGCTCATGAAGTATTTAATACTGTTGTGATCAATCTTGATCACAAAACATCCACCTATCAAATATGATCGAAATTTGGCCAATGCATGCATTATGGCCAACATCTCCTGGCCATAGACAGAATAACTTTTCTCAACTCCCCAGAGCTTCCTACTCTCGAATGTAATGGGATGCTTCTCCTACATCAATACTGCTCCAATCCCATCACCTGATACATCACAATGAAGCTCAAAAGGCTTCGTGAAATCCGGTAGAGCTAGAACTTGACATGAAGACATTACCTGCTTGAAATGCTCAAAACACCTCTGTGTTGCCCCTGTCCATACGAAGGCTCCTTTCTTGCTAAGATCTGTCAAGGGTGTAACAATCTGTGAGAATCCCTTAACAAACCTCCTATAAAAACCACATAAACCAAAGAATCCCTTAAGCTGTGAAAGGTTTGTGGGAGTAGGCCACTCTACAATAGCTCTAATATTTTCGGGATCAACTCGAACGCCATCTGCACTAATGATATGCCCAAGGTAAAGGAGCTCAGTCATGCCAAACTCACATTTAGATTCCTTGGCATATAATGACTCTCTCTCTAGAATAGTTAACACCTCCTCCAGATGATGTAAGTGCTCCTCCCAGGTCTTACTGAAGACCAAGATGTCATCAAAGAAGATCAAGACAAATCTTCTCAACTGCTTCCTGAATACCTGGTTCATACAACTTTCAAATGTAGCAGGTGCATTGGTTAGACCAAATGGCATAACCATGAACTCAAAGTGGCCATAGTGACATCGAAAGGCTATTTTCTCAATGTCCTTTGCTCTCATCCTGATCTGATGGTATCCGGATCGCAAATCAATTTTGGTGAAGAAGCATGCCCCATGCAACTCATCAATCAGCTCATCAATCCTAGGAATGGGATACCTATTTTTAATTATTTTCTTATTTAGTGCCCTGTAATCATGGCACATGTGCATCATCCCATCCTTCTTCTTTACCAATAATATTGTTGAAGCAAAGGGGTTCTTACTGGGCCTGATATGCCCCATCTCCAACAAATCCTTAATCGTGTTCTCTATCTCATCCTTGTGTTTCTTAGGATGACGATAGGGAGTAATCATAACTAGTTTGGCTCCCTCCTCGAGCTCAATAACATGTTCCATCCCTCTGTCAGGAGGAACCCCATGAGGAATATCGCTAAATACTTTAACGTGTCTATCAAGTATCTTTTGGATATCTAGTGGATGACTCTTTTCTTGTGGCTCTGGTGAAGTTGGCATAATGTAGCACTCTACTGCCCACTCTATGTCATCATGATGAAAAAGTCTCTGCATTCTCCTCAAGGAAACTACTCTGCAACCTCCATCTGAAAGTCCTCTAAGTACCACAGTTCTGCCCTCATGCTGGAATCTCATCTCCAATTTTGCTAGATTGAGTGTGAACTCAACTGGTGAAGCCATCCATGTCATGCCGAGGATGACATCATAATCTCCCATGTCCATAACATAGAACTCATCCTCCAACTCGTAGCCATCTCCAAACCTGATGCGAAGATTAGATATCTTTCGAGTGCATAATAACTTATCACCGTTAGCCACCATGACTCTAAACCCATCATGCTCCTCTGTCTGTAACCCTCTCCTGGCTACCAACTGTGCATCTATGAAGTTATGTGTAGCCCCAATGTCAATAAGAGATATCACCTGTAATGGGCACCCCTGAATGCCCCAAAAACTAAACCAAATTGTTGAAAGGAATTGTGTCAAACAGTTTGCATTCAACCTCTTATTTCTCCGTTTAATGTTTTAAACCCCTTATAACTCCAGAAATCAAACATTTATTTTTTTGTTGTGTTTTGTGCATGGAATTGGTATCATACAACATAAAAAAGAAAGAAACTACAATAATATGCAAAGTGGAAATGAACTACAGCCAAATAAATGTTATTTTCAGAATTCATAAAACCAAATACATGGCAGATTTATCAACTCACTAATTACTTTAGCATCATTGACATAATACTCCAGCCCATGCTTTCAAACTTGCTGCTACAGTACTTTATCCTTCAATCAGTCCACTACCTTCGTAATATCGTTCCCTCAAAGCGGCATAAGCGTCGAACAAGTAGTGAAGAAGATATGAGCAAGATACCAAATCCGCCTGTAGCTGGAAATGTAACTAAACTGCCTGATAATGAAGCTGATAACAAAGAATTCCAAAGGCCAAACCCCAAGGGAATGATGTCTAGAATGTTACAAGAGAGGATAAACGTCCTCAAATGCCAAGAACGGAGCTACAACTCACACACCAATTTCTTCTCATATTCAACCTGCCTAATGAAGCCACAAATGCTTCCTTTTATTCTATTTCCAAGGGTCCGCTCAACTCATATGGGCAATGTGGGATAAAAGACGTGTAATATATAAAACATATATTAAAACACCCCTTATGTCTCCCTTGGGTACACATCACCAAAAAATAAATATTAAAGTAACACTTTAATATTTTACAATTAAATTAGACGTTACTTTAATAAAACTTTAGGCATTAAAATGTATTATCAATCAGACTCTGAATAATGCGAGTGATAGCTTATCGGAAAGCTCTCACCGAGGAGTATCAAATCCAATCACCAAAATTGACCTGGACTTTGTCCTGTCGACTTACTAAAAATCTTAAGTATGCCTGAAACTGAGTAAATCAACTTCGTTTTGGCCCAAACTGGAAATGACTAGGTCAAAACACTCCAGGATCCCATTAAACCCTTTGTTAGCCCTCAGGACCATGTAGAACAAGGCTAATGCACACACACTTGGTCAACTGCTAAAATGGGGACATTACACTCCTCAAGGTGTGATCAGCACTGGGCCAAATGGTTATTTGTAACCAATGGGCTATATGGAAGGCTTCAAATTCAGAGAGCCTTGAAGGTTAGGGGTATGATCTTGGATGAGCATTGATGGGCTCGGGTGCAATTTGTATTGGATTTCACCAAGCCCATCATGACTATGCTACGCTTTGCCGATACAGATGTACCTTGCTTGGGGGATGTGTATGATGGCATGGACACCATGGCAGAAAAGGTAAAGCTTTTCATACAAGCACATGAGACTAACCCCACAGAATGTGAAGCCTTGTGCAAAAAGGTGGAGGATATCATTCATCATCGTTGGGAGAGGATGACTACCCCAATGCATGCCTTATCTCCAAGGTACACCATGAAATACTTGCTATGCCGGATAGAATTGCAGCATATGTGGATAAAGAAGTTGCTATTGGGTGCTACACTGCATTTGCAAGACTCTTCCCAGATAATGAACACTGTGTTGGGTCTTCTGCACACTCGGCAAGGTAATGATTCTATTTATGTAGTTGTTGATCAGTTTTCAAAGATGGTTCATTTTATTGCCTATAATGAGACAACTAGGATAGCAGAACTATTCTTCTCAGAAGTTGTCCATTTACATGGTCTTAAATCTGATAGAGATACTAAGTTCTTGAGTCATTTTTGAAGGACTTTATGGATGAAATCGGGGACCAAATTACAGTTTAGTAGTGTCAATCATCCTCAAACAGATGGGCAATCAGAGGTAGTCAATTAGAGTTTGGGAAATTTGTTACGATGCATTGTTGGTGAGAAGCCCAAATAGTGGGACTTAGCACCACCCCAGGAAAAATTTTCTTATAATAGTTTTGTTAATAGATCAATGGGAAAATCTCCTTTTCAAATTGTCTATGGTATGAACTCTCAAGGTGTTCTAGATCTTGTGCCACTACCATTGGGAGACAAAATAAGTGATGATGGAGTAGCTTTTGCTGAACATCTCCACCAACTCCAACAAGATGTTAGACAAAAGTTATAGGAAAGTAATGAGAGCTACAAGATTGTTGTGAATGCTAGTAGAAGATGACAAATATTTGTTGAAGGTGACTTGGTGATGGTTTACTTGAGACGTGAGTAGTTCCCTACTGGCATATATCATAAGTTGAAGTACAAAAATATTGGCCCTTGCAAAATCATCAAGAAGATTAATGATAATGCTTATGAGATTAGTTTACCAAACAATCTGGACATCTCTCCTATGTTTAATGTTTATGATTTGTATGCATTCCATGGAGATGTTCATGAGACAGATGATGGACAAGCAGTGGATTGGCAACATCACCTTCCCAATAGGACTAAGGAAAAGATTGTCAAAATCTAGACAAACAGACTACATCCACACTACATGGTCGGTACAATAGATATTTGATACAATGGGATGGGTTACTAGAAACAAAAAGTACATGGTTATCTGAGTGGGCAGTGATGTAGTTGGATCCAACAAAGTTGCAGCAATTCACAAACAATCACTTACAAGAATTGTGTTTCTTTCAACAAGAGGAGTATGATGCAATGACTTCTAGGGTTATAGCTTTTGACTCAAATGTGGGTTTTTGTTGAAATATTTAGGGTGGCTTCATTAGGAGTTAATTGGTTGCAAATAACTCTTCTCTATTGGTAGTCATTTGAATTTATTTTTGAGAGTTAGAAAATCCGTTTAGACCCTTGAAATTAGCATTCCGTATTTTTTCTGTTTTTTCGAGTTTTATTTTTTTGTAATAACTTCAAATGGGTGTTTCCAAATTCAAAAATTAGTTGGCAGTTTCATTTGTCATAGTTAAAGAAAAGTTCAGTTAATTCTTAGCTTTCTAGGAGTTATTTTCAAAGGTTTACAAAAATAGAAAATTTCAAGATTTGTAAAAATCAGCCAAAAAGGTAAATTTTTTACTAAACATTGTAGAAGGACCATTGGTGAATGGAAAATCGATGAGTTTTGATATCTGTGTATTTCATCTATGTTTTTACATAAAGTTCCATTTTGAAGAATGTATTATTGTGTATAGATACCTAGGTGCTACCTCTTGTGTGCAGGTGCAAATCTAAAGGATTCAAACTACAACAATGACACTGACACCAACGAACATAAAAAGCTACAAAACTTAGTTCCAGAACTTGAATAGCCCAAAACATTAGGACTAGAGCACCCATCATTAGTGTCCTTATATTTTGTCCCTAGAGTTTGAGGACAACAACCAAACTTTCTACTGAAACCATGTCCAACATCAACTCTTGTCTGTGTAGTACTTGGACACTAAAGCCCAAGTGCTAGAGTCCTGCCCAATCAGCTCCATATTTCAGCGCCAGATTCTTCTTTGCATTTCACTATTACTATATCTCCTCTTCTTTATTTATTTATTTATTTTTAATTTGACAAAACTTGTTCAATTTAGCCTTCTTTAGCCTAGTTCATTGCATGCACTCAACCAATCCCCATCACATACAATAAAATAGAGAGGGCGAATACAAGACAACTTGGCTCTTCCTTGTGGCAACAACTAAACCCATTTACCACTCACTAATGTGGTATGGGAGAAAGATTGACCTGGGTTAATGCAAATGTTAGTTTAGGATTGTGTCATGTCCCCTTTTCAAATAATTAAAAAAAAAAAATCTTTGCTAAGACAGGCAGGCCCAAGAAAGTGAAGTTTCGGAAAAAGGGGGGGTTAATCTTTGGAAAGCGTTGGACTAATAAATGAAATTATTATTAAAATATGTTTCATTAACCTCTCTTGGATGTGAGTTACGATTATGGCCTCTTTTAAGGGGTTTGGAGGCATTTTGGGCAGGGAGGAGAACTTGATTTTTGCTCATTCTTTGTTATTCTTCAGAGGCTGCCAAACCTGTGGAGAAGGAGACCCAAGAACGGGAGTTTGCAGGTTTCCAGGGAGACCCAAGAATGGGAGTTTGCAGGTTTCTAGGAAGGCTAAGGATGAGATTTTGAAGCCATTCCATGTGCATGCTCATACAGAGTTTGCCTTTGTGCTGAACAGTGTAGATTTGTGGGTTTTTGGGTGTGTTTTTTGCATGAGTTTGGTGTTTTCAGTTGAGCATTTCATATCAGTTTTGGTTGCTGTTGTATTTCAAACTTTAAGCTGTTAAAATAGAGCTGAATATATGTATTAGGACATGATTAAACTTCTAAGATAGTTTATTAGTGTTTTTGTGGTGTTTTCGGGCATTTTTGTGTTAATTTCGGGAGCTCGATGAGCATAGTTTTTGTCCTACATTTGTGAGATGTTGTGTAAAGGCTATATAGATCTGGAAATGTCATTTTTTAGGCTGTTATGCTGCTGAAAAATCTGTAAAAATGGCCATTTTCAGATTTATTAATAATAGGTGAAGCTGTGAAGCTTTTGGCACCATTTCTGGCATACTCGATTTGGGGTTTCTTGAGAAATTTGGAGGATCTTTGTGATATTAGTTGTTTGATCTTAAAGATCTGATTAAAGATTGGAAATATCATACAAAATCAGAAAAGGGACATTTCAGTGGTATCAGAGCCATGATCTTGCCAGCCTGAGAGTTTGTAGAAGTTGCAGGTCAGTTTTGACAACTACCCAGATCTTGCATGTCAGTTTTGACAACTACCCAGATTTTGCATGTCATAATTTATGGTTGCATGTTTCTTCTAATCAGCTGCATGTTAAAATTTATGGTTACATTCTACTTCTAATCATTTTCATGTTAGTTCTTGGTGAATTTGGTGGTTGTAGAAGTTTGCATGTCAGTTTTGACAACTACCCAGATCTTGTATGTCAGTTTTGACAACTACCCAGATCTTACATATTAGTTTTGACAACTACCTAGATCTTGCATGTCAGTTTTAATAACTACCCAAATCTTGCATGTCAAAATTTATGTTTGCATTCTACTTCTAATCATATGCATGTTAGTTCTTGGTGAATTTGGTGGTTGCATGTTGCTTCTAATCAGCTGCATGTCAAAATTTATGGTTGCATGCAACTAAGTGAAAGAGAAAAAAGATATTTGCAGTGAGAAAAGAATAAAGAAATTTTGATCAAACCTCCAGTTGAAAGTAAAAGTACAAAATCCAAGGAAGGGAAAAGTATGGCTGATCCAGATGAGATGGCAAAGAAAGTCTTCCAAGACATCCAAAATACTCAGAAGCAAACAGTGGATAGTTTGGCAGAAATTAGAGAGGCTTTGCGAATATTGACAGAAAAACTACAAGGAGTTGCATCTATTAATGAGAAAGGGAGCACTTCAGAGGAGCCAAGAAATCTGAAATCCACACCATCTAAATCAACCAAAACTATTTTCTTGCCTGCAGATGAGCCACTAGTACCAAATCCAGGCATTAATCCTATGGAAGAGGTTACAGGTAACTTGATTACATTAAGAGCTACTTATAATGGCTTAGATGATGACTTTCGTAGTTCAATTCCTTTTAGAGAATATGTGGATATGATGAACACTTTGATGCCCAAGAAAGAGTATAGAAGGGAGCATGACATAAGTGGAAGAGAGCTCAAAAATAAAATAAGCAAGTTTATAGCACCTACTTTTGATGGAACAAATAAAATTTCAACTAGAGCATGGCTACAAAAATTATAGACCTTCTTCACACTTAACCCCATGAAGGAGAGTGATGTTGTTCAAATTGCAAGTCTACACTTGGAAGATGCAGCCTATGATTGGTGGTATCATGGAATGACTACTCAAGGTCATGATCAGGTAACTACATTTGATGATTTTAGTCAAAGAGTGATAGATAGATTTGACCTCAAGGATGATGATTATGAGGATGTTGTTGTGCATGATGGTGAGATACCTGGTGTAGATGAGCAGACATTGAGCATTCATGACTTTTCTGAGAGAAAGTACCAGGCACAGTTAGATGCTTTGTCACATGAGGTTGAGGCTAGTAGTACTTCACATGATTTATCCTGCCAGCTGAAGGTGTGTGAAGACAGTATTGTCACTACATTATCTCATCATGACAGGTATGTGGAGTTAGTTGGTATTGGTCATATTACTCAAGTTAGGATTTTGCTTGAGTTACCAGCTAATTCTAGTTTACAGATATGGACTCGAGATTCTTATATTGGCATTTGGGGTTCAGTTGACTGTAAATCATTAACACTTTTTGGTAGCAGTGATTGTTTGGGTGCTACCATGGATTTGATTAGCAGATTGCATGGTGTTGTCTTTTCTTGTGCCAGGAGCTTATCCGATGTTTGTATTAGTTTTTATACACCGGTGTTGGGCTTTATTCATATATCTAGTCGACCGTACTTGCTGGAATGTGTTGATGATATTTCATATTTGGCAGTGTGTACAGATGAGTCCCAGGATCATATTGGCATTGATGACATCCAGGAGGATGTAGTGGGCAGTTTTGAAGACTTAGTTTCCTTGGGTACAGAGGAGTTGGACAGCAGTGCTAATGTTTTTGATACTCCGTATGTTGATATGAGCTTTAGATTTAATTCATAGGGTATGGATTGTAATACTCTAGAGACTAGTGACTTTGAGGATACTCCTTTAGACAGTGCATCAGAGGAGGTTTGTAGGAGACAATCAAGCCAGTGCCATCATGTGCCTAATCAGTTAAGAGTTAGTGACTGAGACATTGCTATCACTTGCCAGCATTTTGATGCTGCTCGTCAGTTGTTAGCAGTTTATGGATGGGGTTCTCCTACTAGTGATGAGCAGGAAGGTAGTTATCTTTCCTTGATAGAGATCCACTCTTTATGGGAGGCTATTCAGATTTTGAGATAGAATTATATGCAGTTGGTAGCTGACAGAGATTATCTTATGGAGTGGGGCAGTACAGCATATGATGCATTGTTGGCCAAGGAAGATGAGGTGAGTGAGCTTACTGAGCAACTTGAGGTGACTTCTGAGATTCTTGAGAGTACACAGTTGGCTTTCAAGGAGTCACAGTTTCATTTGGCTAAGGCGACCATGGAGTTAGAGTGGCTACAGTCTTTACCTGATTCTATACAGTCACAAGCTATGGTGTTTGGTGATCCGAGGATGTCCATGGCCGAGATTTTCAGAGACAGTGGAGATGGGGATGCATCCATCCTTGATACTAACATTGGCATATCAGGTTCATTCCCACTAGAGTCAGGTTCAGTTGAGTTGGGTTTTGTAGCAGATTGTTGTATGCCTGACATGGTGGTGGCCTCTCGTACTGATGGCACAAAGACTAGAGATGTATCAAAGAGCATGTGTGATGTTGGTGAGTCGACAGTTGGCATGGTTCCTACTAGTAATACTACTCCCTTGGTGATATCTTCAGAGATAGTAGTCAATTCCAACATGGTTAATGATCAATTGCAGTTAGTTTCATCTGGATTACAGTCTGAGCCACTGACTGAGATTGGCGCATTCTATCGGCATTACACTGTGAGGTATGCTCATCAATTTACCTTTGATGACCATGTTAATGAGATTATGATACAGAGATGTACTTTGGTTCCTAGTGCTTATCATCAGTTATGAAATAGTTTGATGCCTCGGGATGAGAGTTGTGATGGGCATGACATGGTGATAGGTCCTACAGTTGATAGCTTGATAATACATGACTTAGAGCAGGAGTTTTGGAGTGATGCTTCAGCAGGGTATGTACATCAATTAGCAATTGATCCTTGTGTTGAGGAGTTGATGGTAGGAAAATTTGGTTTGGCTTTCATTTCTTGTTGTTCATCTTGTGATGGCTTTTCACCATCAGGGGTGCATGGAAGTTATGGTTATGAGACAGTGGCCGATGATCTATAGAGTTGTGTTGATTGCAGGAGTTGTACAGTGTGTGGATTCTCAATACTTGGTATAGTTTCATATGAGAGCATTCACCATTGTTGCAAAGTTGGATTGTACATTTTGTATAGGCCAATGGGATGCGTTGATGGTATTTATTGTGTTGGCAGTTTGATTTTTCCACTTTACTTGAGTTCTGATGTTCTAAGAGTTTGTGTCTCATGGGTTTTTGACTATGGTGGTGGTGATTTTGGAGTTTGGTTGAGCTATAATTGTCAGTTTGATTATGGATTCCTCTTGGTCATATTGCAGAGGATATTGCAGGAGCCTGTGTTAATTGGTAGTAGTATAGTTCATGACTACATTTGGGATCCAGGTGGATTGATTGGTTTATTGTTCAGCCATTGCTTGAGGACAAGCAATTTTTGGGGAGGGGAGGACTTGTCATGTCCCCTTTTCAAATAATGAAAAAATAATAATCTTTGCTAAGACAGGCAGGCCCAAGAAAGTGAAGTTTCGGAAAAAGGGGGGGGTTAATCTTTGGAAACCGTTGGACTAATAAATGAAATTATTATTAAAATATGTTTCATTAACCTCTCTTGGACGTGAGTTACGGTTATGGCCTCTTTTAAGGGGTTTGGAGGCATTTTGGGCAGGGAGGAGAACTTGATTTTTGCTCATTCTTTGTTATTCTTCAGAGGCTGCCAAACCTGTGGAGAAGGAGACCCAAGAATGGGAGTTTGCAGGTTTCCAGGAAGGCTAAGGATGGGAGTTTGAAGCCATTCCATGTGCATGCTCATACAGAGTTTTCCTTTGTGCTGAACAGTGTAGATTTGTGAGTTTTTTGGTGTGTTTTTTGCATGAGTTTGGTGTTTTCAGTTGAGCATTTCATATCAATTTTGGTTGCTGCTATATTTCAGACTTTAAGCTGTTAAAATAGAGCTGAATATATGTATTGGGACATGATTAAACTTCTAAGATAGTTTATTAGTGTTTTTGTGATGTTTTCGGGCATTTTTGTGTTAATTTTGGGAGCCCGATGAGCATAGTTTTTGTCTTACATTTGTGAGCTGTTGTGTAAAGGCTATATAGATCTGGAAATGTCATTTTTTAGGCTGTTATGCTGCTGAAAAATCTGTAAAAATGGTCAGTTTCAGATTTATTAATAATAGGTGAAGCTGTGAAGCTTTTGGCACCATTTCTGGCATACCCGATTTGGGGTTTCTTGAGAAATTTGGAAGATCTTTGTGATATTAGTTGTTTGATCTTAAAGATCTGATTAAAGATTGGAAATATCATACAAAATCAGAAAAAGAACATTTCAGACTGCTTTTCCCATACATGACTCAAGAATTTTGAAGACCTGTGAGAAATTCAAACAAGATTTGTTTTGAAAATGTCTTGAGTGAGATGCTAAAGAAATTATCATAGCATGTGATTGTGTCAATAGACTAATAAGGAAACCGTCAAGGCCCCTAGATTTCTTCGTCCACTTTATATTCTTGATGAAAGTTATCTTGGTTAAAGAGATCAGGTATGAGAGGGTACCAGTGATTTTTATGGTGTTAATATAAGTATCCAAACACAACCCCAGTCATGATCTTTGCAAATAACATCGATGCCTAATCGTACCCATGTTATCAAGACATAAAAGAATAAACCTTCATGAAATGTGGCAGTCATGCCAATATGGCCACAAAGGAGTGCATGATTACAAGGAAGAATCACAAATGAAGTTCACGCCATTTAGACATAAATGCGCATTACAATGGTTTAGCAAAGTAATTGAAGGTAGCTCACGAATTCACATAAAAATATGAGGAGAAGGTGCATATTTTTAAGATTCAATCATGATAGCCTGGCGTCTAAATCCATGAGAGGAATATGGGTCAATACACTAATAATGAATCTATCTGTTGCAAAAGAAACCGATCAAGCCTATCCTTATGAACTGCCTGACAGTTGAAAGCCCGCGGGTGCACTATCTTCTCTAATTAATTCAACAACTATGGAGATTAATGCAATAATTCAGTCATCGAGGTTGTCAAAGAATAATCCGGAAGATATGTTAAAACCCGAGTGGTAAAGTGCCACCAGAGCAGAGATAAAGACGCGGGTCTCCACAACGTGACAGTGATGCCAATACGAGCGGTCATTGAGCAGGTTGCAAAACCCAAGTGCCACGTATATGGTGGTGGACCACTTGGTAATGCGCAACAGAAAGGAGTGATGAGTTTCATCACGGAGCAAACGTGAATATGTGGAATACTCACGAATCAACATACTCAATGAAGCAGCCGGGTACGAGTATATGCAGGTTGGTGCATCGGCAATGAAGCAGCCGGGTACGAGTATATGCAGGTTGGTGCATCGGTTGCTTATGATGCTGTGAGCATGAATGAACATAGAAAATGGAATGAACAATATGGTGAAAGAGGTAGCAGGAAGCAGGGATGCATTTATGGCGTAAATATTATTTACAGGCAGCTCAATCAGATAAGCTTGAAAGTCAATTCAGAGCCTATGTACTTGATCCCTGGGTGTACGCAGCATTGCAACATTTTTGGGAAAATCGTTGTGAGTTCAACGAAACTTGTTTCATAACTAATTAATTCATTGAGTACCTGTATGATTCCTTTGTGAGAATTGTCATCTCGAGAAAGCATGAATATATATGCTATATTATGTCATGGTGGTAGGTCATGCAAATAAGCAAATCAGTATTCTTCGCAAGCCTATTTGTTCAAATAATGCAAGGATTTAGTTCTCAAAATATATGCACGGGCATTTATACTGTTAGACACAGCACTGAGGTCATCTAGGCTAGCCATGAAATGGATAATAGCTATGATGAAGGCTTCGTTATCACAGAAAGGGACTTTCGCATATTCATTTACAGGGTCCCGAGTATGATCCATCTCCATAACACAAGAACAAGCACGAGAATTGTTTTCAGAGATCTACTGATGATCCAATTTCTCACGGCTGAGTCAATAGAAATTCCATGGTATGGAGGGACTCGAAGAGGCCTGGGGGTTTTGATTGATTCACCCTTATGTCGAATCTTAAATAGATTCTGATTATCATCTTTATACAAGGAACCCGGATGCTATGTTATAACTGTCGTCCTTCATCTATTCTTGGGCCATCCCTATCTTATATCAGCAGGAGAATGAAGGGAAAGGATGATGTCATTAAATAATGACAAGTGGAGGTTCCTTTAAAAATTGGTGTTATTTCTTATCTCCTAACCGAATGCAAATTTGAAGACAATTATCTATGCCATATAAAAAGGAGCTAATGCAATGCCAAAAGGGGGTGGTAATAAAATGTTTAATTATAAATTAAACGTTAGACACATATGAAAGTATGGCGAAAAGGTGGGGATTTCCCGAGAATATAAAAAGACCATTATAGTCCGGTGATTAATGGGGGGAGACTTTAATAAAATTATAAACAATGGTATTTGATTATTATCAAGAGGATAGTCATTATGTTGCCAGGAACTGAAGATAATACAAGATAGAAAATCATAAAGTTTTCAAGATTCAGTTAGGAAACTAAAAAGCTACGGGAAAGAACAGGTTAAATAAACCAGCGGCAGAGTAAACCGGGTTCCACTTCTTTCGGTGCTGGAGACTTTGATGTTGTAGAACAGAAGAAGTTGAGCTGGGGGTTTTATTATTCTTTCCTTAAGGGAGATTTTATGCTGCTGCAAGGGGAGGGTAGAAGGTTAGAATTTTAGATAGGTAGATGTTGTAAAGACAGTAATTGATAGATATTGTACGGATGTTATAGTTTTTTGAATGAATTTTTGCATTCAGAAATTCAATATCTGTATATATATCATCTTGAATTCAGCTTGTAAACTTTATGTTCGGGCATATTAAATCGGCATTACTTTGAGAATTCTGATTTATCAGTTTAGGGTATTTGGTTACTGTCCTTACTGCAAATTCCTAGTGTTATTCATTCCTTTAGATTAATTGAAGATCTCTTTGTTGTTAGAAATAATATATACCTCACAATCTAAGAATTCGTGAGAGATCCTTTTGTACTTTCGGGTAAAAGTGCAGAAGATTTAAATTCATTGAATATCTCATACAGGGAGCTGTACCCGATAAAATTCAGAGGAAGGTTATCAATTTCATGATAACCTATCCAACTATTGGTGTTGATTTGTCCTTTCACTTGGGCATTCGGGGTTAGATTTGCACACGTTTTCTTGGAGGACAATTTGTTCACTAACACTATGATTGACAATAAATGCCTTGAAACTTGTTTATGTTGCTTTTGTGTCAAAGAAACACAATTAATGTATTAGGTTGTTAACTCTTGCTAAGTAATGGTACAATACCATATGTATCACAGGCTTCCAAGATGATAGCTTATGAAGTCATTTATGGTACCACTCACCTTCCTTGGATACTTATCTTCTAGGATTAGAAGATTTTCCAAGATTGCGACAATTGACAATACCCTAGCTAAGTGAGAGGGTATTTAATATTTATCACATCCTTAGAGAGAACCCAATATTACCATAAAATCACATGAAGCAAGAAGTGGACAAACATTAGGTAGAGCATATCTTTGTTGTTAGTGGTTAAGTTTTTTGTCTCCGTTACTTAAAGAAAATGCCAATATAGGACAACCATGATGATATTTTGGGTGGGTCCCAATCTTATAGCCCTTTATTGGGTGGTGCAATGAATTGATGGCATGGCATAAAAAATTGTATTCCCTCCCTCTTTTAAGATCAATCTAGTTTTCCATGTCCCTTGCCTAAATAAAGTGCTTAAGATGGCTACCCAACAAAGCTACTAGTGTTGAATGAGTACTAAACAATCTTTTTAAGATTCGTAACTATGTTTGACAATCATACCAAGCATCTTTACACTCATTTAATTGAGAGGTTTCAGTCCATTAGAAATATTAACAACTAGATGATGCCAAGTGGGAACCAATGAACACTCTATCCAAATTACAAAATTTTAGGATTTGAGTACAAATCCTTTCAAAGGAAGAGAAAATGCTACAAACCCTATTTTTTTATATGTGATTGGCATTAGTTATTATAAACTTTTGAATGCAAATGCCTTATAAGTTATCTATCTTGCAATGTTTTCCAATGCAAGGTAACCTTGTTGTCTTTATTTTAGAGTAGAAAGCCCCTTCAAAGTGGTGCTACAAAGATAATATCAAGAATTTCGTTCTCAATATTCTATGGGCATTTCTTATTTATCATGAAGGTTCATCACATGAATCCTTTTAGAGTGACCATCATATTGCTTGAACTTACGATTTCTCATAATAACCATGATTTTGGATTTCACATTCTGAGTCACCAACCTCCCCTCCAAAGGAGGTTCCTTCAAATCTATAGAAATAAGATCTACTGAAATATTTTGATCTCGAACAAAGTTGCTAAAAAACTTTCGCAATATCTTATGTCAGTTTATTTTCTTTGATTATTTTATCAACCTGTTAACAAGTGATGCCATACAATTGCAACATTGGAAAAATTAATAGAAGAAATGATTTTCCTTTAAAGTTTAAGAGGTGGCACTCCCTTGTATGATAATGATTTTTTAATTTTTACATACTTTTAACCAAAAAGGATTCAACCAAAAAGGACTAAAAGAAAAGAAAATGAGAAAAGCTCACTAAAAATCCAAAGTTGCAGCCCTAATTTTCTTTTGAAACCTATGTGGTATGCCAAAAAAAATTGATACCACTAATTAATAGCCCGTAAATAGATATAGCAATTAACTTCTAATTGACTAGGATAAAAATTATAGTTACAAATATAAAATAGCTTCAAAAAATCACTTTTTAATAAAATGAGCTTATGAGCAGGACTTTACAAAATGATAAGTTTTTTTTAATACTTTATCAAACATGAGCCATTTTAGTTATATCCTTTAGTTACATCCTTCAATAGAATAGCCTCTTGATATGCCGATTCTAATTTGATATTTTCCAATTCTCCTTTTGTTTCACTGGCCTTGATTTTTTGCTTCTCTCGGAGCACCCATTTGTTTATAATGTTTTTGTTGGTGTAAATAAGTATTTACTTAATGTGATCAAGTTTCCACAATCCATCATAGTTTTGTGAATCAGTTTCTAGATTAGATTGTGTGACAATTTTTACCATCAACGTTTCGAATCACACTACGTGATCCATCATTAGGATGAGAGAGCAAGAGATGTCAAACAAAATAAGTGGCAGATTTAGCCTAGACTAACCCAATAAAAGAGAACAAGAGTAAGGGAGAGCACAAACTCCGAAGTTGAGCCCAATAATAAATATAAAACTAAAAGCAAGACAAAAAGGGGAAGATTCAAACAAAAATGATGACACTCAAGAAAGAAGGGACAAGAGGGAAATAAAAATAAGAATACCAAGAGACTAAATAAAAATAATAAAAGATAAAAAATAAAAACCTAAAGGAGTTATAAAAATAAATAAAATAAAAATGTATATATTTATCCATGTAAAAAAGGGGGGAACCACCTAAAACCTTTAGAACAAAATACGCAAGAAATATCTTTAGAATATATACTTAATATATGTATGCAATACACGTATTACATATAAAAATATATTATAAAAGGGGGGAACCCGTATATATATATATATATATATATATATATATATATATATATATATATACATATATATATATATATCTGTATATATACATATATATATATATACATATATATATATATATATAAATGTGTGTGCGCGTGTAATATAAACATATATATTAAACCTATAAACATTTATATGACATATGAAGATATATGTAATCTATACGTTATATATCTATATATGTATAGATATATGCGATGAGAACAAATATATTAAACATATCAATATATATATTACATATAAATATATATGTAATATATATATACATGTATATATATTACATATAAATATATATGTAATATATATATATATATTGCATATATATAGAAATTTTATGAAATATATGAGGTATCGATACCTCATATATATATATACATATATATATATATATATATATATATATATGTATACATATATATATATATATGTATACATATATGTATACATATATATACATATATGTATATATATGTATACATATATATATAAATATATATATATATATATATAGGAATTTTATGAAATATATTTCTATATTTCTATATATCTATATAGAAATATATATATATATTGCATATATATGGGAATTTTATGAAATATATGAGGTATCGATACCTCATATATTTCATAAAATTCCCATATATATGCAATATATATATATTTCTATATAGATATATAGAAATATAGAAATATATATATATATATATATATATGTATATATATATATGTATATATATATATATGTATATATATATTACATATATATTTATATGTAATATATATACATGTATATATATATTACATATATATTTATATGTAATATATATATTGATATGTTTAATATATTTGTTCTCATCGCATATATCTATACATATATAGATATATAACGTATAGATTACATATATCTTCATATGTAATATAGATGTTTATAGGTTTAATATATATGTTTATATTACATGCGCACACACATTTACATATATATATATATATATATATATATATATATATATATATATATATATATATATATATATATATATACGGGTTCCCCCCTTTTATAATATATTTTTATACGTAATACATGTATTGCATACATATATTAAGTATATATTCTAAAGATATTTCTTGCGTATTTTGTTCTAAAGGTTTTAGGTGGTTCCCCCCTTTTTTACATGGATAAATATATACATTTTTATTTTATTTATTTTTATAACTCCTTTAGGTTTTTATTTTTTATCTTTTATTATTTTTATTTAGTCTCTTGGTATTCTTATTTTTATTTCCCTCTTGTCCCTTCTTTCTTGAGTGTCATCATTTTTGTTTGAATCTTCCCCTTTTTGTCTTGCTTTTAGTTTTATATTTATTATTGGGCTCAACTTCGGAGTTTGTGCTCTCCCTTACTCTTGTTCTCTTTTATTGGGTTAGTCTAGGCTAAATCTGCCACTTATTTTGTTTGACATCTCTTGCTCTCTCATCCTGATGATGGATCACATAGTGTGATTTGAAACGTTGATGGTAAAAATTGTCACACAATCTAATCCAGAAACTGATTCACAAAAGTATTTACTTATTACACTTACTTAAGTTTAATTAGGTTTATGCATTATTTAATTAGTTTGCATTATTTTATTATTTTTATTTGTGAGACACTTAGGAGTTTGCACACCTTTTGAGTTGTCATGTAGACAACACAGGAGTACACAACTCTATTTTAGCACATGGTGTCTACAACACTATTTTGCGTGTCACACCCTTGTATGCTTATCCTCACATCATCGCACTTACTTCCGTGCTTAATGGAGGATAACCCATATCTAGTGGACATGTGCTTGGTTGTATGACACATCATGATGCTAATTACGAGGCATTCTAGATCTATCTCAAAGGCCTTTATATATAGGCACTCCTAGTGTACTTTTACATTGCATGAATGATGGCATATTAAATACATTGTCATTCTAATCATACTCTCTCTCTCTCTCTCTCTCTCTTTGGTCTATTGTGTGCTTGTGTTTGAGTTCTTAGTTCCTAGGTGAATTTTTCCCTTAGGCAAATTCTTACACAGTATCAGAGCAACTTGGAGACTTTCTCATCACATAGCCATTTGAGAACACGCTTGCTTCATCACCTCAGCCTGAATCCAGGGTCAAATTTGATCTACTTGACACCAGATAACTATCAGGAATGGAGTCAACTTATGGTCAGTTATCTATCTCAGCACAATGCACTGCCATATGTGCCAAATCTTGAGTATCATCCTATCAAGAGTCTCATCATTTGGCATACTCTCTTTCTCTTTGTGGTTGATGACGTTCTAGATACAATGTCTGACATTTAGTCATTTGACCCATATGTTTTTTGGATTTATCTTTGAGAGACTTATGGAGATCCAGCTATTCCTCCATTCTCAGAAGATCTTCTTCCTCTAGTTGTAGCTAACTCCTCTTCCGATGAGATCACACCTCCAGCTCCTATTGCTCCTACTAATCCTATTTCAGCCACGGACACTTCTGAATCAGTGCAGCAAGATACTTTATGTCTTCTTACTCTACCTTCATGTGAAGACTTCCTTTCAGACATTGCATAGTTGTTCGTGGAGTCTCACATTGAAGATGTGGGAGATATTCTTGATGACATTCGTCTTCTTTTTGAGGCAGATACTTCATCCTTTTCCATAGTGACAAATTCATGTATTTCAGCACTGCAAGGTACACATGGTCTTCAAGGTGATGATTTCTTGCTAGACATTTCAATTCTGTTATTGGAATCACACACAGTAGACATGGGAGACTTTTATGATGATTTCTCGCTTCTCTTTGCTAAGGAGTCTTCTACAGGTGTTTCGAGGGCCTGCTCTGACCCTCCACTCCATGCTCTACATGATCAATCCTTCCAAATTAGCATGATTGTGGATTCTTCTTTACAGCATCTGCAAGAGGTCTCTTCATCAGTTTAGAAGACTGTTGGTTTCCTGAGATAGGTTCTACCTCCTTCCTTGTTTGATTTGCTCTTCTCTTCAGCAATTTTGGAGGAAGCCCTCATCAGTATCAACACAGGGATTTTTGAATAGGTTTTAGAGATACCAGTCATCATAGAGATTCCTTCTCCATCCAAGAGACGCATCTCTCAAGTACCCTTGCCTTTGTTTCTTCTAAAGGGGAAGAAAATTGTCCAAAGGTCATGGATCAACTTCTACATCAGAGCATTTCTCACTGATCGGAACACTACTTTTAAGGTGGGGGGCTACCTCGTCTCCTTCTTCTCTTTTTTGGGGGGGACTTTTTCCTCTTATGGAGTTTTGTCCTTCTCCATTCTTTCTTGTATATAAATGGATGTATGTCATAATGGGGGGGGTCTTTATTACTCCATCTATTGATGCATTCTTATTTATCTCTCTTTTTGGGGGAGAGTTTTTCCCATGAGGTTTTCCCTCTTTCCCCGCTTTATGGGAGATTTGCATCTTCATTATGTACATGGGTACATAACATGGCCTAGTAGTCGGGACCCATTATGCATCTTCATCCTAGTTTCATAAGCTTAAGGGCATTACCCTAAGTTGCACTTAAGGGGGGGTGTTGGTGTAAATAAGTATTTACTTATTACACTTACTTAAGTTTACTTAGGTTTAAGCATTATTTAATTATTTGTGAGACACTTAGGAGTTTACACACCTTTTGAGTTGTCATGTAGACAACATGGGAGTATGCAACTCTACTTTAGCACATGGTGTCTACAACACTGTTTTGTGTGTCACACCCTTGTAGGCTTATCCTCACATCACCGTACTTACTTTTGTGCTTAATGGAGGATAACCCATATTTGGTGGACATGTGTTTGGTTGTATGACACATCATGATGCTAATTACGAGGAATTTTAGATGTATCTCAAAGGCCTTTATATACAAGCACTCCTAGTGTACTTTTACATTGCATGAATGATGGCATATTGAATACATTGTCATTATGATCATACTCTCTCTCTCTTTGGTCTACTGTGTGCTTGTGTTTGAGTTCTTAGTTCCTAGGTGAATTTTTCCCTTAGAAAAATTCTTATAGTTTCCATCACTATCACATGTCAAATCAGTAAAATTTGACTATGCAGTTGGTTGCTACAGTACTTTTCATTTCCTTAGCCTCTGCACCAATTACAAACATTGGCCTTTAATAGTAAGATAATCTCTAGATGCAAAAGCTACATACAGGGGATCTGCAAACACCAGATTTCTCCAAAAAATGAAGAGCTCTCTTGCCTTATCCAATTAAGCTTCCATCTCAAGCATGGATTTATAGATTGTGACTCATTTTATCTTTATTGTTCCTTTCTCTAGGCATTTATTTTGTCAACAAGAGAACCCATCTTTGATGCAAAGAATTAATGACATCTCACTGGTGGACTTAGTCAAATTGAGATTTTGACTTCATATTCAATAGTCTTAATGATACAATGTCCATCTTCTAGATGTTATAGTAGAGAACGTGGTCCTATACATATATTTAATGTATCTTTTATCTATTTAAGAATTAGAGGTTAGTATTTTTCACTAAAAGTAGGATACACTTTTTTGGGTGTGTGTGAGTTGTAAAATTATTATTAGCTATTTGATAATTGAACTGGATGAAATTTACAAGAGTATCATACAACCTATCTGATTTTAAAATTTCTTGATGAGCTTCAACTTCAAGGAATATAATCTAAAATGTTAATCCAAAAAGCTGATTAGTTCTTTCCTAAATATCTTCAATCGATGTGTAATGGACTACAAACTAAAAATATCTCAAATGAAACATTTATCAACAAAGAAAGTATACACCTTATTATTTAGCTCTGTAAAGTTTAATAGACCGTGTTTGGTGTAGACTTATCAAAGTGTTTGATATGTATTCTGATATATAATGGACAAATGTCTTCCTTGAGAAACTTAATGTACTTGCTGCAAACTGTAATAACCTTATCTCATATCAGTATTGCCAATTGTTATTGACATGCTTTGAATAATGAAAATGATATATATATATATATGTGTGTGTGTGTGTGTGTGTGTGTGTGTGTGTTGAAACATGACGTAATAGAGTCATCACTCTATACGTTCATGTCTCAACATACATATCAGTTCATTAAATTAATACTAACCGGTGACATATACAACTCACGGGTTAAACCCGATATTAAACATCGCATAGAAAATGAAGCCACTCGATAACAATCAGAAATGGCACTTCAACATGGCTAGTGGGTGTGCTGATATAAATATAATCGACAGTGTTAATAACCCATTCTAGTGTAAAACTAAACACCCTACTGTTATTGATTAAACAGATAAAATAGAATATAAAATACTGCATTATAATTATTAGTTTGTGTGTGTGTGTGTGTGTGTGTGTGTGTGTGTGTGTGTGTGTGTGTGTGTGTGTGTGTGTATATATATATATATTACTATTACTGGATTCAAGGAAGATGTTTTAATACTCAACTGCTTTCTTAACATTCCCTCTTTAGCAATGAGGGATTGAAACTTCTATATACAATTGAGTAGACTTGATCATATCTGATGAATTATGATGTCCGGTAGAAATCCGGTCTGAATAACCATAATAATTAATTTTCATGATGTCCGAACAAAATCTAGCTCATAACCATGATGGATATCAATGTGTCCAACAAATTTCGGCATATAATAGTGACACCAATAATATTCATGATGTCCGGACAAGATCTGACCTATAATCATGATTTGATATCAATGTGTCTGGTAGAATCTGGCATATAACAATGACACCAATAATTTTCATGATGTCCAAACAAGATCTGGCCTATAATCATGATGGATATCAATGTGTCTGGTAGAATCTGGCATATAACAATGACACTAATAACCTTCAATACTTTTGGTATTTAAAGGTTGGTCATCTATTGATAAGATCGTCACCTTATAATAAAGACCTTTAATAAAGAATATGAAAGATCGTCACCTTTCATTTAACAAGTTTGCAACCAATTTTTTTAATATAATATTCATGAATAAAATTTACAAAAATGTAATTACATATTTGTCATACCAAGTTTAGATCTAAAATACTCTATTTTCACTCTTGCAAGAGGTTTAGTGAAAATGTCAGCATTTTGATCATTTGTGTTAACATAAAGCAACTTGATCACATTGTTGTCAACCATGTCTCTGATGTAGTGGTAAGGAGTCTCAATGTGCTTTGACCAATTGTGGAACACTAGATTTTTTGAAAGTTTGATGCAGCTCTGATTGTCACAATGGACCACGATGGAACCTAACTTCTTCCCAAATAATCCAAATAATAGCTTCCTTAACCAAACTGCTTCACATGCTCCTATGGAGGCTGCCATATATTCAGCTTTAGTAGAACTCAAGGCAACTGTAGGTTGTTTTCTTCTAAACCATGACACCATTGTTGATGCGAGACTAAAGCAACATCTGGTGGTACTCTTTTGATTTAAGGAACAACTAGCCCAATTAGAATCTTTGTTGCCTTCAAGTTTGATTTCAACATTTATGTACTTTAGTCCAAGACCAATAGTGCCATGTAGATATCTCAAAACATGTTTAGCTGCCATCAGATGTATTTTCTTAGGTTCACACATAAAGTGACTCAGAACATTCGTAGCATAGCAGATTTCAAGTCTGGTGTTAACCAAAAACATGAGAGATCCAATAATCTGTCTGTAGAGGGTAGGATCAATAGATCCTGAATGTGTTGCTTCCTCTTTTAGCTTGTGTAAATTAGTTTCCATTGGAATTGCAAGTGGCTTTCTGTCCATCATCCCAAATCTATTCAAAATATTCTGAGTATATTTTCCTTGGTTTAAGAATATGTAATCTTCCTTTTGACATACTACTAGACCCAAAAAATAATGTAGCAAACCTAGGTATTTCATGTCAAAGTCAGCAGCAAGGTCTTGTTTGCATTTAATAATCAGATGATCTTCACCTATTATTAAGAGATCATCAACATAAAGAACCAATATAATCATATCTACATTAGATATCTTGAAATAGATAGGATCGGCTTCATTTTTAGAGTATCCTAATTTGATGAGATAACTATCAATTCTTTCATACCAAGCTCGAAGGGCTTGTTTTAGGCCATTCAATGCTTTCTTTAGTTTACATTTATAAAGATTTTCATTTTTTATCATGAAACCTTCAGGCTGTTCAATATAAACTTCTTCATTTATGACTCAATTTAAGAATGCAGTTTTCACATCCATTTGATGCACCTTCCATCCTTTTTTTGCTGCTAAGGCAAGAATTGTCCTGACTAAAGTAAAACGAGCAACTAGGGAAAAAAAAAATTCATAATCAATACCTACTTTCTATGAAAAACCTCGACCAACAAACCTCGCTTTATGTTTCTCAATGCTCCCATCTACTACATATTTGATTTTATATAACCATTTAGAAGAAACAACAGATTTGTCTTTAGGTCTAGGTACAATGTCCCAGACATCATTTTGAAGTATTGATTGATATTCTTCAACCATAGCATCTTTCCATGCTTGGCAAGTTAGAACTTCTTCAACAGATGTAGGTTCAGATTTAGTGAGCTCAGTTACTAGTGCAGTATAACATGATTTGTTTCTAGGTTTCTTGACTTCCTTAGTGATTTCATATGGTTCAATATTATTTTCTTCAATCATTTTTCTTGCCCACAATGGTCTCTTTTTGGTATTAGAGATGTTTCTATTTATTGTATCTAGTACTGAACTTGTTTCTTCTAATATATTCTCCCCCAAAATTTCAAATTGTGGACTTTCATCTAAGTCTATTGAAGGCTCATCATTTGTGCTTATGGATAGTTTTAGAGTAGTGTTTTCCTCAAATATGACATCTCTACTTACTTCTACTGATCTTTGTCCGAGAACATAGACTTTGTATCCTTTTGAGTTTTCACTATACCCAACAAAATTTCATTTCTTTCCTAAAAGTTCTAACTTAGTTCTTCTTTCTTTAGGTATATGGATATACACATGACAACCAAAGATCTTGAGATGACTGAAGTTAGGTTTATTCCCTGTGAAGACTTCTTCAGGTGTTATATTTTCTAGGATAGAGTGTGGACATCTGTTTTGAATGTATACAACAGTATTAGTGGCTTCTGCCCATAATGAAAAATGTAGGTTTTGATCATGAAGCATAGCTTTAGCTGCCTTAACAATAGTTCTATTTTTTCTTTCTGCTACACCATTCTGTTGAGGATTATAAGGTACTGTATACTCCCTCTTAATCCCAATAGATGTACAGAAAGCTTTGAAATTCTCAAAAGTATACTCTCCCTCATTGTCAGATCTTAGAGTCTTAATTTTCTTTGACACTTGATTTTCTACCAAATGTTTGAATTCTTTGAATTTTGATAACACTTCATTTGATTCCTTAAATTTTAGAAAGAAAATTCAAGTCTTCCTAGAGTAATCATCAATGAAGATTATGTAGTAAGAGTAAGCTCCTAGTGAGAGAGTTAGCATGGGCCCACATAGATCAGAGTGAATTAGTTTCAGAATTGATTTAGACTTGTGTTCACTATAGGGAAAGGTTTTTTAATGTTCTTTCCTAGAGAACAACCTTTACATATACTTGTATGGGTAGAATTTAAGTTTGGAATTTCATAGGTGATTTTTCCTATCTTAGGTAGTGAACTCAAACCAATATGTCCAAGTCTCCTATGCCATATTTCATTAGAATTTGTTATTTCATGATTAAGAGCTTGGTTTTGGATATTACATAGTTTATATAAGGTCCCATCTCTAGTCCCAATAGTGATAGCATTTTTAAGACTTGTGTTTTTAGGCCAGTACAAGACTTTGTCTTCATTGAAAGTAACTTGAAAACCTTCATCTATTAATCCAGAGATTGAGATTAGTTTTTTTTTTATTCCAGGTACAAATAGAACATCTTTCAACTTTAGTGTAACTCCAATCCTTAATTGAATAGAGCAAGTCCCAATGCCTCTAACTAGATGAGTGGAGTTGTCTCCAATAGTAACTCCTTCAGATCTGTAATTTTCAAGTGTTTCAAATTTGTCTCTAAACCCTGTTATATGTTGAGAAGCACCACTATCTATTATTCACACACTTTCATTAGAGTTTATCTCACTTGACAAAGCAAAGTAGAAAACTAGATTTTCATCTTTATTACTTTCGGCTAATGAGGCTAAGATTCTTTCCCTTTCAGGACATTTGCTGAAGATATGTCCGAATTTCTCACATTTAAAGCATTTAACTTTAGAGTGATTAGTATTGTTGACCTTATTATGCTTTTTCTTATAGTCATGTTTTTTTCCTTTAAATTTCTTTTTCTTTCCTTGATGATTAGGAGCTGAGAAAAGAGCTTGATTTTCACCCTCTTGATTTGATACAATACCTCTGGAGATTAACTTTGACTCTTCTGATGTACAATCAATTTTTAGTTGATCAAATGAAGGGATTGAAGGTCTACCGACAACTTGAATAAATGCTTCCCATGATAGTGGTAATCCTCTGAGTGCTAATATAGAGAATTCTTGATCTTCTACTTTGTTTCCAATGGAATTTAAGTGATTCTTAATTTCAGAGATCCTTCCAAAATAAGATGAGATTGATTCTCCCTTATTCATTTTAGTATTCGTCAATTGATTCTTCAGAGTGATCAATCTGCTTGAGTTGTTTATTTCAAATGCATTTTTATTTTTGTGAATACTTCAAAGGCTTTCTTCAGATTTGAAATGGAAGGAAGAATGTGATCCTTTACAAAGTCTATTATGATTTTCTTGGCTTTATTGTTTCACCTTCTCCAAGTGATTTTTTCAGTTTCATCTTTAGGAATTGGATTATCAAATTCAATGAATGATTCTAGTTCTAGTTCTTCAAGAATTGTGTTAATCTAGATTTTCCATGAAAACAAATTTACAGCATCTTCGAGTCTGTCCTCTACTCTCACATTATTTGACATATTGGTGATACTTTTGATAGTCTCTCTACCAAGTAGGCTCTGATACTATGTAAAGTTTAATAGACCGTGTTTGGTGTAGACTTATCAAAGTGTTTGATATGTATTCTGATATATAATGGACAGGTGTCTTCCTATTGACAAACTTAATGTACTTACTGCAAACTGTAATAACCTTATCTCAGATCACTATTGCCAGTGTAGACCCGATATTAAACATCGCATAGCAAATGAAGCCACCCGCTAACAATCGGTGCTGGCGCTTCAACATGGCTAGTGGGTGTGCCGATATAAATATAATCGGCAGTGTTAATAACCCAGTCTAGTGTAAAACTAAACACCCGACTGTTATTGATTATACAGATAAAACAGAATATAAAATACTGCATTATATATATATATATATATATTCAAGGCAGATGTTTTAATACTCAACTGCTAACTTTCTTAACAAGCTCAACCCAACACCATTTGCAATTAATTTTCGGTTACTGACTTTCATCATCTTTCTCACCTTGATCTTTAATATGATTTGACAAAAGAATATGAAAATTTGGAAGCGGGCTCTGAAACTCTATTATGAAATGAAAAGGGCTATTTTTGGAGGTCTGCAGTAGGGAAGTGGAATAACAGATAGGCCACCTTCATAATTCCTTGCTTGCAAACGCCCGGCTAAAAGGTTTGTGGTTGCAAACATTACATATTCAATGTAGATTTACAGAGGCATTATCCAGATGTAGATTTAAAAACTATCAACCCTAGAAGAGAATCGGAAAAATTTAAGACCTTCCAAGTCTAAATGCAGTTAAACATACTTCTTTAAAAGACATATCAGGCTTTCGAGATTCTTGAGTACCTTTTGCACCAGGCTCACATGTACTTGTAACCCCAATGTTGCGAAGATCAATAGCAACCCCGCACCTCAAACTACAAACCCATCGGCTTTATTAGCGCAGCATACACATCCCATCCTGCAAATAATGACCCAATGTTCAGTGTAAATCAAGGGAAAGTCTGTGTAAGAGACTGTTGAGAATTTGTAAAGGAATCTCTACAATCTCCAATCATAAACTACCTATTGTGCACACTAGGGCACAAAAACCTGCAACACCGATTGTAAATAGATTTCCGATGCTTATGACAAGAAGACCATTGGGCTTATCAATTGTTTAGGAAACACTCTCTGCAGGGATTGAATATTTCAGCAAAAGGCTACAATTTAAACCAATTTTGAAATCTCCAGTAATACACTACGAATTTAATCAACATCAAGAGTCGTATGATCGCCAAGAGACTCACAGGGTCAAAGCATTGGCAAAAACCTCGCAATGTATCCCTTCAACAGAAGTCCAAGAATTCCGAAATTTTCAAAAGGAAGCTTCCTGATTAAAAAATTTGTGAGTCCTTTTTTGTCACTGATGTAAACAGAGAAGAAAATCCCATAAGGCAATGCGCATTGCCCTTCTGTCTGTTTCCCTTGAAATCACTGTGATAATATGCAAAATATGCCAAATCCCTTTCGTTCTTGAGAAAGAGTGGGCACAGGGCACAGGGCACCAGGCACAAATGTGACCGAGTAGGCGGCATTCGGAGCGTTTTGGTAAATTAAAAATGTAGCCGCCGAGGAATTTGCTAGAGACTTTCCAGCTTAGGCAAAAAAGCATTTCAGAGTTTCACATTGACAGAACATCTCTAAAGGCGGAAAGCACCAACGAAAGCCTCGTGGAAAACCTCGCCCACATTCGAACACGGTCGGGGGCGTAGCCGTTCATACACCATTTTCCATACTCTCAGTACCATTTAGTAAAGACGTTCTCCAAATTTTTAACGAGTGCTACGTCATCTAGCATTTGTACTAAAAAGGAGCAATAGTTATGCCTATAGAAAATATAAACCGTTAAGACAACCAAGAACGATCAATGTTAAATTAGGCTACCTTTCTAAAAAAAAACTAGGCTATAAAAAACTTGCTAAATTAGGCTACTTTTCTAAAAAAATCATATAATATTTTAAATATAAATTTATGAGATACAAAATTTAAATTCCCTATATATTACATGTCATGTTTTAGATATATATCAAATGCTTAAAGCATTTTAATTATATTGTTGAAATAGTAAAATTATCACTAAACTACCATCTTTACCACGTCTTGTATGAAAAATCACATGAGGTGTAGATCTAAATCTCCACGATCAATGTCTTAAACCTCAAGCATGGATACTATTGAAGTAATACTAAGAATCATTAATTAAATTAGAAGCAAAAATTATTGTACTTGTAAGAAGTGTTCTAATTTCACTAATAGAAAATAGGTATTAATTGAATTTTCCTAAAAATTACTATATAACATTACTCTTTAATTATATAAATTATACTAATCAATCGAACAGTATATTTTAAATAATCCTTTAAACATAAATTATATTAATCATAAATAGTAAAATATTTATTTTTAGCACTCGTAACTAATCAATTTCTACACAAAGTTTTATAAAATAGTGTTAGTAAACAACTCTAGTTTCTTATAAGAAAATAATTTATTTTAAATAATTTATTAAATTATGATTTCAATTTTTGTTTAGAATTTACTAATCAAACAATAAAACTATTAGAGTAATAAAGTATTTACTTATTAATTAAATTATATTGATTTAATTATTAAGTCACACATTATCTTTAGTTTACTTAAGCTAAACTTTGGGCATATAATAATTAATTATTTTATTAATTATTATCATGCAACCTAGGTTAGTTACCTGTTAGGGTTTTGATCTTCTTTAAAAGGACAATCTCTCTTTGTAATTAAATATCCATTCATTTTTTATTATAGCAATCTCTCTTTTTGCTCATCAAGAATGTCTCCTCTATGGATATGGAAATTCCAACCTCCATAGCTTTTTCTTCTCTCTTTCTGTGATAGGTGTTTGTATGTAGATGTTTTTTGGGAGCTATGGGGTTGATCCTTCATCAACTTTAATATGGTAGTAGAGTACTAGATTTTCATGCCTCTGTTCTATTTGTGAGAGGGTTGACTTGGTTTTCAGATCTGTCATTTTTCTTTTAGAGGGTTTAAGTTTTCAAAAATGTTTTGTATTGGATCGGGGGGGTTTAAGTTTTTAGAGCAATTTGAGCCCAAACGGACATCACTGTTGAGCTTTACACACTCAAAAACCCCCATTTCCATATAAAATATGTCTAGTTTGGATGTTGTTGAAATCTAAGGCAAAAAAATTTGCACCTAGGCAGTTTTGACTTGGGCACACAAAATGAGACAAATGATATATATTTTTGATATTTTTTATTGAATTTTTTTTTGCAAATTGCATGTCAACATTGGGAGATGACACCTTTATTTTTTGGCACTGCACCTCATACGTGGACCCAATATGATCCCCTTCTTTGGAATCTACATGAGCCTGACTTTTCATAGCACGTAGTGTTTTCATGGCCTGTGCTCATCCGCTCACGGTCCTCAATTTTTTAGTGGGATTTTTGTTTAGGAGCCCGTGTTACTTGGGTTGTGGGCTACCTCTAACCTTTGCAAGAATCACATTTTTTGGTGGAGCAAATTTTTGAAGTGCATTGGTGATTGTCGCCAAGTTTCACGGACCTGCACCCAAGTGCTTTGGAAGGCTCCTTGATTCTACTTGGAAACATCAGTTGATAGCTCTATTTTTCCAACTTCTTGGCCCCCATTTTCAGCGATGAACTAGTAGAACAATTTTTTTATGCTTTGGACTCCACACCTTGTGTTATCTCTTACACATACAAGCATTTTGGGTGGTATGCACAATTTTTTGGACATTGTCTTTATTTTTGGAAGACGTACCTAATACTCCAATCCCCAACCTGATCTTCGACCATTGACCTTGGAGATAGAGCTTGAAGTGCATTTATTGGTAGGCATGATTCAATTTATTTTTTATTCACACTTTTTTGGAGGAGATATTGTGAGCAATTGTGGGTCACATGGATCACTTTGCTCCTACTTAGCTTTGCCTCCAAAGCACATTTTTCCACATGCATTGTGCTTCATTATAGTGCTCTCCTTTCATCATGCATTTTTTGAATGTGCATCAAAACTAGTTGTGCCTTCGACCCCATAGGCCCATGTTAGAAGCCCCAATCATGAGCTTTTGGAAGGCAATGAGCTTTTGGAAGGCAATTTTGGACTCGATAATTTTGTGCATGGATTGTGCTTTGCTAAATTTTCCAGTGGTTTTTGGAGAGACAATGGTCATTTTGTCATTTGAATGGTTATTTCAATTTTTTAAAGAATTTGCTTGACCATTTCATGGTTTTTATAGAGCACATTTTTTGTGTCAATTCAACATGCAAGACACCAATCTCGACCCATTCATTGGTCCACATTAGTGCCTTGTGTGGAGACACGTCATTTTTGGATAACCTTTTTTTTGGTGAAAGAGCATGTCGTGTGGCCATGCTGGACCTCTGACTGACCCCATGTACCATGTCAAGTCTACAGATTTGACCCTTCTTACATGATGATATGTGGTGGATGTATGTGGTATTGCATATTTTACATGTTGATTTGGTGTTTCTTTAAAATACATGCTTTTTTATTTTGGCCACCAAATTTTTCTTTCGACATCGGCCCTTGGTTTTCTGGCTTGTTTCTAGTGATCGGATATTTTTTCTGGTAGGGGTCATTTTCAGGCATTTCTTTGCCTCAACAACTATTTGACCATCAAAGTTATGCTCGTCACTTGTTGATGTCAACATTGCATCAGCATTCCTATCACCCCTTTAGGCTCTATTTGGACCTACCTTCATGTTTTTGCTCATATCTCGGGCATACAAACTCTATTTTTTGCAAACAAGATGTCATCGAAAAGTTGGTTTTGAGCCCATCACAATGGTATAGGTATTTTTTAGTTTTGATATTTTTTTAATGGATTTTTCTACTATCAAAATCAAGCGTTTAGTTTTGCAGTCCTAGAGACATATCTTGAGCATTTGATCTCCAATTTGGGAATTCTTTATATCGTTGGAAAGGTCTTTCAGAGCTCTTTCCAAGGATGTTGGTTTTTTTTCCAAATTTTTCTCTAGGCACATTTTATTAAGTCTTGTGCACTTTTGCATTATGGTGGATATCTTGGTTGTTTCAGGTCTGAGGATCGATTTCATTGCTTCAGATGATTTTTCACAGGTTGTACTATCTATTGTATCAATCTTATGTCTCTTCTAGTCTATGTAGACATCATTTGTATGCATTCTTTAAAATACACTACGATAAAGTGTCATATTCCATCTATAGTTTTGTTTTAGTAGTTTTTGCCCTGTTTTGCCTCCTGATTCGAGCAATGTCATGTAAGGACACTCGTACAGATTATTGTATTCTTGGGATTCACCATATCTTATTCCTTATTGTACATGCACTACTCTGATTAAAGTTCCATGGGGGGTTGATGTTTTACCTTTTTTTGTCATCTTATTCCTTGGTACAATGTGTCCCTTTCATGATATTAGCCTCATGATGTGTATGAGATTGATCACCTTGATACACACATATGTATTATTTTTTGCAGCTTGATCATGGTTCCTTGACATGTAGTTTTTTTGGCCCACTTTTCTAGTTGTCTATCACCTCACCCTTGTCTACATTAGGGGGGGTGGGGTCTTCTATTATTTCTCATGCTTCCTTGGTTCAATGGAGTGAGCTATGTATTCAATATTTGTTCCAATGTACTAGGCAGATGTAGTGGTAGGGTACTTATGCATTTCAGTGAGATGGATCATCAACCATATAAATATTCTTCTATTTTTTCTTACTTTGGTTGTAGCCTTCCATGTTAAATTGATCAGCTCTTTAGGCTTTGGTGTTTTATGCCATCTATATCTTCGAGTCCAGTTGTTTTCCTTTGTGTGCCTCCTAATTCAAGCAGTGTCTTTTGAGAGCACTCATGTAGATTATAGTATTCTCTACTTGGTCAAGTTCTATTTCAGTGGAGGTTCTTCTGATCAACAATTACTTTTGGCAAAGCTTTACAACTTCTAAATGCTTTAGTGGTGTTCTTTATGATCATCTTTTGTTCCTATCTTCTAGGAAATTCCCTAGTTTGGAGGCTTCTTCAGTCCTTCACTAGTTCTTTTCAACATTATTTCTATCTCTTTATGGAGTAGGGTTTTTCCCATGTGGTTTTCTCTATTTCTCCTCTTTTGAGAGATTTGGTTGTGCTTGGGTACCTCATCAAGCCTTGTTGTCGAGATCCAATTCTACTTTCAGTAGTAGTTTCTAGGTTTTTAGCTACTCCCTAAGTTTATCTTAAGGGGGTGTGTTAGAGTAATATAATATTTACTTATTAATTAAATCATATTAATTAAGTCACTTATTATCTCTAGTTTACTTAAGATAAACTTTGGGCATATAATAATTAATTCGTTTATTAATTATTATCATGCAACCTAGGTTGGTTACTTGTTAGGGTTTTGATCTCCTTTATAAGAATGATATGTCTTTTTAATTATATATCCATTCACTTTGGATTATATCAATCTCTCTTTTCACTCACCAAGAATGTCTCCTTTATGGATCTGGGAATTTCAGCCTCCATAGCTTTTGCTTCTCTCTTTCTGTGACAGGCATTTGTATGCAGATGATTCTTGGGAGTTGTGGGGTTGATCCTTCATCAACTTTGACAAAAATTATAATTAATTATACTTAGATTTTTTTAAAAATTCTTATGTAACCTACTCTAAACTACAACCAATGAGAAACTATTTCCTACCATCAAAGATTTAGCCATTTTTCAAATCATTTTACACATTAAAGTACATCCTCCTTTGATAAAAAGACTCTAATAGCCTTTCAAAAAATGTATGTAGACTATTTATCAAATATGGAATTTAAACTCTATAACATATTCATTGATTCTATATTCCTTTATCATTGTTTACACCTGCATAATCCATTAGATTAAAAGCATAATTTAATTACCTTCTTGCCTAATAAAATGCTAAACTCCCACATAAATTTCCTAAATTTTATAACCTTATCATGAAATACTGGTGAAATGTATAAAACCAACTTAGATTTAACCAAGGAAGGTGGGATATCCTCTTTCCTGGATCTCAATTATAAAAATAGTTAATAATGGGAGGAGGAGTTGCATGAGAAGTGTCACTCATCGCTGGAGCTACACTTATTTAAGTAGTGGCATGTATTTGAATCCTTACCATTTCATGTTTACCTATGCAACATTTAGATAATGAGAAGAAATTTATGGTTATGTTTTTGGGTGTATTGATTGTAGAAGGGACAACAATGACAATGGCAGAGGCACAAGGCCTACCATGTGAGTGCAAAATAGATGATGATTGTACACATATCAACTCTATTTGTTGTGATATCGATCTTCCTATCCCTTGTTGTGATTGAGCTTACAAATTAAGCCTTCACACTTCATATAAATCATTCAGTATTCATGGTATTTTGTTTCTGTTGTGTACATTATATGTATATTGTGGAATAAGGTTGTATATTTTATATACAATAGGATTGTGTACTATGATATATAAGAATTTTAATCAATAGTAGGTATGGTTTTAAAAAGCCCAATACCCTAAATATAGATCATTCAATTTGCTCATCTTTTTTCCCCCTTATTTTGTTTCTTCCATAAGTAGAGTAAGGATGTATAGATCATCTACATGAACACTATGTAGTATGATACTATAGAAATTTCATTAATAATTTTCTTATATTGAAAGGAAATTCAATCAATATTTGAATGATTGAACTATTGCTTTGCAATTTTGTTCCAAAAAAAATTGATGATAGAGACTGCATTTATTGGGGAAGTGCCTATTTTTCCTTCTTGGTCATAATTATCATGTGATTTATGCCTTTTTTCATGCCAAAGAGGACCTACTTATTTTGGCATAATTAGATCAAACTATTCGTGTATGGGATATGACTCCCTTAAACTATAAGAACTATTTGTTCGTCTATGGATTTAGGTTCTCTACAAATTTAAAAACTCTCACATTAACAAAGGAGACCATCCTAAAGAGGAAAAGTAGACAATCATATATTCACACCATAGTTTCCCATCTTTATTATTGTTTCTGACAACCACCGCAAACTAGGTTTTCAGTTGTTCACCTATTTTTATAGTGTTCAACTACACCGGATTGTCAAAACAATTCGACGACAAGTCTGATAGTAATAATCCTATTGGCTTAATTAACTTTTTATTTTTCTTGTAAATGTGTATTAAAAGGCATATGGATGAGACAATTACAATTATTTTTGTCTCTCTGAGTTATTTTCTAGTTTTGAGTATCTCTCGAAACAAAATAATGTTGGAAAAAAGGCTACTTAGTGGCTTGACTCTTAACATGGCTATAAATACCAACACATATCTCTCCTTCCTTTCAATGTCAATTGTTTCTTTTTGTACTGTTATCTCTTGGGATTTGTGTATAGTTATAGCCCATGTGGTTGACTACCTTCAAGAACTATCAGATCAGAATAACTGTTGGGTCAACATACATCAAAACATTGGGGTGGATGGGTTGAAATGATGTAAGCATTGCCTTTTCCATATCTCACATTTAGTATAGAGGTTCTCCATATTTTTTACATTGTTATGTCATTCATACGTTAAAATTTTAATATTTATTATGAAGAGAATATATTTTTAAAAATAATTTAATAAATACTACATAAAATATTTGTTATAATCATATTTTTAGAAATGAAAATAGAAACTTAAGTGATTGTAAAAAACAAATGAAGATTTTTTTTTAAAAATGAATTGTACAAAATAAATTTTAAACATTTTAAAATGAATTAAAATAATTAAAGTATTTTTAAATGAATATTAAAAGTATTATACCAATTAAAATAAATGAAATTAATTTATATAGTTGACAATAATAATAATTTTATTTAATTAAATTTAAAAAATATTGTGAGATTTACATTCATGTATTAATTAAATTTTGCAATTAATCAATGACAACTAAACTTCATTTGAGTTTTATTAAGTAGTAAGTAGAATATATATTTGAATTTATTTAAAATATGATATGTTATGTTAATTGAATTGCAAAATGTCACGTAACTATATTAATGTCTCAAGTAAAATATTGCAAACATTAGATAGAGGTTAAGATCTAGTGAACATTTTTTAATAATTTCTAAATATTTAAAGAAAAAAAAATTAAGAATGATAGAGAGATTAAATGGAAATTAATGTAAATAAAAATTACATAAGAAAATTTTCACAAACAAAAATAAATAAAGAAAAGAAAAGACAAACAATCTTTGGTATTTTATTTTCTACTCTTTAATAAAAATTATGATAAATTTTAAAATGGAGAAATCTTGATTTTATTAATGCATATTTTTATATATTTATAGTTTTGATGAATACTCCTTTTCTATAAATAAATAATATACTTAGTTACAATTCACAAAAAAGAGCTGGGGGATACAAGATCACCCCGCAAAAGTTCACACAGCCCAAGCCGGAATCAACATCATAAAAAAAAGCAACCCTCAGGCAGTTAAAGTAGTGCTAGCTAAGGGGGATGGTTCATCTCGATCATGAAATCTCCAATCATCCTTGGGATTGGCAAGCAAGCTGGGAACAATCTAGCCATCAGTAGCACCATCGGGGGCTTTCACCCATATATTTATATTTTAAAAAATAGGGTAAGTATAATCAATAGTACAACTAAGAGGAAACCATGGAAGAAATGCAGTTGTACTAGATCATTTTTACTAACAATAAATGGGGTAAGTATAGTAGAAAATATATTTTATTATCTTCCTTGAAAAAAAACTTACATTCAAATTTTACAATTTACTTTTTTATTGTTTTAGTTCTCCTTAAATAATTTATATTAAAATTGTATATATATTTTAATTTTTACAACAAAAAAAATCTTCTAAACCAAACCTTATTTGAGTATTATACTAAATCAAATGGTAAACCTAAACCAAAATAAACCCTCATACTAAAAGTAAAATAATTAAATCCTTGACCAAATTCAACCTTAATCCTTATTAAATTGTAGTTATTATTTTAGTCACAATGACAACTTTAATTTCATTTTGAATCCTAACTCTAATAATAAACCATAACTCTAGGGTTTGTGTGTGAGGGGGTGGGGGGGGGGGGGGGGTGGTGGTGATAATTATTGCTTAGAGTAAACAAAGTGGTGTTGATGCATGAGAGAGGGATACATACATACATACATACATACATACATACATACATACATACATACATACATACATACATATATATATATATATATATATATATATATATATATATATATATATATATAGAGAGAGAGAGAGAGAGAGAGAGAGAGAGATAGTGAATTAGTGCAAATAGAGTGCGATACACAAGGTATAAATAGATTGTAATTGGGGGAAGATGTTGTGAGAGGGGGGAGAATGAGAGAAATGAGAAATTGAGAGACATGAGGTTGAGAAATAAGGGGATGAGGGAGAAAGATGAGATAGAGATTAAAGAGGAGGATAATATTGGGTTCAAATGGGTAATGAGAGAGGAGGGGGAGGGGGGGGAGGGGGGAATAAAAGAGGAAGGGTACAAAAACAAGGAAGATGATTAGCTCTTAGAATTGAAATTTATGGTTATGATGCATGAGAGTGAGAAAGAGAATTGGTTTAGAGACATAAGGTGAAAAAAAATGTAATTGGGTGAAAATATTTGTTTTTTGATAGGTAATGGGTTGAATCCTTGATTACTTGTTTATTTTTTAAATTTTTTTTTGGAAGTTAATTATTATTATGTGTTAATCTTGAGTAGATTCAAACCCAAGCCCTCTCAAATGAGAGGCTTAAAACTTATTGTTATGGTGTAGGCTCTTGCCTAAGTGACAAGATTATTAGAGGGGGTTCGATGAGAAAAAAGAAGGGGGAGAGAGAGAGAGAGAGAGAGAGATGAGATAGAGATCAAAATATAGGATAATCAATTGGGGATAAATGTGAGAATGGGGAGAGTTTGATAGATAAGAGGTACAAATGTAGGATAAATGAAGAGGAGAGAGATAGAGAGAGAGAGATTGAAATAGGGTAAATAGGGTGAAGGCATGTAAGATAGAAAGAGAGAGTCTGATATAATGGGACATATTGAAAATTGTGTGAGAGAGTTAGGGGGAGAGATATGTTTGAGAGAGAGTTAGAGAAGGGAGAAAGGGTTATTGATACGAGACAAAAATAAAAGGTAATAGAAGGGGGAGGGGGAAAAGAGGTGGGAGGGGGGGAGAAGGAGAAGGATGAGATAGAGATTGATAAAGAGGATAATTAGCACTTAGAGTAGACAAATATGGTGATAATGCGTGAGAGAGATAAAATAGGAATAGGGTGAGATACACGATGTAGAAATACATTATACTTGATGGAAGATATTATGAAAGGGGGGATAATGGGGGAAACAAGGAAGGAAAAGACATGAGGCAGAGAAAAAATGGGGAGATGGAGAGAGATGAGATAGAGATGAAGGAGAAGAATAGTTTGGACTTAGAGAGAGAGAGAGAGAGAGAGAGAGTTATTATTTTAGTCACAATGACAACTTTTATTTTATTTTGAATCCTAACTCTAATATTAAACCATAACTCTAGGGTTTAACAAAGAGAGAGAGAGAGAGAGAGAGAGATTTGGACCTTGATAGACATAACAACAAAACCACTATTTCACCACCACAAAAAAAATGATGAGCCTTTTTTTTAAATTAATAAAAATTAAATTATTTGACATGAAATATGTTGGGGGGTGTCACTACTAGTAGCTTATATATTCTAAAATATATACAGGGAAGATAATAGTTCTTGATGCTTTAATTTAATAATAGATAATTAAATTATATGCTATAAAAATCAAAGCCTCAATAGGCTTCATTATATATTTTATAGAATATATATAACTTGATATCATTACTTAAAGTTAGTGTGAACCATTCCTCTACCTATCAAAATTCATCAATATCTATTTAATGCATTCCATCAATCCAAAAAAAAATTTATTTGCATTTGACACTTAGATTTAAGGCGAGTTATAAATATTTATTGTTTCTAAATTAAAGAGTTTATTAACTCAATTGAAGATAAATAAGATAGCTACCTAGAAATATTTGAAAAATATAAATTAATATTTGTTTATCTTAAATTAAATATTTATATATTAATCTTAAATATTTAGTGTTAGATATAAACATTTAAAACAACAAAAAAACTAGAAATAAGAGACTTTTAATCACTAGAAACTTATCAAGATTGAAGAGAAATGAGATTATAAATTTAAATATTTTAAAATATAAATTAATAAGACATTTATTTGAATATTGAATGACTAAAAAATAGTTTTTAAAATTTAAACATTCAAAATTAAAAATGATAGTTTAAATTTACAATATTAAAAAAATATTAACTACAAATTAAATAGATTATTATTTCGCATTTTCTTGGACTATGAAAGTGGAGATCCAATTATGTATTCTTTCACAAGATTGCTAGCTTTGAAATATTTCTTAAAAGTTAAATATTTTTTATAAAATCTTAATGAAAAATATTTATTTTAAAATTTAAATAATATTTATTTAAAAAATTAACATTAATGTTTGTTTTTTGATGTGATTCTGGTCTTGGCTAAAAAAATATAATATGGAAGTAGCCTCTGCCAAAAGGGCTCTTATAACACTAGACCAATTTAATCAATCATGTTTGAGATAAATATTTTTTATAATAAATAAATAACTAAATAAATATAAAAAAATTAGAAATATGTCAATTTAAAAAAATGACATGTGACTGGTGGAAACTAAGTAGTTGTTAGAGAAAGTGAATACAATAGTATATTGCCTTCAACAAATACAATAACAAAATAATTGCTTGTGGTCAAATATCGAAATGTCTCAACACTGAATGAATGAATAACCAACCAAAAAAAACTAAAACATTATCTATTAGGACATGTGTGATGAGCTATTAGTACATGTATCATGTGTTACAATTGTTGGAACCCCTTTCATATTAGTAATTCAGGCTAAACATGAGAAAAATATCACCTTTTCCTATTTGATTATATTTATTATTAATTAGTTGAAATCTAAGAATAAGAATTACTATTTTTAAATTGTAATAAATGTAAAAATATGATCAAATGTACATTAAGAATGTATTTTTTATATATTAAGAATGTTGGGTTGATATTGTTTTGATATTAAACAAGAGCAAAATTTAGAAAACCACTATAGATATAGTAGAGTAATAGTAGAAAAAGGAAATAAGTTGATGATTTCCACTAGATTTTATATTTATATTTCATTTATTAATTAAATAAAAAACCAAAATAATTATTTTCTAAATTTGAATTTAATTAATAAAGATCATATAACTGTCAAATCCAATAAAATTGGTTGGCTGCATAACCCTTTCCTTAAAATAATATCAAAAACTTAGCACAAAACTAGAAAAAAAGTTTAAGTATACACCTTAATTTGACAACCTAAAAATGTCCAAGTTACCACCACAGTGCAAAATAACACTTCTTAAAATATTACAAAAATGAAATTCCTACTTGAATAGTTAATGCCATAGTGCTATAAGCCAGAACCCAATAAAATAGGGAAAATAAGGAACAAGCAATCTAGGAAAGCCCTAGTGGAATAAGGGACCACAACCCTGACCAACCATGAATTAAGGATCATAAGAGAGTCTAATATCGCAACCCGATTGGTGCAATAGATATGTCTAGTCTTCAGTGAGGAGTTTGGACAAATCCTTGTAATCCCCTTCATCATTCCCATCATCACCACACTTCTTGTGTTGAAGAAAGCAAAGATAAGTTTCAAAGATGTGCATCACACAAATGCAAAATCTAACAAGGCTTCCCCATTTCTTTATGTCTCATTCATCATGTGCTTTAGAATATCCACCTTGCTTTATAGATGAGTCAAATCCAAAGTAGAAACTACAAAGGAGTTATTCAGGATTAAATAAACATGTGTATGAGTAAGTAAGTGAGAGTATATCTATTATAGAAGTCTCATTCCTCTATCTAGTAAAACCCATGTCATGGTTGTTGGAATATAAAACCAAGTTGTCCAAGTTAAAATGTCATCATTAATGAAGGAGACTTACAAGTGATAAAATAGACTAGATGCAATGAGGAAAATCCCAATGCCTCATTAAAATATAATTGTTGATAAAGATCTTGTTTGGCAATCAAATGGTTGTAAGGAGACCTTGTAATGAAGATAAAATAGCCTGTTGCTAAAGTGGACACGTGAAGAAACCTAGTTTGCCCTTCAATTTTGCTTGCCTTCTCGATGACATGGTTGGAGAATCTTGATGAGCCCTTGATTGTTTCACCATTTGTCTTCTCTAATTTTTGGTCATCCTTAAACATTACACAGTATGAAAAAAAAATTAAGCTTGGGAAAAATAAGTCAACTTTGACTATTTAATGCTTTTAGCCTAGGAATCAAGCCTTGTTGTGTGATGATTAAGTCATCCACTACTTTTCTTGTCAACTCAATAGAATAGATGAGAGATCCCAATAAACCATCTAGTTCATCACATGCCTTTGTATGCATTTTCTATGTTGTACATATTTTCTTATTGGAATACCAAAAATAATTCATCAATCATCCTAGCTTTCATCATTTAAATTGTTTGCATTTGTGGTAGAAGATGGTTCAACAAATAATGGGTTGAATGTTGACTAAAACGATCCACACTTATCCTTTTACACAAGTTGAAATTAATCATGTAAGAATGCATGATGTTGAGTAATTGATTTAATCAAAGATGCCTAAAGGATAATATGAAGGTTTAGTCAAGAATTAGAATGGAAGGTGAATTCAAAAATGGGGATAATAAATGGACATGAGTAGAAATAACTCAAGTTGGTAATTGTTGACACAAAAGTCTGCACCCTTGCTTGAGGTATGACCCTCAAGCGACCTTGTGTAACATGGAAACAACCTCCAAGTGTGGGAATTGTGTTCTAAGGTTGAATCTTCGGAGAAGGTTGACTTCCTTACTATCAAGATGCACCTACACTACCACTTGAGAGGAAAAGGGAGAAGGAAACTAAAATAAATTGTAGAAAGGGAAAGGGGGTGATGCACTAGATAGAAACAATGGTTACAAATCTACCTATAGATGCACTACACATCAATGAAACCACCAGAATACACTGATTGGACTCCAATCTATCTTCTAAGGAATCACATGCAGGTTTGAGAATAATGAAATGATGAAAGGAAGAGGATCTTCACTAAGCAACAACTATCAACAACTTAACAAATATAAATCTTACAACATTGAAAGGAAACATTCACAAGAAGGAAATAACATGCAAAAATCAATGAATGGGAAGAATAGGTAAGAACAAAACTTTTTCATTAATGGAAGACAAAAGTTGCAGAGCACAATGCTGCTGCAAAATACAAACAGAGAAGAACCCATAAAAAGTATTTACAACTTGCCTTTATAGATCAAGCATAACTCAAATTTGACTATGAAGTTCAAACCCCAACCAAAGTTGAGTCAAGTTGTAGAGAGCAACAATAAATGAATATCAGAGTAAAATCTGATCTTGAAATCAATCTGTTGTGATGAAGTGACATGAAGGGCAAAACAAATGCACCCAGTCGTAAGAAATCAAATCCCATGAGATTTGATCATTACAATCATTAATGAGGCATGGAGATGCATAGATGTCATGCAAAAAAGGCCAAATAATATCATTCAACATTAAAAAATAATCCTTGCAACGAGTCATGGCCATAATAAATAAATTCGCACCACTGTCAAAAAATGCGGGATGGGATAACACACAATGTTAACCTGCCACAAAAATTTCAAACTTGACCTACGTGGAATAAATTTGATTTCCCCCAATAAGATGATTCACTGATGTAGATCATTTTTTAAATATGGATGACCAAGATGCTGCAAAAAATCTCCCCAATAGATGAATAAAACACAACCATAGATCCAAGATCTTCTTCAAAAGAATGGACAACCTAGATGCATCTAGAAAATATCCAAAGATCTACATCCCAGCACAAGAAGGACCCACCATGTGGCATGAAACTGTTGTTCAACACGATTCTCGAATGTTCGGTTGAAGAGGCAGCAACGATTTCATGATTTTGCAGAAGTAAAAAGGTATAAGCCTTCTGAAATAGTGAATTTTACTATTCTAGAAAGAGCGGAAAAGTCATTCTCCAAAATGGAAAAAATGGTTAACGCAAAATGTTAACCCTGACAGAAAATGTGTGTTAACCCATAACTCGACACATGAAGGAAAACAAGCCAACTCGATCAATGAACAAACTGAACTAGCTTGGCCAATGAAGGAACCGAACCAACTCAACTCATGAAGAGACCGAGTTAACATGAGATGTTAACCCAACCAAAAAGTGTGTTAACTCACATCAAAGAATCCAACCCATTAAAGATCTCTTAGATCAGTTATTGATGATGGGCTGAATGGGGGCAAAAATGGCCAACAATAACCTTAAGTGGAATGGTGAGGATAGCTAGCTAGCAATATATTATAACATGAGATTGAGACTAAGGCACAAAAGGTAAGGGGGTTTATGGTTTAAGCCTTGGGAAGATAAAAAGTCATGTTGGATAACATGGTGATTTGAAAACTAGTTATCAGAAAACAAAACATGTTGGCCCATGTATGGTAGAGCTCATATCATAAGAAAGGTTTCTTAGATCAAGTTACCTATGATGGGATAATGCTAGAAAAAAATAACTAACAAAAACTATAAAGGGAAAAACCACATAGATGATTATTCTCAAATATATCAACACTATGTAAGGTGAGTTATAAGAAATACTCATTACTAAAGGGCTTGCTATCCGAAGAATTATCATAGTTGATGGGCTCATTCCCCAGATGATGAAGGATAAGAGAGAATAGATCCACCACCAACATATGATGACAATATGACTAATATATTTGTAGTCACCTTCAACTTACTGTATCTAGTAGCTAACACATTGAAGTCCACATGGTTCTACAAGCACTTCACACTTAAGTTATGCAATCAAGGAGACAAATCCTCTTTCATGCATCCTTATTACATGATAAAATACTTACACAAAATTTACAAAAGTACACATATATTCCATTTACACTACCATAAATTATTCATCCTTTATTTACATTCTTAAAGTCTTCCATTGTCAACTAGGAAAAGGAGTGAACAAGATTTGGATTAGGTCACCACTAAATATTCTATTGGTGGGAAGGAATGAGAAGTGGACTACACCTATCATAATTGAGACAAAAAATAGCACCATATATGTTGTGTATATTTTTGAATAATTAAGACAAGTAATTGAAATGTAAACAGCTAAGGTTGTCTAAAAATAGAGAAAAAACACAAAGAACTTTGAAATCATGTATCTATTGCTCAAAATCGTGCACTAGTAGAAATTAATGAAGCTAAGGATATTATCAACATCTCACATATAGACATGCATCATTAAAAATCATTATGGAGAGGGAAAACACATTTCACAAATAGATATTTAGACAAATATCAAATTTATTGCACTACATTTTGAACCATACAATATTGAATCCAACAACTCGAAATTATACCAAACAACATATCAAAGTCTTCTCAATAGATTTACAAAATGAAGAATATGAAAAGGAAAATTCTTGTCACTTTACAAAAAGAATATTGACATTAATGAAATAGTTTTTTGACATCAGTAACAACCATACCACGATAATTATACTAAATCAATGATTGTCCAACTCACTCATTTTTCTCAATATTACAACAATTCCCCCTTTTATCATTAATAGTAGTATGTAAGTTATATAAATATACTTCTATATTTCAAATCACCTATTCATTCTCTCCCTTTGAAAACAAGGAAAAAATCCTAAGATGTAGATCAATAATTCATTCTTCTCATCTCCCCCTGAGATATACAATTCAACTCTTGGTTCAATACTTAGCTTCATCTATAAGGTAGCCACAATCATTAGGCCAGATCAAAGATATGCTTGAAGATCACTAGACTGATGCATAAAGATATGTGTTTAGGTTAGATAAGGTGGGAAAATCACCCCAAGCTTCTCCCAAATATTTTCAAATGTATCCTTAAAGAGTGCCTTTGTAAAATGTCAACATTTTGTTCTTTTGTGGGTACATACTCAAGCTTTCCCTGATTTCCAAAACTTTTTCTCTCAGAAATGGATACCAAATAGAAATGTATTTTGTGCTTGAATTTTGTCTTGAGTTACATAAGATAGAAATGAGATCATCAAACTTTGTTCCAATATTTTTCATAATTTATTCCATCAAAAGTATCTATGTACAACATAAAGAAATAATATGTTCTCCTTTATAAGTAAATAGTGATATTGAATCATTTTTCTTACTCAAGCAAGAAAAAAATCTAGGTCCAAGAAGAAAAAAACCTTCATTTGTTCTCTTCCTTTCATTTACACATCTAACCCAATTAGCATCGTGGTGCCATCAAAGTGAAGTTCTATTTCACATTTTAGTATACCTACATGGTTGACTCAATCATATTCTTGAAGAAAGAAAAGGGAAAAGGTTAAATATATGTTGGATTATGGATTGTATAAGATTAATCATTAGAGTTATTTATTTTAGAGGTAGTAAAATTATAGACATTGTTGACAAAGGATCCAATTAGAGCTAACTATTGCACAAAAAGAGAGATTATGGAAGATTTGTATTTTTAGATATGTTGTGAATCAAATATATTGTAAATTAGTACTAAGATATGAGGAGAACATATCGAGTTCATTTTGTTTTATATGTAATAGCCATGAGGCCCAAGATTGTGTTTAGATTAAAAATCTATCTCAATTGGGCACCAAAGATCAGAGATGGATAGGTATCCTTGGTGTAGCCCTTACATAAGTATCTCAGAGTAATTTAACAAATTTTAATGCCTTCTTTTGATTTCCAAATTTGTAACTTTTATCTTGATAATTCCTTGTAAATATAACCTGAAAATTAAACTTTTCTACGATCAAGTTGTTAGAATGAAAAGAAGTATGCTTCATAATCAAAATGAAACTTATCTCCTATTAACTTTAATTTATTTATTTTTTGATAGGTAATTGATCGAAGCTTGGATTATTTATTGTTTATTTATTATTATTAATATAAATTATTATTATGTGTTAATTTCAACTAGATTAAAACCCAAGACCTCCTAGATGATAGGCTCACATTTTACCACTGCATTGTAGGCTCTTGCCTAATCCTTTAACTTTAATTTTAAAATCAAATAGTATATAAGTAAAAGGTTTGAAAAACCAAAAATATGTCACTTTCTAACATTAAAATTCCATGGTATCAGCTAATTTAACATATTTATCTTGATAGTAAAAGTTCTAAAGCAATTTTATTTCAAGGACAAGTATCTAACTTATACTTCTCATACTAGCTTGTCTTATTAAAATCTCTTCTCCATTTACTCCTTTGTTAGCGAGATTATCTGCTTCTCTATTACCTTCCCTATAAATGTGTTGTATGATTGTTTCTTTGAATTGATCCATGATGGCTAGGGCATATTCAAGTTTAGAATTAAGGATCTAGTTTAGGGTCTCTCTTTTTCTTAACACATTTAAGATAATTTGTGAGTCTCCTTCTATAACTAATTTGTTAATACCTATCCCTCTACTTATATTTAAGCCTTCTATCAGGGCCTCTAATTCAACTAAGTTATTAGATATTACCCTAAAGGGTTGGCATGTTAGTTTAGGCATGATCCATTATCTAAACAACTAATACATCCTAAGTGTGCTAGTCCTAGATTACCTCTAAAGGGCCCATTAAAATTTAACTTTGACCATCCTATAGGAGGAGGTTCCCATTTACATTCTTTCATGGTGATCTTGTTAGATTTTGTGTATATTATTGATGTATTAATTAGTTTAAACCAATTTTTACACATATCTCCATCCTAGTTTGAAAAGGAACCTTCCTACTTTTAAGAGTTTATGAGATTATTGTTTGTTATCTCAATAATAAAAACCTCCAATTTATTAAGAAAGGATGTTAGATACATCTTTTCATTACAAAGAATTCTTATGTTCCTCTCATTCTGTAATTAACATAGGAGTATGGAAGGGTATATTTTTCATAAATTATTATAAACCTTTGAAAAACCATGTTACGAACAGCTTAAAAATAAATTAATATGTTATTTGGGAGTCTAATTTGACAATTTAATTTCTTACTTAGCCAATGCCAACAATTCTTAGCAGAGGGACAATCATAAAGAAAGTGTTTAGAAGTTTTAGATTTTTTATCTCGAAGTGGGCATCTAGATAGTACTTCAAAACCCATCTCAATAAACCTATTTGTTGTTAGAATTCTATTTTGAAGAGTAGCCCAAAGGAAGATACCTTCTTTCAGAAGACATATCAGATCCCAACAAGTACTTAGAGGGATGTCAATATTATCCCATTGTTGAGAATTTATTATCTTTTCATACCCTAGTATAACATTATATTTCTATCTTTCAAGGCTCCCAAAATTAATTTATCTTTCTTATCTTTATGATTTGCCTGTCTACTTTTAAAATATTGATTTAAAATATACTTTTCTTGTCATGAAAGTGGAGTTTCATCTAGGGTTTTACATTGTCATCCTTCATACCGATTATTGTTAATTTTAATTTTACAATCACTCACATTCTTACCCCACAGAGCCGAAATAGTATTTTTTATGTTTATAGGTAAATTTACACTATCTAGAGAAGGGAGCCCATCCCATGAATCTTCACAAAATAAAGCATCATGCCCTAAATGAATATCCCAAGTTAAATTACTAGTTATTAATGAGTGACAGTTCAAAATTAAGTTCCAAATTATTGGGCCTTTTGGAGGGTTTTTAGTTATGAACAAAGAGAGAGGATTATTATTGCTTAAATATTTAGGATATAAAATTTTGGCCCATTTAATATATGTACTTTTAACTATCTCCAAATTTTTGCCTCTAGTTTTGCCTCTAGTACATCATTTTTCTAACTCAGATTTTGTATGCCTAGGCCTCCAAATTCTTTAGGTATACATGTTTTTTTTCTCATTTTATCAAAGATTTTTTTTTTCTTATCTCCAAAACCTTGCCAGAAGAAGTTTTGATGTTTATCTAGCCCAATTTCCTTTTTACACCTTTGGGTAGGGGAATACACAACATTGATATGTGGGGATGGCCAAAAGTACTGCTTTGATCATAGTTATTCTACCAGCTTTAGTTAATCATTTCCCTTTCCAACTTCTCATATTCTTATCCAATTTTTCTAAAATCATATCCCAAGCTTTACTTTCTTTAATGCCCTTTTCAAGTTGAATACCAAGATATTTGCACATAAAGGGCCCTTTTTTGAATTCCATTATTCTAAAAATTTCTCTCTCCACTTCCTCTTTGGTATTAATAAAGAAAATATATGATTTGTTAGCATTTACTTTTTGACCTATTGCTTCCATATAATTATTTATTATTTGCCTAAAATGTTGAGCTTCTTCCAAAGCACTTTCTCTTGGTAGTAAATTGTATCATCTATAAATTTTTGATGTGTTATTTTAGGGATCTCCCCTAGTTATTGTGATACTATGATTTTTCCTTTCAGTTTGACCCTTTATTATAGCTCTACCAAAAGCTTCTACCATAATAATGAAGAGAAAATGTGATATAAGATCCCCTTGTCTAATTCCTCTAGATATGCTAAATAAACCTTCATGGGTACCATTTATGAGAAGGGATATTTTTTTTACTAAAATATAGTTAATATATTAAGTTGATCCATTGACAAGAGAATCCAAAAGCTTTGAGTATTTTACATAAGAATCTCCAATCCACTTTATAATAAGCTTTTTGGATATCTAAATTTTTTTTAATTTTAAAGAGGGATAAATGCTTTGACTTGGAACTATGAACCATTGAGGCCACAAATGGGGGACCTCATCTCCATTAGATTTGAACCTTGATGGCAAGGATAACAACTCAACAACTTAACCATCACAACATGCCACTATTGACAATTTTGGATATCTAACTTTATTCACATATAGGATTCCTTATTAATTTGTAAAGAATGAATTACTTCTTACATTATGATAATACCATTAAGAATTGACATATTAGGAACAAAACTTGTCTTTTCCTCTGAAATGAGCTTTGGTGGTACTTTTTAAAGTTTGTTGGTTAGTGCTTTTGAGATAATTTTGTAACATCTATTACATAAGAGTATAGGCCTAAAATCCCTTGGATCCATATGTTCTATTTTCTTTGGAATTAAAGCTAGGATTGTATTGTTAATTTTAGTTAGAAGGGATCCAAATTTCCTAGTTTCCTTAATAGCCTTCCAAAGATCATCTCCCAGAATATCCCAATATTTTTTAAAGAAAAAGAATTGAAAGCCATCAGGACCTGAAGATTTATCTGGATTAAACTAAAAAAGTGCATCTTTAATTTTTTCTTTGGTAATTTTTTTATTTAAGTTTTTATTAACTTATGCTGATATATATTTTGGAATAGATACTAACATCTTGTTCTGAGCTATTAAATTTGATGATTCAAAATTATAAAGGGTATCTATATAATAATTCACAAAGGTTTCTGCTATCTCATTTGGATTTTCAATCACCCTTCCTGAATTATCCTTGATTTTTGTTATTCTATTAATATTTCTCTTATTAATAGTACTATTATGAAAACAAATTGTATTTCTATCACCTTCTAACAACCATGTTTCTCTTGATTTTTGTTTAGCTAGAAGCTATTTTTCTTTTATATATTTTTCATTATCCATTCCTACCTTAATGATTTCTTCGTTGAAGTTTTTCATTTCTTCTTCATTCTCTATTTTTTCTTTAAATATGTTACTAAAATTATCTTTATTCCATTTCTTTATTTTTTATTTTAATGATTTTAGTTTGGCTATGAAACAAAACATCCTCGATCCTTCAAATTTCCCTTCGTGCCACCATTGATATATATTATTGAGGAATTCTTTATCTTCAAACCATATTTTTTCATACGTAAGTATTTCTTGATGGTTTTTGTGATTCACCTATTTCTAGTCTAATTGGATAGTGATCATATCCTACATTAGGAAGAATAATTGTATTGAAAGAATGATTAAAAGATATTAATTTTCTTTTAAATATAAATCTATCCAATCTTTCTTCTATGCTACAAAAGTTATCTCGTCTATTATTCCATGTGAAAACCTTGTTAGATGTTGGAATGTCAATAAAGTTATCTTTTGTGAATCATGCTTTGAAATCTAATATAACTTGGTTAATGGTCATGGATCCACCTATTTTTTCTCCTGAATCTAGAATTGTATTAAAATCTCCTCCAATGAAAATATTTTCTTATGGATTTAACTCTAAATAATTGCTAATCTCATTCCAAATTTCTTTCTTATTTGTTGTTGGTGTTGGCCCATACACATTAATTAAGAAAGAATTGAGTTTCACTTTTGAATCTTTTAACCCCCACCCCCACCCTCACCCCCCCACCCCCCCACAAAATTATTGTTGGATACAAGTGGAGGTGATATCTATCCTCCTTTGATCCCATATAACACCCGTTAGTCCCAACTGATATTGTAATTGATAGTGGGAGATTATTAGGTGATGATGCTATGAATGTATGTAAAATAGTCATATTGGTTGTTATATTGGCATTGCTATCAAAGTCTTAGTTGGATAGACATTAGGCTAACTCAGGAAAGTATCATATCATTAGATTGATGAAGAGGATTTGATTAATGAAAAGGATTTGAAGAAAGTATGATGAAGACATAGTTGATATGTAAGGTATTCAATCTATACTTGAATGAGTTGGACCATGATAATATATTATTGGTTTGATTAGTTTACAATCATGTATTAAATTAAGATGTATTGAAGAATACAAGGTTAATGAAGGGAGAGTGTATTCAATGAGTGACTACAATATTCTTGGAGTCATAGGTAAAGGAATAAGGAAAACATAGTGTTGCCCAAGAGAGTCTGTATTAACCAAGTGTTGTGTTGCCTAAGTAAATGTTATGTTTACCGAGTGACAACCAGATGAAAAAGTTTGGAAATTAGAATCTAAGGTCAACTTTTGATGGAAATATGGAAAGATCAAGAAGGTCTAAAGCAAGAGTCAAATTTTGTTACAAGATTTGTGGATGAAAAGATTCAAGAAGGATCCGATAAAGAAAATTGATGAAGGATAAGGATGGACACAACATTTTATCCAAGGTTCTATTTTCTAAGTGTCTAAATTTATTGTATGAAGGAATTTTTTTGTAAACCTATGATCAATGACTCTAGATAAGTGAAAAAAAGATGGAAGGATCTGGAAGCATTGAGAAATCTATTTGAGGAAAAAAATATAGTTTTAGGTTGGTGATTAAAAGTTGTTGATGATCTTATTGATCAGGAATAATCATAGTGTGCATTTGAAGAAGATTAGAGAAGATTGTTGAGTCAAGTGAACTGAGTAGTGAAGGGAGAAGAAGAAGTTGTTAAGAAACCAAGTTAGAATATAGAGTGAGAAAAGATCCAAGAGAGAGAGAGATCAAATAGTGAAAGAACAAGAACAAAGATCTGAACAAGAAAAGGTAGTTTCTATTCTTAACAAATTACTTTATTCTATTAGTATTTAACCATTGTAGAAGAAAATCTTGGAAGTATCAAGTAGACCTAACAAGTCTATGAAATCCTATATGGTATCATTGGTTAGTGGTGTTTATAAGTCCTTTAAATCAAGACACTCTTTTATGTCAAGAACAAGGAGTGATGAGGTCTAGATAATCTTTTGGTGAAATCTTCTAACAAGGTCACTTTAACAAAGTGTTTGTAACCTTTAACAAGATTTCCTCCTAGCATAGCTCACTTCAAAAGAGTGAAATTTTTGGGTTGCCATTCCTAAGTTGTTTTTCCTTTAATAGGGTTTCCACATTTAATTATGGTATCAAATTTGTGTTGCAAGTTATTATATGTTTTATCAGTTTATTGCAACTCTATAATAACTAGAAATTTACTATAAGTTGGTAATACAAGGAAAAATTTGATAAAAATTTGGTTCAAAGTATTTGAAAGAGTTGATTAAAGATTGCACCAAATAATTGAATTTATTATTGTTGATGTTTATGACATTTTGATGGTGTTGATAAGTTTGAAGAGACTATGAGATAACTAGACTTAATTGATTCGCCCCCCTCCCCCTAAGTTATCTAACAAGGTGGCATCAGAACAAAGTGCTTGGAAAATGAAGTTTAAAGATACTTGATCTAAAGATGGAAGATATCTAAGAGAGACACATAAAATATAAACAAGGAGAACTTTTCCTCATGAAAAGACCAAATGAAGCTACATATTTATGGTATTGGAGATAATGTCACACATTAGTTGGATAATAAATATATCACACCTATTGGTCCTTGTACTATGGAGAAAATGAATGGGAAGAGAAATCATACTAGTATGATGATTGATATTTTTGATGATACCAATAACTATGTCAATGCTAAACAAATGTGGGATAAACTAAAGCTAGTACATGGAGGAGATTGTTGGAAACACAATAGGGAGGTAAACTCTAAGAGGAGGGGGATAGGAGGGTGAATCAACACTTAAAACTTTCAACCTCAAAATCATTCACCACACATCCATCTCATAATATATGCATATAAACTAAAATACCAAATTAAGCATATACATCCATAGCATGAAAATAAAACATTAACACATGTATGACACAAAATATTTGGTTACCCAAAAACCCTCCAAGGAGAAGGTAAAACTAGGGTGGGGATGACACCCACAAATCTTCACTATTGCAGTAATAAAATGTATCCAATGAAGGTTACAATGTTTTGATCATGAAACATGATGTACCCTGTGAAAGGTCTGCCCTATTAAAGGTTTACAAGATTGTTAGATCTTACCTTGTTAAAGGATTTCAACACCCTATTAAAAGTGTGCCTGGTAAAAGGACTTTAACTTACAATGAAGTACCATGTTAAAGGATTTACAATAGCCTATCATGACTACTTTGTTAAGAGATTTAACTGATTCACCTATTAGAATGTTTCAACAATGATCCTTTGGTTAGCACTATGTTGCTTGATGGAAAATAACCTCTTTCTTGATGTGTACTTGATCCTTTCTGATAAGATGTATCTCCATTCTCTTCCGATTCCTTTCCTCTATTCTCCTCTAACTGATTCTACAATGTAACTCAAATTATAACTCCTTAGTCACCATGAATGCTTAGTTTGCACATGCAAACTTCTCTCCTTTCTCCTTACACATTCTCTAAAATTTTTAGGGTTCATCCTCCTTAAGAAGACCTAGGTGACTTAGGGTTAGATATGAATCAACGATAGTGATTCACCCATATTGCTGCTTAATCCTTCTCTTTTTCTAATTGGATGCATGTAATGCATAGGGATTCACAATTAAGATTTTTCCTTATCATCAAAGATCATAAAATAATCCTAAAGTCATCCCAAAAATAGTTTACATACAAGTTTGTGCCATTACAAACAACTATGTCGAAACTGCATAACTCGACACTTGAAGCCCCTAATGCTTGACATCACCTGCAACTTCAATGTTATAACTCAACCTATGAATGACTCAACATACATTGATCACTCAACATCTAAATAGCTTGTCACATACCATCTTCTCGACACTTGAGTGACTCAACACTTACTAGTTACTCAACACATACTAGATATCTATTGCTCGACATATACTATCTAACAACTTATGCTCGACATGTATTACTTATTCAGCATTAACTAAGTAAATGACTTAAGTATATTGTCACTCATATGTCAAAACCAATCTAAGATTAACAATCTCCCCCTTTGACATGAGTGGTAAAAATACTTGGTTATGCACAAATAACTCTAGCCTTTCAAGCATAACTTAGATAATATCCATCTACATACAAAATTTCAAAACTTCAAAATTTTGCAAAAAACTTATGACTCATCAATCATCCCTCAAAATTCAATAACTCCCCCTGAGATGATTGTGTTGTTTTGTATCTAAATCAAAATTATTCCTCCAATTTAGTAGATTTACATTTGCTAATCGGTGTACTCTATTTTGTCTCCATCATCTCCTCCATACTTATTTCTCCCCCTTTTTGACACATATGTCAAAGGGTTATACATTGATAGTGTGTTTGTCCAAAAATATTTTGTGGACTTGAAGCATAATTTTCAAAGCAACATCCCAATTATCACAAGCTACCTCCAATGATTTGATTTGGATGGCTAGCTCAGTAGCAAGGTGAACTAAGCTTTCATGAGTAGAAAGATGTGGATCTTTCTACATGAGTGTTTCAGCAAAGGCTAGTTCCTTGTGCAATATCTCCATATGTAGAATTAGGATAGACTGGATGCTGATCAATTTAGCCTTAATGTTTACTTTGTCTGTATGTAGCACTACTAACTGACTCTGTGAGTTCAGGAGATTATGGAAGTGTTTCTCACTCTGGGCTGGAGATTTTGGTAGAGTTATACCAGATGACTATATATGACTCTCTAAACTTAGTATATGACTCCAGATTTCCTATGTGAAGAGTGTAGGATTGCACAATTTGGTGTACAAAGAAAAAAATGTTCTCTAGTACCTTCTTCAAACTATCAATTTTGGTTGCTAACTCAACCTGTGATAGTGAAATAACACTTGATATCTTTTCATTGACCTTATTCTAAAACTTTTTCTTAGACCATGCAAGTAATTTCTCATTGGAATCTAGGTCTGTGTCATTGATCTTCTCAACTAAGCTAGTTAGCTATTCTACGATAGACCTAGTTTCCTCAGTTGTTGGCAGATCAAATGCATCAAGAAAGATTTCCTTGATATTGAACATAGCTTGTGTCTACCTATGCTCCCTTCTAAGAAGTTCTTGTTCCTTTTTCCTTGCAAGAGCATCCTATCGTATGCCCATTTGTTCAATAGTGATCGTTTCAAGATTAAACTTTGGTAACCCAATCACTTTGTCTAAGTTCACATCACCAAATGATGTAACTTTGGCTATCTTGGATGTGCTTGGACTCGACCTAGATTATTGTAGGGGTATAGCTTCTATACTCGACCTATGAAGAGCTTGACTTGGAGTAGTAGTTTTTGGTAAAGTCACGAGTGTTTGTATTGCTAGTTGCTCCTCAAGTTTTGTATTCATCCCTAGCTCTTCTATCCTATCCTTTTCTTGCTCTTCATTCACAAATGCACCTTGATCTTATGTTGTAGGTGCAGGAGTAGTATCTTGTCCTATTTGTGCTTGAGTTCCTTCATTCTATTTGGTTTCATCTTTCTTCTCTCCATATGCCTCACCCTTGTCATTTTCTTTGAATTTTTCAAGTCCTGAGACTGGAGCATTTTGTACCAATGTACTAATAGTAGAAGTAACTGACTCCTTCCTTTGATATACCATAAGGGGTAATGTAGGTTGTATCAAGGGGAATTGAGGAGGGGTTGTAGATTCCTCTTTTGTTTGAACTTTCTCCCCTATAGATGTCTTATATGCCTTCTTAATTTCAACAAGACTCACTAGTACAAGATTTTCACATAGTTTGGCTTGGGTAGTGGATTCTACCAGTATCTTTTTCAAATCTTCCTCTATAAGGGGATTGATGTTCTGAGTGATAGTATCATAAACATCCTTTATCTTTATAGTATCACTGTTTGTATCAACTCATGTGGAGGACTGGCACTTGATATTAGTGTATCTTGTACACTTTTTTTTGTCTCCTGCTTATCCTTAGCTAGTGCTTATGTATCTTCATGTGTTTTAGTGCCTTCCTCATGTGCAACTATCTCAGTGTCAAATATGGTAACCTTAGTTACTTGTTGTTGTTCATCTTTGTCCTCACCTACCTCAATAGGTGTTTGCACTATTGCCTTGGGTGTTGTCAAACCATATAGTGATTTCCAAATCTAAGTTGTCTTTTGTACAACATCCTTAATGTTATTATGCAATATGTTGAATGCTCTATATTTTGGTGCAAATTTCCTTGCATTTTTCTTTATTTCCTTGGCCATTGTTTCCCTAGCTAATTCTAGCATCACTTGGGCAAGAGTAGTCTCTCTGATTTGTCTTTCTACATTGAGACTATATTGCCACTTCTGCTCAACTCTATTAGATAATTCCTTTGGTAGAGAGTTGGAAATCTCAATTGGAGTTTTTTTAAATGTTGCCATCATGGCATATATTGTCTCCTTTACTTGGTTCATCTCAACTTTTCCAAGTTTATCAAATTCAATATGTATGAGATCAAATAAATCAATATTATTCCTTATGTTCTCACATATATTGTCTAAATATGAGGAGGGATGGTGACATACCACTTTGAATTGGTTGTTGTCATTAGATCCAATCCTCTCTTCATTAGATTTAGCTAGAGCTATATACTTTCTCTTTGTTCTCTTCTCATGCTCCTCTTTTTTGCTAGCTGATCTAGCCCTCTTCTCTTTTGGCTTTTCAGTCTCTTCAGCCTTTTTGACAGTAGCCCTTATGCTGGTTCAAGTTTCTTGAACTGCAAGCTTAGGTTTGACAACCTTTCTTGGTTTGCTAACTGCTAGGGCTTTGGCTTTCCTCTTCTTTGTCTTAGGTGCTTCACTAATTTCTTCTTCCTTGACACCTTCTTCAATTTCTACTTCTTCTACTTGATCTTCTCCTTGACCTTGAGTTAAGGCCAGTGGTGCTTCAGTAGGTATATCTTCTTCTTCTTCTTCTTCATTTTCCTCTGCTTCTTCACCAAATTTATGCTTAACCTTCTTGACAATCTTTTTTTTCTTTCTTATGAATCTAGCAATCTTTAAATCCATTGTTATCTTAGATTTTTCCACATCATAATTTCCAAAGGCAGTAGCCTTAACATCTACATCTTTTGCAAGTAATGTTGTGATTGTTGTAGAGGCTTCATCTACATTGACCTCATAGCCTAATGGCCTTAGCCACCTTACCCTTGGAACAATAGCTTGAACATATGTAAAATCAATGTCAACTAGAAAGGAAACATCATTGAAATATTTCTTAACTAGTGAAATTGGTATCCTCAGTCTCTTCTTCATTGATTGTTTGAAATCTTCAAAGTAGCTTGTCATAATAGACTCAAAATTGTTTCCCAAGTTTCTCAATAAATTCACTTATTTGCACTACAATAGATATGTTTGTTTTCCATGAAACTTTACCAAAAGTAGGAAATGCATTATGTACATAAAAGAATATACATACAAGAATTGAACCAAATTTACATTATGCACTCTTGGTCTTCCTTATTACTCCCAATTTTTTTGACAATTGTTGTATCTGCAACTCGGCAAGGTCATAAGTATGATCCTTCTTAACTATTTTATAGCCCATGTCAACAAAAATGCATGGTACATTGTTACACCTGCTAGATTGATAGAATTTATGTGCTATTATCCTCACTGCAAAATCAATTAGGGGATCTAAGATTGTGTCAATTGTCATTCCTCATTTGTTCTACATTGCCCCTGTATTCTTCTCAATAACTTCCTTAGATTCACTTCTCATGATTTTAGGTCGATCAAGGGTTAGATACCTTGTTACTCTATGTACAATTTTCTTTGTGATCTTTATTGGTCCATTATCCAACCATATAGAATTATCATGAATTCTACTCAAAACTATCTTTATCCACTCAGTTTTGAAAACATTGGGGAAATCTAGGGCACGGGTTAACCCTTTTCTCTCCACAATTTTGAATTCATCTTTCAACACTCCATTTTCAAATAATTTCCCATAGGTTTCCTTAATCTCCATGTCACCTATTCTACCCACCTTGCATGTGTAGCAACATCTCACATCTTGAATCATCAAAACTCGAGGTGGTATCATTGATAACACACCAAATAGATCTTGCTTATAAGCAATATCAAGAATGACTTAAAAATTTAGTTGTCTAATCTTATTTCTTATCAATTGTGCATTCAAAAATTCTTTACCCTCTTTAACCTTAGGAATTGAAGTACTAGATGCCATTATGAAAACTAGGGTTTGCAAAAATTTAAACTATGTAGCTTGGCACATGATAAATACCTCTGTAAACTGTTGAGATGATGTCAAGCAACTATTGAATCATGTTTGCAAATGCTTGGAATGATCTCTTGAGTTCTCCTTTCACTCTTCATGCTGAATTTTAAATTTGAATGATGTCAAATGAGTAGAAATCGAACATATAGACCTTAAAACCTCACATTTAATGCTTAGTACTTACATAATTGTAAGCTTGGCTTCAATAAATATTTCAACTCACTCAACTTCCATGAAGTTTCCTTTTTTCTTGGCAACCACTATGAGCTTGGTCAACACTATCATCTTTGATAGCTCAACATCAACTAACATTTCATTTGGCAACCATAGTGAAACTTTTCATGCTTGGCAGTAACATGAAAACTGACAAAACTTAAAGATTTCTTCCAGGTTATAATCAACACCTTGCATATTTATTCATGCATATATAATCTTTTCATAACTAAATCCTTGGAACTATTGTATAGTATATCTTTTAAATATTAGTCCCATACATACCTCTTGAATGCTTAATTGGAGGTGGTAGGTGGTGTAATCACCTAACCCATTGGGTGAAGTGATCCCATCTACACTTGATGTGTTGCAATCTTCCTTTCTCTTCCATATCTTGTTCATCTCATCTCTGAAATTTTCAACATCTGAATTTCCTTTGCCTTTGTTGAACTCACTACTTGGTGCCTTTGACTTTGTTGGACAATTCCTGCTTATGTGACCAGTCTTCAACAACTAAAACATGTAGTTTGACTCAACCATCTCTTGTAGTCACTTCTAAAATGTGTTCTTATGCAATTTTCAGCAACATGTCCATACTCTTGACAATAGTGAAAACTATAACTAGTATTATAATCCCAATTATAAGAGTTTCCATTGTGCTTTACCTTTGTCTTCTTGTTTGATGACCATTTAGGCTTGGATCTGCACTCATATGCTCTATGTCCATACTTTTGAAAATTATAGTAATATCCTTCAAATCTTTTTGTGCTTATGGTCTTGGTTCTACATTCATGTGCTTGATGTCCTTGTTTGTTGTATTTGTGGCAATGACCCATGAACTTCTACTTAGGATTCTGATTTGCAGTCTTTCTCCTATAAACATTAGTAGTATGACCTATCTTACCATAATTATGACAAGTAGGTTTAGCGTTCTTACCTTTGTTACTTCTTTCTTCACCACTTTTGGATGATTCTCCATCTTTAGTACTAGTGTAACCCAATCCAGAAGTATCACTGTTGGATCTAGGGGATCTCATCAATTGCTTAAAGTAGTTGATGGCTTCACTAGGTTTGTTGAAACTTTCAACAAACTCTTTTTATCTTTTTAGATCATTTATTAGTTGTTCATTCTACAACTTCAGTATGGTGATCTCAATATCTTTGCATTTAGTTTATGATTTGCAATCATCATTTGACTCAATGTTTCCAATTACATGTTAGCAATCTTATTTACCTCTAATGTTTTCTCTTCTAGTCTATTGGTCAAAATTCTTCTGTCATCTCCAACCATGACTTTATCTTCTTCAACTTTTTTTTCTGCTCGGTCACCTCACATAGAAATACTGATTGGACTTCTTGTTCTCTCTTGAGATTTCTGACCTCTTTAGTTAGGGTTCCATTCTTTTCCATCATATCTGCAACTGTTGCATCAAATTCATTGGTGTTTCCATCTACAAAGAATTCAATAGTGTCAATCTCTTGGTAGTGTGTGTCATTCCCTTCAATATCTATTTCCTTCCTTCTTTTCAATGACTTCTTTAACTCATTTCTTTCTTTATTCAACTGAGGTAGGGAAAGTTGTATTTCAATCTTCTGGTTCTCAATAATCTTTCCCAACTTGTAGACTTCCATTTCCAAGATCTTTCCTCAAAGTTGTAAAGCTTTCCTTTCTAGAGAACTCAACTCTGATACCAATTTTTGGAAATAAAATAGGGAGGTAAACTTTGAGCGGGGTGGGGGGCAAGGGGGGGGGGGGGGGGGGGTGTGGGTGTTGGGGGGTTGAATCAACACTTAAATCTTTCAACCTCAAAATCATTCACCACACATCCATCTCACAATCTATGCATATAAACTAAAATACCAAGTTAAGAATATACATCCATAGCATGAAAGCAAAACATTAACACATGTATGAAATAAGGTATTTGGTTATCCAGAAACCCTCCAAGGAGAAGGTAAAATTGCGATGGGGATGACACCCACAAATCTTCACTATTGCAGTAATAAAGTATATCCAAAGAAGGTTACAATACTTTAATCATGAAACATGATCTACCCTGTGAAAGGTCTGCCATGTTAAAGGCTTACAAGATTGTTAGATCTTACCCTATTAAAAGATTTCAACACCCTGTTAAAAGTGTGCTTGGTAAAAGGACTTTAACTTGAAATGAAGTAACCACACTATTAAAGGATTTGCAATAGCCTGTCAAGACTACTCTATTAAGAGATTTAACTGATTCACCTGTTACAACATTTTAACAATGACCCTTCAGTTAGCATTTTGTTGCTTGATGTCAGATCATCTCTTTCTTGATGTGTACTTGATCCTTTCTGATCAAATGTATCTTCGTTGTCTTTTGATTCCTTTCCTCTATTCTCCTCTAACTAATTCTACAATGTAACTCAAATTATAACTCCTTAGTCACCATGAATGCTTAGTTTGCACATGCAAACTTCTCTCCTTTCTCCTTACACATTCTCTAAAAATTTTAGAGTTTGTCCTCCTTAAGAAGACCTAGGTAACTTAGGGTTAGGTATGAATCAATGGTAGTGATTCACCCATATTGCCACTCGATCCTCCCCTTTTTTTGATTGGATGCATGTAATGCATAGGGATTCACAATTAAGATTTGTCCTTATCATCAAAGATCATAAAATAATCCTAAATTCGGCCCAAAAATGGTTTACATACAAGTTTGTGCCATTACAAACAACTATGTCAAAACTGCATAACTCGGCACTTGAAGTCCCTAATGCTTGACATTAATTGCAACTTCAATGCTATAACTTGACCTTTGAATTACCTCTGAATGACTCAGCATCCTATTTATGGAGTGCCAGACATAATAACCGATCAAAAATAACCTTGGACATAATAACCTAAGGACACAATAACCCAAGGTCATAATAACCCATAGTCATTCTAGATCAAGTTAGTATGCTTAAAAAGGGATTGTGAGGCACCATAGAGGATATTTAGGTCATTTTTAGACCATATATCCATTATAAACCCCTAAAATAGCCTTAAAACATCTTTAATATGCTTAAATAACTTATAAAATGGTAAATAATTATAAAAATAAAGACAAATTCGTGGGAATAAGCTAAATAAGAGTTATTATGAAAAGATGTAAGTCAAAAGGCATTATGAAGAGGCATTAAGAGGATATATAAAGTGGTAAAATTAAGAGCTTAGAGAAGTAAAGGAAGGAAGAAGGGGAGAAGAATGAAGAGTGTGTAGAGTGATAAGAAAAAGAGAAATCATAAATCATAAAAAATATAATTTTAATATAATTTTTTAAACATTATATTAAATTTTTCTAGGGGTTTCTATAAAGTATACAAAAATAAATATACTTTTAGGGAATCAAGAAATTCTTCATAATTTTTAATATATACAATGCCTCTTCAATTACAGAACATTAGGAGACTTTGCAACCCATAATTGATTATTTTGAAGACGCATGGATTGGAAGATTAACTAGAAGAGGCAATAGACGGTCACCCAAGTTTCCAATCACAATGTGGAACTGCTATTCAACTATTCAAGATGATCTTCCCAAAACTAATAATTCTATTGAGGGATGGCATAGAGGATTTAGTGAATCACTTCAATCATCACATAGCTCAATCTGGAGATTCATCAAATCAATGAAAAAAAAACAAGGTCACCAAGAGAATAAAATAGAGAAATATATGGCTGGACACACTACACAACCAAGCAGGAAAAAATACCACCAACTCAAAGAAAGACTAAAAAGACTAGTTGATGGTTATGAAAATAATAATAGTTTAGATTATATAAGAGGCATTGTTCATAATTTGACACTTTAATTGAAAATTTGAATAAATTTTTTTCTTAGGAATATACTTGTAATTTATAAAAAAAAATTTCCTTTCTCTATAATCTTATGGGGTTATTTTTTCCATGGGTTATTTTGACTCTGAGTTATTTTGGATTGGGTTATTATGACCCTAGCTTATTTTGTCCTTGGGTTATTATGGCTGGGTTATTTTGTCAAGGGTTATTTTGGCCAGGTTATTATGTCCTATAATCCTATTTATGCTATCAAAGTTTTTGAAATTCAAGAATTAAGAGCTATGTCTAGAAACAATATGACATTTGATGCCCTATTTAGTTAGTTGACTACATTTAAGTTAAGAAATTATGATAATGTCTTCAATAACTATCAACAATTCAAAGAAAGAGAAGAAAGTGAGTCTGAAACTAAAGATATTCTAGATGAGATTGAAGAATTGATTGAAAGAAGATTATCAATAGGTAAAGGTAAATATAAAGGTAAACTGTCCTTGATCTACTTCAAATGTAATGGGGTTGGTCACTTTACTTCTAAATATCCTAATAGAAGCAAGTATGATAGAAATGAAAAAAATTACAAGAAAGCTTTCAAGTGTAGGAAGAACAAGAATTACAAAGATAAAGGCAAGAGGTCGTGCTACATTGTTGAAGAACAACACATCAAGACAAGTTTTGATGACGACAAGGAAGTATTTCAAATGGTTTATGTTGCAATCAAGGAAGATCGAAATGGTAAAAGGTATGAGAATGAAATCACCCATATTTCACATGTTACTAAGAATGACTCATAGATCTTGATACTGGTTGTTCACATCATATGACTGGTGTTTAAGTAAGTTTGACAAATTTGAAGAAATTGATGATGGTGGAACTATTAAGTTTGGTAGTGATGTTCCTATTGGGAGTATAAGAGGAGTAACTAAGAGGGGAGGGCTAAATCAGTTACTACAAAAATAAATCCCAGATCCCTTAGATGTCAATACAAATCAAAACCAAAAACTCTGTTGAAACTTTATTATTGCTATAATTTGGTTAGCATTGGAAATTACTATCACTCGACATACACTAAGTATTATTGTTACTTGACAATCATTGAATATATATACTTCTTAAGATGTTTAGTGTTATTAAGCACAATTAACTTAGTTGTAGAAAAATAAAGCAAATAACATGAACACAAGTGACACCAAGATTTAATGTGCAAACCCAATTTGGGAAAAACCACCAATTGCAACTAGTTACTATTTTTCACTCTTCTCTAGTGGGCCCTGTTAGGAGCCAACTTTGTTAAAGGTTAAAAAATACATTGTTAGGTGTGTCCCTGTTAAAAGATTTAGTTCAACTTGTTAGTAGTGGCCTTGTTAGAGGTCTTTAAACACTTCAATCTTGAAATGCCACCTTATTAGAGGATTTGGCAAATAGTTGTTAAGCTAACTCTATCAAGAGATTTGATACACTACTACATTTGTTAGAGAGTAACAATGATATGACCTAATTGCTAATTTCAAATCTTTTTTCTGGCTTGAATACTTGATCCTCCTTGATCAAAATATTCAATGCAACTCGATAAACTCAAGATACTTTGCTATCCTTCCAATTCGCTTCCTTGGTTTATCTTTTTAATCCCATGTTTCTCTATTTCAATCCCACAACTTGACCTTATACTTATATCATTTACCTTATCAACACACTTTTAGATATTCAATAATCAAGCCTTAAGTCAGCTAGACTTAACATATAAATTCATCAAACTAAATATGTTGACCAAAGAAAATCCTTCATTAGCTGATCTAGCTCGGTCAACACTAACTCAAAAAAAAATCTTTAGACTTCCTTTGATAATCGAGTGAACTTGGTTCATATTGGTTCCATGCCAACTTCTCTTTGGTGCCCGAGTGAACTTGGTAGACACTGTCTTCCTACAAACTTCCTTCGGTGCCCAAGTGAAGCTTGACACATACTGTCTCTGAACTTGGTTTACTGTAGAATGCTTGGCTGATACTAGAAACTATCTTCATTTCTTGAGTAAGCTCGATAGAAATTGACTAGAAAAGACTTGACATTTTGTGTAACATCAAAGACAATATACAATTGATCAATTTTTTTCAACAATCTCCCTCTTTGGCATTGATGACAACACAACATGTCATAATACAATGAAATTTTAGAGCAAAAAAAATTAACGATAATATCCTTAGTTTCATTTTGATTCTCATCCATGAGAACTCCCTCTATCAATGTGAACTCCCTCTGACATCAATCTCTTCTTCTGATTGTAGTTTCTCCCTCTGTCAGCAAACTCTCCCTTTTTACTCTTCATCTTACTTTGATAGAAAACTCTTGTTGTTCACATCTTATTCCAAAAGCATAAACAATCACAAAATTTCTTGATATTGATAAGAAAAAAAAAACTCTCCCTCTTTGACATCTCATGCCAAAGACAATATTTAGTGAGTTTCCATGTACCTGATGTACTGATTCATATGCAATCTGCCATTTACAATACTACATCAACTTGACTGATCTTCAACATGCTTGGTTGATACAATAGTAAAATTTGATTAGTGAGCTTTAGATAGGGGAATAACCCCTAGCTTACCTCTTAGATACAAGAATGCATCCTTAGGTAATGGCCTGGTGAATGTATCTGCAATCTATTGTTTTGTATTCACATATTCCAATCTTACTTCCTTGTCTTGTACCAATTCTCTTGAGAAATGATACTTTATTACAATGTGTTTGGTTTTGGTATGCATAACAAGATTCATGGAAATTTTAATTGCACTGGTGTTATCATAGAAAACAACAACTAGATCCTTGATCTCTTCCTTCATAACTATCAATAATTGTTTCAACCAAACAATGTTTGAACAATTGACTACTGCAACAACATATTCTGCATTTGCTATTGACTGAGAAATATAGTTTTGTTTCTTACTTTTCTAAGAGACTAGCCTCTTTCTAAGAAAGAATGCTCCACCACTAGTGCTTTTTCTATCATCAATGCTTCCTACCCAATCTACATTACTGAATTCTTTTGGTGCAGGAGCACCTAGGGGTAAGTTAAAACCCTAACTCAAGTTTTGGTTTGTAATTGGTCTAACCAACCATTTAGAGAATAAGGACTACATTTAAAGTCCCAAGGTAGGTTTTAGATGTGTGATTAGGTGAGAGGCTAGGTTGGGTCAAGTTGTGAGCAATTAGGTGTTGATAAGCCTTGTTGGAGTTCTTTCTGGTAATGAACATATCAAGTGGATTTAAATTTGATACCAGGAAAAAAAGACAGGGACAAGCCTAAGGATGAGCTAGATCCTATATTCAATAAGGCTAAATCTTAGTTCTGGACCAACATTAACAGAGTCATCAGGACTCAGTTCACTTTAGGCTTTGCAAGGCCAAGGCAGGAAAACCTAAGGGATTAATCTTGTTAACTTGATACTCTTTTCTTCAAAGATCATTCCCTACAACAACAATGGTCAACATTCTTCTATGATCTGCTAATAAAATTTTTGATCATAGTAGCTAACTACAATAAAAAAGTAGATGCAAATAAGTAATGACCAACACTTTTATCTCTTGATACATAAAATGGTAAATTGATTTATTGTTATGAATATTCTACATTAAGTGAATCATCAGTATATCCTTGAATTTTTAAATGGATTGGTGTCTTATCCAATGGGATATAGAGTCAAAGATTAGAAGATTTGGACCTTTTTAATCAACTTGTGATTAAAACTATCAACATTAAACTCTAAGTTTCATTCTTATCATATCCCTTCACAAACCCTAAACCTTATCCATTACAAAAAGAAATTACCTAATTCTTTAAATTAGTAGCAATCAATAAAAGATATACAACTTGTGCAAATTGCATTAAACTAAATGAAACGTATTTAGTCAGTCCCAAGATTATGGATATATAAGAAAGGAAACAAAACTCAAAGACAATGATTATTAAGGAAAAATCCTTCTTATTAAGATCTTTATAATGCTAACAGAAACTCATAATATAACTCAGAGACAAGCAATGGGTACCAAATGTTCACTTTTTATATTCAAGTATGCAATAACTAAACTCATTCATATAATTATAGAACAAATGGATGGACTACAAAATAATAAATGACAATGAGAAAATTCTACAGACAACCGATCTCTACTCTTCATCTTGGAAATCCATATATAAGATTGCAAAAAGCTACAAATGAGATGAGGACGCATGTCAAAATAGGAATGGCTACAAAAACTTGGAAGATGGGAATAAAAAGGTATACAGAACATTCTTCCAAAAGATCGATCAGAAAAAGAAAAGTAGCTGAGATGGTAAATGAACATTTATATCATGCCTTTGACTTTTCTCCTCTTTATCCTTCACTATCTTGTATGAGGAATATCTCAGCTACCTCCTGTTGGTAGATCCTTAATCTCTTCCACTGCCTCCCAAACATAAATTTCCCTTTTTGTGCACCACTCTGTAGTTTTGACCTCTTGTAAATCCTAAGTGGCTTTGGTCCACTTGGCATCCACAACTATTTTTGATTCAACAATAAATTTATTCAAATCTATTTTTTCCTTAAAAAGGGAATCAATTAACTTATTATATGGGATATCAAAAGTATCTTCAAAAATTGATACTGTAGCCTCCTAAGTCAAAATGGCATCAAAGGAATTAGACCATTCTTGCCAGTCTATCACTGTGCTAGTAGCATCCAAAATTGATGGTATACAGGGTTGTACTCCCTGAGATAAAACCTTTAACTTCCCTTGTATAATTTGTAACTTCCGAGTAAAGAAACTAATCAATTATTTGACCATCTACAAACCTTCTTTCACTGTGATTATTTTATTAGGCAAATTTGGCTTTTTAGCCATTAGTACAATTAGCCTCTCCAAGAATTTTATATATGGACCCCAAAGATTAAATGTGGGTGACAGCCATGAAAGTGCCTCATTGCAAAATTTCTTAGCACTTTTTAAAGCACTATAAAACTATGAGCTTGCTGTGACATATTTTTCAAAATTTCAATTCTATGGCTCATCATATTCCTAAGGACAACTGTCTTTATCTCACCTCCCTGCTAAGTAGATTTAGCATCAATTCTTATCCTCCTAGGTTCTAATGCTTCCTCTTCTCCCAAATCCTCTATTTGTGTCAGGGTCTTAGCTGTGTTCCTAGCTGGTTTCTCTTGATCTTCATGTTCTTCTCTCTGTTCTACAGCAACCATCTGTTATACCTATAAAAGTTTCTCCCTTAGTGATGCAACTTCATTTTCAAATTATTAGACCTTGACCTCAAGCTCTACAATTCTCTCCTTGTACACATGGCTCTTTCTGAGATCATCTTCATAAAACTTTCTCACATCTATGTAATCATGCATGGATTTTGAGAGTCTAGTCTCCATCTCCTCTACCTTGGCTTCATTCATAAAAGAAAAGTGCTTCATGGCTTTAGAAATATCTATGCCAGAGGTGCCCTGTAGAGTCCATACAATCATGTTACCTTTCTTAGTGCTCTATACATCCATTAATTTTGGCTTGTTGGATGAAGGAGCCATACTCAAAACTACCAGAGATTTGGTATCAATGTTGAAACTAGTTCCTCTTTGCAATCCACCTACACCAAATGCCTCATATGAAATGACATTTTCCTACCTCCTTATCTAATCAAGCATAAATTCTTGTTCCAAGTCCCATCTAGGCACTAATAACATACCACTCCTTTGTACAAGATCCCTAGCCTCCTCTAGAGTCATAACTTCACTTTCATGATCATAGGCCTGCAACTTTTCAACTAGTTCCAGCTTTTGCTCATCTGATTCTTCTAGTTTCATTTTTAATACTAGCTCACTCTATTTTATTTTATATAAAAAGCTTTTGAATTTAGCAAATTTGATGAATTCATCATCTTCAAGGAACTATTGGCCTTGAATGATTCTATCATCCAACCTTGTTGTTGTCAATCATGTCAATGAGTGTGTTCTCAGCTACATTTATTCTATCTTGGAGGTAATTTTGTTTTAAGTCAGCAAAGTACTAACTATTCCTAGGTAAGATCTACAGTGTCCCCTATTTTACCTTAGTAGGGATATGGACAATCTTAAGTCTCTTTTTTCCTTTTGTGACCCATGGTGCTTCAGGGCCATCATCTTCTTCTATTTCTAGGGTCACATCAAGTTCAGGGCTATCAAGGAAAACCCTATCTTCTTCTCCCATTGGCCCTTCAAGAATCTTACCCATGATCTCAGCATGGTTAGTGACCATCTTCTCGATCCTCTGAGGATAGGAGATATCCATATAAAATCCCAAAAATTGGGGATCTTCTCTTTTCAACACTCTCTCCACCTTCAAAACATTATCTAGCTTTTCTAGTCTATCAGTTGCCTCACCCTCTACAACTATGTTCAGAATGACATCCTCATGGGGTAATTCCTTGGTGATGGGTAGTACATAATTTCTCATCTCCTTGAGAGTGATCTTCATCCAATTTTCAATGTCATACATTGTATAGGGACCAATTCACAAATTGTAATGATGGAGATAAGAATGGATCTGATCCAGGGCTTCTTTTCCAATTGTAAAATCCACAACCCTAAAACACCTACACAAGAAAGTGCCCTTATGCACTTTGGGTGTTAGATACTCTCTATTAACCATAAATGATTGCCATATTAATTCAATTATACCCAATCTAGGATGGATAAACTTTGTTAGTATATAGGGTGGGTGAGGACAACCATAAACTCTCAACAAAGAAAAGGTTGGGAATAAGAAAATGTCCCCCCAATTATGGTCTAGTATCTTTCCCTGGGGAAGCAGGGTTGGTCTCAAAAGGCCTTTCAAAATCTCAGGTGCCCTAAAGTAACCCGGATCTAACATTCTCATTATTACAACACTAAAATTATTTAAAAATGAAACAAAATCAAAAAAATGATAATTACTATCCCATACCCATGTCCACAACCGAATTGGTAGATCTCCATTAGCATCAGAGGTATGGTTAATGAAATTAGAGCTTATATAACCTACATTCTTGTAGAGGATCAGGTGCATCAGTAGTGAATAATGATGGAACTTGAAATGCTTTAGCTCTCTAGTCTGATCCCTGGCAATATTTTCTTTCATCACCTCCCGAATGTAATTCACATATTCATACTCCCCACCATGATAGGAGTCTTGCACATCTCTAGCAATTATGAATTCAACTCCATATACTACATCAATTCCATCCTTTCCAACCACCTTATGGACATCATATACTATCTTCACAAAATAATTTTTAAACTTGTCTAGTGGCATCATTTAATCTACCTTTTTAGGGTAATCACCCACATTCTTCAAATCCATGGGAACATGATGTTGCATAGATTTCCTAGTATAGGCCTTGGTATTCACCTCAAATTTCCTCTGCAAATCCTTCAAATCTATAGGCTAGTCAATAGCTCCATCCAGTTCAAAAGCCTCAACAAATGATTCATGGTCAAGAGTGTAGAGGATGGTTCCATATTTCCTATGAAAGGATTTAGTGGCAAGATTGTAGCAATGAAACAAGGCCTTCATCAAGTCTACATCTACAAAGACTTCTAGAAATATCAACTTTGCCAAATTCTTCTTCCATGGGTTACACACATGAATTTTCTTCTCCCTGTTATAATAGAAGTATTTAAAAAGCTCTGAACTAGTAACACTAAGGCATACAACATCTCTACAAAGAGCATATGGATCAATGAAGGTGTGATCATCTTCAACATTCGCATTGGAAGAACTAGGGAAAAGCTTTATCCATTCTTCTACAAACCTATTTTGTTTCTTCTATCTTGTTTTCCCACCTTTAAAAGTTGAAGTTTCTGCAACTCCCATGTATGATGCTTGAATTTCCTCCACCTCTTTATCAGACATCTTGACAATATGCTTGCAAACAAGGTATGGAAACCATTCTCAAAGTTCTAAAAATAAAAATCTATATTGCATTGAAAGCTCTGAAACTACTCAAATTCTCTTTCTTCACAAATGGTGAACTGTAATTGTAAAGTAGGAAAATATTTACAAATTAATGTATGCAAATCAACATTCACTTTGCATTGATTTTCAACATGCTTGAAACATAATATCAACCTTTTCTATCAACTCAGGGGAGCATCGTCATTACTATCCAATATTGCACTTTTTTCTTTATGCTTAATGTTGGAAATGAGAATGGAGTAACTGAGAGGGGGAGGGGGTGAATCAGTTACCACAAAAACATTTCACAATCCCTTAGATGTCTAAAATCTTGATCTTAGTTATAGATTACTGAAACTTGATAATGTAGCAAATACTAATAATTATTAAGAACTGATAACCAAAACAATTCAGCAATCATGAACACTAGAGACACCAGATTTAACGTGGAAACCTAATATGGGAAAAACCACCAATGTAACTAGTTACTATTTTTCACTCTTCTGAAGTGAGCCCTGTTAGGAGCCAACCCTGTTAAAGGTTACAGAACACACTGTTACGTGTGACCCTGTTAGAGGATTTAATCACCCTGTTAGGAGTGGCCTTGCTAGAGGTCTTTAGAATAATTCAACTAAATTTTCACCTTGTTAGAGGATTTACAATAAGGCTGTTAAACCCACTCTATTAAGAGATTTGAAATCATGGCTACAATTGTTAGAAAGTAACAATGAATGATCTAAATATAATGCAACTTATCTTTACTGATACAGATCTCTGTTTTGCTTCACTAGATCCTCTCTTATCACATAAAAGCTTTGTAGCTCCACAAGGATATCTGATCCTTCAAAAATTCACTTGCACCTTCACAATTCGCACATACATCTTATCCACACATGCACACTTGAATTCGCAACTTGATCCTTCATATATACCTTTTTGATTATCAAGTCAGCCTTAAATACAAGTTAAAATTATTAATAATTATACCGTGAGTCAGCTACTTTCATCACATAAATCAATTTTAGCCTTAATTCCACAATTTTCAAAAATCCTTCGTTAACCAACCCAGCTCAGTAAATACTATACCATAATGATCTTTAGTGTTAACCAAGTGAGGCTTGGTAAGCACTGCGAATTGTGCAAAAATCCTTTGGACACCGAGTGAACTCGATAAACACTGACTTTCCTTCGCTTACCTTCCCAGCCCGGTAAACACTAACTTTTCTTCGCTTACCTTCCCAGCTCGGTAAACACTAACTTTTCTTCACTTACCTTCCCAGCTCGGTAAATACTCTGTCACAGTTTCCTTCGATCACTGAGTGAGCTCGGTAAGTACTGAACTTCCTTTGTTAACCAAGTTAGCTCGGTAGAAGCTATCTTTACAGTGTAATATACAACAATGCTCGGTAGACTCTGTAAACTACTATGCTTACCTTCTGAGCTCGGTAGACTCTGTCCGATGACTGATATGACATTTGTGTAACATCAAAGACAACACTCAATTAACCAATTGTATCCAACACTTAAATCTTATTGGTTTAGAACTTCATTATCATTTCTAACTTAGGAAAGTGACTTAACACTTTTATGTTGAAATAGGGCCTATGATCCTACGATCATGACTAATGAAAAGACTCCTTGTATCATCTTACAATTGAAGAAACAGTTTCTCGATGTTATGAAACCCTTTGAAAAACCCTTGTCTACTAGTCAGAAACCATGGCAAAACCCTCTTATGATCTTACAACTCCTTAGTTGTCAGGGTGTTGGCACTAACTTTTTCTTCTTCTATTATCTCTTGGAAAACAACTTCATTGAATTGGTGTAGCATCTTACTTTGACCTTTTTTTCCATACGATCTTAGGACTACGATCACTTTTGTTACTTCGTAACATTGCCGGTTACCCTTCAAACTTCTATGATATTACGATAAAATGTTAACCCTTTCTACCATAGCATCATGGGCTTTGCACTTTTTATTCGTGATCTTACGATCATGGCTTACTTGTAACATTGGAACACATTATTCATTACCTTGAGATCTTATGATGAGCTATATATCGTAAGATTGGAGATCACCAAATGTCATTCAAACTTAATATAAAAATCTTTTCTAGCCCCACTGCTCCAGCTAAGCATACATCTAGTATTAGTATCATAATCTAACCAATTAGAACTGGACACTTGTCTGACAACATATTATCACTTTTTCTTTTGTTCAATCTCCTTACGATCTTATGATCACAAATATCTCATAGCATTGCAACAACCAAATATTTCCTTTACAATCTTAAGATGCTCGCTACTTTGTAACATCGTAACACCTTATTTCATTGTCCCTGATGCCACAATGAACTCCCTTGTCATAATTTTGTAGAGGACAAAATGCAAACCATTCAAACTCTAATCCAATCATATGATACAAGGAAATCAAAAGATTAGGAAGACTAACTTTATCATCCATGATACTATGACACAACATTTATCTTAAGATAGGGATATTGAAAACTCTTCCTCGTGATACTCTGCTAACCTATTAGTCACAACATCATAAAAAATGATGTTAAAGACAAATGGAAACCTGCTTAGTTTTAAAACCTAGGGTTAGGGCCTAGACTTTGATTTTATGAATTTCAATGTGGGATAAAATTAAAACCCTAGGGCACTAAATTTCATTTTTGGGGCCACAATGAAAATAATTAGATTAGGGAAAATCATGCTAAGGTTTCCTCTATAGATGAAAAAAAAAATACTACCCTAACAATCACAACATTTTTTTAGTATTTTCACCATAAAATTTGAAAATTAAGCTTAGTGAAAATAGGAGCTATCAAGCCTAAAAATAGCTCAAAGTGACTCTATAAGGAAAAAATTGAAAAGTGCCTAAAATGGGGCAAGAAATGTTCAAAGGAGGTTAATAGAGGTCCTAGGTTAATTTTATGAAGGTGGAAACCAAACTAGTCAAGTTTGGAGGCTTAGATTGCAAAATTGCAAAAGTTGTCAAAATTGCTCATTGACAACTTTGGCAATTTTTGCAAAATTGCAATAGCAAATTTTTCATAGTTTGGGAGAAAGGGCCACATGGGTAGTTATGGCTCAAACCAAAGGAAAATTTGGTTAAGAGAGCCTATAAAAACACCTTTCAACTCATTTCTAGGGGTTGGACATGCAATTGTATGAACATCGCATGTGTGAAAGAGAGTTTTGCCTTACAAAAAATTAAGTTTAGAGGATTGAGTAAAGAAACCTGATTTAATAGCTTACTATTTTGAATGGAATATTTTCTTGGATTGATTTATTGATTATGTGCAAGAATTTTTAGATCTAAAGTTATTATTTCAGTAAGTTTTCAAAATTAGTTAGTTTTTACATTTCTGTTGTCCAGTTTGAGTGATCAACAATAAACATGGCTAAGGCTTGACTTCCCATGGTTGGAAATCCATGGAATTTTTATACTATGTATATACCAATTTTAGAGGTTGTGGAAGGAAGTTAACTATTTTTACAAGCAAGCCCTAGGCAAGCAAGAAAGGCTTGGCAAGGTGCAATGAAGGCTTGTAATTGAGTTTTAGTGAGAACAGAGGATTGGAACATGCCAATCTTTCATAGGAAATTATGGAGTAGGACACATGGAGTCCATAATCTAGAGGGGAAGGTTGAATAGAGAGTTTCGAACAATTGGAAAAGTTTCACTGCTATTGCCTTAAAAATCCTCAAAAAAAGGGTTTCTTGAAGCTGTACTGTACGGACTCCATGGAGGCCTAAGACCTAGAACATCTTCAAGCTTAGGTCATTAGGAATAAAATTCCATAAGTCATAAATAGGCCTTGTTAAGGTTTTTTGGGATTTATTGCATGTTCCTTTTTTTTGAAAGGACTAATAGGGGCTCTTAGGGCTACAAGGGAAAATACGACAATTTGGAGTTGTGGGTATGGTAGACCTACCCAAAAGATGCAGAATGGGGTGAAAAGAATCAAGAACCATAGAAAGATGGAATAAAGTTTATTTTGGCCTTTTGAATGCATTTAGTGGATTTTTGGCTCACTAGTTCAAAAGATGCCTAGACAGGGTTGTAGAGTATGAATGAGTGAAACCTAAGTTGATTGGTAAGTTTCTTGGAGAGAGGGGATTGGAAGAGAGTCCTCTAGGTTGGGGTTAGGATAGTAACCATAGGTAGGCTAGGAGTAGCCTTGGTAGAGTAGAAAATTTATAGAGTGAAGAAGGTCCCCATCAAAGTGGTATCAGAGCTATAAGATTGTGGCTTCTGGTGGTATGTTGTATTCCACTAAATCAAGTGGATCTTGAAAGATGATTACCAAAGAAGAATTGGCTAATGAGGTCAATGAGTAGAAGAAGCTCATGGAGGAGAGAACTAGGCTTCTTGATGAGGCCATAGAAGAGATGAAAGATAAGCTGAAAGAGATAGATGATGTAGCCCACGCAAAAGAAGATGAAGATTTTAGTAAGGACAAAGAGAAGATGAGCTTGGAGGATGAAATGCCTAAACATGACCCTCCACTTAGTGAACAACAACCATTCCTCAAATCCCTTAAAGAATTTGGGGGAAAGAGTCTTGAAAATGTTTCATTATTCCATGGCAAGATGGATGTAGAGGCATTCCTAGAATGAATTGAGAGTATTGAGAATTACTTTGAAAGTGAAGGGACAAAAAAGGCTCAGAAAGTGAGATTTGCAAAGTCAAGATTGAAGGTACAAGAACTAACTTGGTGGAAGTTTGTGCAAGAGGAAAGAGAAATTGAAGGGAAGAAACCAATAGCTAACTGGAAGGCTATGGTAGCTAAGATAAGGGCAACCTACTTGCCAGAAGATTATGAGATCCATATTCATAAGCTGAGGTAGAACCTCAAACAAAAGGATCTTTATGTGGCTACCTATACTGAGGAGTTTCAAAAATTGTCTCTAAGGTCAAGGGTACAAGAGGCAAAGAGTATCAAGGTGGAAAGGTACTTAAATGGCCTTAAGTGGTCTATCCAAGATGAAATGAGCTTGTTCAGTCTCACCACACTAAAAAGTCATTTTCAGATGGCTAGGAAGGTGGAAGAGAAATTGAAGAAGAAAGGTGACTCAAGTTCTAAAGGTAGAGGCAGAGGTAAAGATTTCAGAGGTGGCTCAAGAGATGGTTCTAGTGGAAGGACCAATGAATAGAGGAGCTATGGGGATTCCAAATGGAATGAGCAGGCCAGTGAGACAAGTCAAAAGGGAGGCTCTAGTAGAAGTAGAGGATCCAATAATGGTGGCAGAGGTAGATATGGGAGTAGCAACAAAGGTTCACACTTTAGTAATATGAAATGTTACAAATGTGGTAAGTTGGGGCATCCTACCTATAGATGTCTAGAGAAGGCATCAACATCTTATGGAGAGAAGAAGATCACTTATGTCCAAGAGGAAGATAGTCAAAAAATAGGAGAAGTGGACCTTGAAATAGAGAAGGGTGAGAACCTCATGTGGAGGAAAGTCTTGGTTAGGGATCCAATAAAGGAGGAACCCAAGTAGAGAAGAGCACTTTTCAGAACTACTTGCAAGATACTAGGTAAGGTACAAAAAGTGATCATAGACTTAAGGTCTACTAACAATGTCTTGTAAGAGGAGGTAGTGCAAAAGCTTGGCTTAACAAAGATTCCCCATGTGTGTCCTTATAGGGTGACTTAGTTGAACAAGGGGCAAAATATATTAATGAGTGAACAAGTATGGGAAGAAATCACTAATGGTAAGTATCAAGATAAGATCCTATGTGTTGTGCTTCCCATGGATGCTTGGTATTTTCTATTAGGAAGACCTTGGCACTATGACAGGGAGGCAGTGCATCATGGGAAGGAAAACTAATACTCTTTCAAGAAGGATGGAGTCACCTATAGGATACAATCAATAGTGGAAGAATATAAGGTGGAGAAGGCTACTACTGAGAAATTGTTGATGAGTGGAAAAAAATTCCTCAAGGAGTTGAAGGAAGTTGAAGGAGTAGGGTATGCTATAATTTTGAAGCCAAAGGAGGAGAAGTCATCAACACAAGCACATATACTTGTAGAAGTGCAAGAGCTACTAGATTAGTTCAAGGACATAATTTGTTATGGAACACCAACAACATTACCTCCAAAGAGATCCATAAGTCAACAAATTGACTTCATACTAGGAGCATCATTCCCAAACAAAGTGACATATAAGATGACTCCAAAGAAAAATAAAGAGATTGCAAGACAAGTGTTGTGATGTGGAGCCTAATAAAACTTAGGGGTTTATTCAATGCAGTTTTCTCCCCATATTATATCTTTGGGGGTTTGGAGGCAGTGCCCCCAAGATGGGGTCAAGGGGAAGCACCCCTATGGGGTCCTAGGCAGTGCCCCAAGTGCACTCCTTGTCACAATACTAGGTGGGGTTGAGGAGCAACACCCTTGAGGGGTTTTCAAGGGTAGCATCCCTAAAGCCAAAAATGGCCTTATATTGTAAAAGGCATTGGCTACTGTTTTTCTATTATTCTAGCCCTTATTTTGTAAGCAGCAAAAAAGCTTTCATAAAAAGGCTTAGTGTTAGAGATTTTCATAGTGTGTGATGCAAAAATTGGTTCTTGTGGCGATATTGACCTATAAGGGATTATTGATTGTAATTAGGTTGTAAATCACTAGATAATAATAATACTGGACTTGTTGTTGGTGAAGGTAGCCCAAGGAATGGGTGAACCACATTAAATCTTTGTGTCTTGTCTTCTCTTTTATGTGATCTATTATTTTCTGGTATTGGTTATATTTGCATGTAACTATTATTTCTATCTGAGGTTAATCCTAACAAGTGGTATCAGAGCCAGATGCTAGTCATATTTTTTTTTAGCCAGACTATCATTATTATTATTATTATTTTTAGCAATCTTCTATAGGAACCTCTCATGGTTGAGTGGGAGTCTCACGTTTGAGTGGTAGTGATGGCAGATGAGAGTAAGCTAAGGGTTGACAAGTTTCATGGGTAGAACTTTCAGTTATAGAGGATGCAAATGGAGGACTATTTCTATCAAAAGGATTTATGGAAGTCGTTGGAAGGAAAAACTAAAAACTAGGGAACTATGACAAATAAGAAATGAGAGATTTTAGATAGAAAGACACTTGGGAGAATTCAATTATGCCTAGCACCATTGGTGACATTTAACATTACAAAGCGGAGATGACAAAAGAGTTGATGGAAACCCTAACAAAATTGTATGAAAAGCCCTTCGCTTCAAATAAGGTATTTCTCATGAAGTGTTTATTTAGTTTGAAAATAGTAGAAGGTGGATCTATTGTAGATCATTTAAATGATTTTAATACGGTTACTAGTCAATTATCTTCTATGGGTATTAATTTTGATGAAGAAATTAGGGCTCTCTTGATTTTGTGTTCTTTTCCTAAAAGCTAGAATGGCTTGGTAATGGCTGTGAGTAATTTTGTTTCTAGATTTAATACCCTAAAATATAATGATGTAATCGATGTTATTTTGAGTGAGAAAACTCATAGGAAATCCTTAGGTGGATCTACATCGAGAAGTGCTTTAAACACAAAAAGTAGAGGCAAAATGACTAAGAGAGGAAATAATTTCAAAAATCATGGGAAACCAAAAGGAAAGTCAAAGGGGAAGAGGTCTCAGTCTAGAGGATTGAGAGATTGCTGGTACTGTGGTAAAACAGGGCATAAGAAGAAAGATTGCTAGACTCAAAAGAACAATGAAGGAGATAAACCAAAAGGGAACAAGGAGGTAAATGTGGTAAGTAACAAATCCAAAGAGGATACTTTTCTTCTTTCTTTAGAAAGTGTTGATGATTCATGGGTTGTAGATTTTGGTGCTTCATTTCATGCTACACCTCATAGAGGTTATTTTATTGATTATGTCCAAGGGGATTTTGGGCTTGTTTATTTGGGGGATAATGAACCCTATCAGATTGTTGGAAAGGGAAAAGTTAAGATTAAGTTGCAGAATGGGAATCATTGGCTACTACATGAGGTAAGACATGTTCCAAGGCTAAGTAGGAACTTAATTTTAGTAGGGCAACTCCATGATGAGGGTTGTGTAGTTACTTCTAACGATACAAATTGGAAGGTTTCAAAAGGTTCCCTTGTAGTAGCAAAAGGTGTGAAAGTAAGCACCTTATATCTTTGTACAGGTCATATTGTTCCTTCTACTTTGATTATTTTAGAGAAAAATGAATGTTCAGGAACAGTTGTTGTAGTTGAGCAAGGAGAACAAATAGCTGTTGTAGATTTTGATATAGTGATGTGGCACAACAGACTTGGGCACATGAGTGAGAAAGTATGAAAATACTTCATTCAAAGAAAGTTTTACTAGGTCTAAAATGTGTCAATATAGATTTCTATGAAAGTTGTGTGTATGGAAAACAAAAGAGAGTGAGTTTTGTAAAGACTAGGAAGGAAAAAAAAAGGGAGAGATTGGAGCTTGTGCATATAGATGTATGGGGACTAGGTTAGGCATCTTCCCTTGGTGGATCTCATTATTATGTTACATTTATTGATGATGCAACTAGAAAAGTATGGGTTTATTTCCTTAGAAAAAAATCTAATGTATTTCAAACTTTTAAGAAATGAAAATGCTTGGTTGAAAATGAGACTGGTAAGAAATTAAAATGTCTCAGATATGATAATGGTGGTGAGTATTTCAGTCATGAAATTGAAGATTATTGCTCCACTAATGGTATTCATAGAGAAAAAATTGTTCCAAGGACTCCATAGGAAAATGGAGTGGTTGAACACATGAACAGAACAATAATGAAGTGTGCAAGAAGCATGAAGTTGCATGCAGGGTTGCCCTTAAACATGTGGGTAGAGGCTATCAATACTATTATATATTTGATTAATAGAGGTCCCTCTACTCCTTTGGGCTATGGTATTCTAGAGGAAGCATGGAATGGTAAGAAGGTGAGTTATCCTTTTCTCAAAACCTTCTATTGTGAAGCATTTTCACATGTTGATTCTGAAAATAGAACCAAGCTAGAAGCTAAGTCAAAGAAATGTGTATTTGTTGGATATGACATTAATGAATTTGGTTATAGGCTTTGCAATTTTGAAAATCATAAAATTGTAAGAAGCGGAGATGTCATATTCAATGAGAAAGTGTTGTACAAAGATCTGTTGCATCAACATGAGAAGAAATAAGATGATTATGTAGTGTTGGATGATACTCCAAAAGATGATATTCCAATAATTCCTCAGGATCTGTAACAACAAATACCACACACCCTAGTGAATGTTAAATGGTCAACAAGGCTAAGTAGACCTCCAAAAAGATTTTCTCCTTCTTTGTACTCTATTTTACTAATAGATGCTAGTGAACCTTAATGTTATGATGAAGTTGTGCAGGTGGATACTAAGATTTAGTGAAAGTCTGCAATGAAAGAAGAAATGAACTCTTTGTTGAAAAATAAGACATGGGATTTATGCAAGTTAGCTGTAGGTAAAAAGGCTTTACATAATAAGTGGGTTTATAGGTTGAAAGAAGAGGATGGAGGCAAGAAAATATTTAAAGTGAGGTTAGTTGTCAAAGGATTTGCACAGAATAAAGACATTGATTTTGATGAAATATTCTCTCTTGTTGTTAAAATGACTTATATTCGCACTATTTTAAGTATTGTGGCTATTGAAGATTTGCATTTAGAGTAGCTTGATGTTAAAATAGCCTTTCTTCATGGTGATTTGGATGAAGAGATTTATATGGCACGACCATAGGGATTTGAGGTCAAAGGTAAGGAGAACTTAGTGTGTAGATTGAAGAAAAGTTTATATGGTTTGAAGCAAGCACCTCGGCAATGGTATCTAAAATTTGATAGGTTTATGCATGAGCATGGATATAGTAGGTGTCATTCAGATCATTGTGTTTATTTTAAGAGGTTGGATGATGATAGCTACATTATTTTATGTTTATATGTTGATGATATGCTTGTAGCTAGGTCTAACATGGATCACATTAAGGGGTTAAAAGAATAGTTAGCACATTCATTTGCTATGAAGGATTTGGGGGTAGCAAAAAAAATCTTTGGTATGAAGATTTGTAGAGATAGGAAGAATAGGAAATTGACTTTATCTTAGACTGATTATATTGAGAAGGTGTTGCGATGTTTCTCTATGGAGAATGCTAAAGCTGTCAGCACAACTTTACCTGGTCATTTGAAGTTGACTAATGAAATGTTTCCCAAGACACAAGAAGAGTAGGATAAGATGTCCAAGGTACCTTATTCTTTAGCTATAGGAAGTTTGATGTATGTTATGGTATGTATTAGGCTATATATTACACATGCAGTGGGAGTCATTAGTAGGTATATGAGTCATCTAGGAATTGAGCATTGGAATGCAGTAAAATGGATTCTTAGATATCTGAGAGGAACATCTAGTAAGTGTTTACGTTTTGGGGGCTCTAGTATTGATTTACAGGGATATGTTGACTCATATTTGGAAGGGGATATTGATACCAGGTGGAGTACTCTAGGTTATGTATTTACTATTGGTGGGGCAGTCGTGAGCTAGGTTTCTAGGTTACAGAAGGTTAATAATTTATCCTCTACAAAGGTAGAGTATGTTGCTACTATAGAGGTAGCCAAGGAGATGAGATGGCTTTAGTTTTTCATGGAAAAGTTGGAACATCCATAGAGGGATAATTATTTTTTCACAGATAGTTAGAGTGTCATTCATCTTACAAAGAATTCAACTCTGCATTCAAAGACAAAACACATATAGTTACGCTACCATTTCATTTGTTCAGTTTTTGGATGATGGAGATTTAAAGCTAGACAAGGTACATATTGATGCCAATCTAGTAGATATGTTTACAAAGGTAGTAACAAGGGAGAAGCTAAACTCCTCTTCAACTTCAGTTGGCCTTCTAGGCTAAATAGAATAAAAGAACAATAGAGTCCAGGGTGGTTTGATATTCTAGTGGGAGCTACATGTTTAGTAGTGCTATGATTAGTCTCCAAGTGGGAGTTTATTTTTGTTGAGCTTGATTAGTCTCCAAGTGGGCGATTGTTTTGATTTGGAGCCTAATCAAACTTAGAGGTTTATTTGACACAATTTTCTCCCCATATTATATCTATGGGGGTTTGGGGGCAGTGCCCTTAAGATGGGGTCAAGGGGTAGTGCTTGCGCTCCCTATTGTATTATAGGGTGGGGTCAAGGGGCAATGCCCTCACGGGGGTTTTTGGGGGTAGTGCCCCCAAAGACAAAAATGACCTTATTTTGTAAAAGGCATTGGTTACTATTTTTCTATTATTCTAGCCCTAATTTTGTAAGTAGCAGATAGCTTGTATAAAAAGGTTTAGGGTTAGGGATTTTCATAGTGTGTGATGCAAAAATTGGTTCTTGTGGCGGTATTGAGCTATAAGGGATTGTAGATCATAATCAGGTTGTAAATAACTGGATAATAATAATATTGGACTTGCTTTTGTTGGATGTAGCCTAGGGATTGGGTGAACCATGTTAAATCTTGGTGTCTTATGTTCTCTTTTATGCGATCTATTATTTTTTGGTATTGGTTATATTTACATGTAACTGTTATTTTTTTCTGAGGTTAATCCTAACAACAAGTCCAAAAGTTGCTTGATTAGGGGATGATTAGGAAGAGCATCAGTCCATGTGTAGTACTAGTTGTCCTAGCACCTAAAAGTGGAGGTAAGTGGAGAATGTGTACTCATTCTAGGGAAGTCAATAGAATCACAATTAGATATAGATTTCCTATTCCTAGGATAGAGGATCTAATGGATTGTCTGGGTGGAGTTAGATACTTTTCTAAAATTAATCTCAAGAGTGGCTATTATCAAATTAGGATGAAGGAGGGTGATGATTGGAAGTCTATATTTAAGACTACTGAGGGTCTCTATGAGTGGTTAGTAATTCCTTTTAGCCTTACCAATGCACCAAGTACCTTCATGAGAGTCATGAATGAGGTCTTGAAAGATTATATATCAGTGGTTTTTGTTGTATATTTGGATGACATCCTCATCTTGAACAAGAAAAAGGAGGAGCATATGAAGCACCTAGAATGGTGTTGAGGAAGCTTCAAGAGGAAAAGTTGATAGTGAACCTTGAGAAGAGTGAGTTCATGAAGGAGGAATTAGTGTATTTGGGCTTTGTAGTATCCCAAGGAAGACTAAAAATGGACAAAAGTAAGGTAGAGGCAATCTTAAATTGGCCTACTCCTAGATCTACTATTAAGGTTAGATGTTTTCATGGCCTAGCACAATTCTATATGAAGTCTATGAGGAAGTTTAGTGAGATTTGTGCACCAATGAATGACACCATCAAAGGAGGCATGAAGACTAAGTTCACATCGACCAAGGCAGCAGATGAAAGTTTTGAGAGATTGAAGAGGGAACTGGCAACTCAACTAGTATTGGTTTTGCCTAGTTTTGAGAAGCCATTTGTGGTAGAGTGTGATGCCAAGAGGGCATGCTTGTGGCATTTTTTAGTGAGATGCTTAATGAAGCCAAAACAAGGTATTCAACATATGACTTGGACCTCTATGCACTTGTTCAAGCTCTTAAGAAGTGGAGGCATTACCTATTGCCTAAGGAGTTTTTTGTCTTTACTGACAACCAAGTACTAAGTTTCATTAACTCCAAGGAGAAGCTTAGTTTGAGGCATGTTAAATGGATGTACTTCTTGTAGTCCTACACTTTCACTAGAAAACATAAGAAGGGCACCAATAACAAGGTGATAGATGCTTTGAGCAGGAGGTTGTTGATAGTAAAGAAGTCAAGTTGCAGAGCATAGGTATAGAAGGATTCAAGGACTTATTTGAGGAGGATACCAATTTTTTAGAGGCCTACAAGCTATGTACTAGCTTTGAAAATAATTTCCATCATGAATTTTTTGAATATACCTTGCAAAATGGGTTATTGTTCAAGGGTCAATAGTTGTGCATCCCAAGGGGATCTATGAGGGAAAATCTCATACAAGAGAAGCATAATGGAAGCATGAGTGGGCATTTTGGTCTTAACAAGACCCTAGACCTAGTGGAAAGGTTTTGCTACTGGCCCAAGATGCATAGGGATGTAAGGATGTATGTAGAATAATGCGGGATATGTCAGAAGGCAAAGGGCACTTCATCCAATGCATGACTTTACCAACCACTACCCATTCCTAATAAGCCTTGGGAATGCATCATCATGGATTTCATAGTGGGATTTCCAAGGACTAGGATAGGGTTAGATAGTGTGTTTGTGGTGGTAGACAAGTTCAACAAGATGATCCATTTCATCCAATGCAAAAAAACACATGATGCAAACAATATAGCCAATTTATTCTTTAAGGAGGTGGTAAAAATACATGGTTTACCAAGGAGCATAGTTGTAGACATAGATGTCAAATTCATGGGACATTTTTGGAAGACCCCATGGAAGAAGTTGGGTAAAAACTTAGCTCGTAGCTCTGCCTACCATCCCCAAACATATTGGTAGATAAAGGTCATTAATAGGGTCCTAGGCAACCTCTTAAGGTGTCTTACCAAGGAATATGGACAGAGTTGGGAGCAAGTCATACCTCAGGCATAATTTGCCTACAATTATAGCAAGAATAGGACAAAAATCCTAAGTCCTTTTCAAGTAGTGTATGGCACACATCCAAGAGGCATAATGGAGCTAATGGACCTACTAGCACATGAAAACATCAGTAGACATGATGATGATTTTGTTTAGTTTATGAAAGAGGTGCATGATTAGGTTAAGCAAACCTTGATGAAGGCAACTAAGAAGTTGAAGGAGAATAAGGATGAGGGGAGAAGAGAACTACAATTTCAAGTGGGAGATTTTGTGATGGTCTCCTTGAAAAAAGCTAGGTTATAGAAGGGCATCCTTAGTAAGTTATAGATGAAGAGGATTGGGCCATGCAATGTACTAGAGAAGTATGGACCCAATGCCTAAAGAGTAGACTTACCCAAAGAAATGGCTATCTCTCCCATCTTAAATGTTAAGGACTTGATACCTTACAAGGGTCCAAAGGTGGATGAGGAAGAATACAAGATAGAGCTAAGCAAGGATTTATTAGACTTGGACGTACTTGAAAGGAAGCAACCACAAGTGGAGAGGATATTGGATTCTAGAGTGAAAAAGAGTACAAAGAACAAGGCTTATAAAGAACATCTAGTGAAATGGTAGGATACACCTAAGTCTAAGATAACTTGGATTTTTGAGAGTGACTTCAAAAACATGGCATCAACAAGGAGTTCCTCTCTCCAAAAGTACCTTAGGCTTCTTCTTGTAGGGGGAGAACGGTGCAGGAGCATCTAGGGGCAATGTAAAACCCTAACTCAAGTTTTGGTTTGTAAATGGTCTAACCAACCATTTAGAGAGTAAGGACTACATTTAAATTCCCAAGGTAGGTTTTAGATGTGTGGTTAGGTGAGAGGCTAGGTTGGGTCAAGTTGTAAGAAATTAGGTGTTGATAAGACTAAAAATTGCTCAAAGTGGCTCTATATGACAAAACTTGAAAAGTACCTAAAATGGGGAAAAAAATGTTCAAAGGAGGTCATTAGAGGTCCTAGGTTAATTTTATGAAGGTGGAAACCAAATTGGTCAAGTTTGGAGGCTTAGATTGCAAAATTGCAAAAGTTGTCAAAATTGCTCATTGACAACTTGGCAATTTTTGCAAAATTGCAATAACAATTTTTGCATAGTTCTGGAGAAAGGGAAACATGGGTAGCTATGGCTCAAGACAAAGGAAAATTTGGTTAGGAGAGCCTATAAAAAAACCTTTCAGCGCATTTCTAGGGGTTGGACATGCAATTGTACGAACAACACAGTTGTGAAGGAGAGTTTTGCCTAATAGAAAATGAAATTTAGGGGGTTGAGTAAAGAAACCTGATTGAATAGCTTACTATTTTGAATGGAATAGTTTCTTGGATTGATGTACTGATTCTGTGCAAGGTTTTTTAGATCTGAAGTTGTCATTTTAGTAGGTTTTCAAAATTAGTTAGTTCTTACATTTTTGCTATCTAGTTTGAGAGGCTTGACTTCCCATGGTTGAAAATTCATGGCCTTTGGGAATTAAGAAATGGCCTTTGTATACTATGTATATACCAGTTTTGGAGGTTGTGGAAGGAAGTTAACTATTTTTACAAGTGAGCCTTAGGCAAGGAAGAAAGGGTTGGCAAGGTGCAATGAAGGCTTGTAATTGAGTTTTGGTGAGAACAAAGGTTTGGCACATGCTAATCTTGCATAGGAAATGATGGAGTAGGACACCAGGAGTCCAAAATCTAGAAGGGAAGGTTGGATTGAGAGTTTGGAACAATTGGAGAGAGTTTCACTACTATTGCCTTAGAAACCCTCAAAACAAGGGTTTTCTGGAGCTATACTGTATAGACACCATGGAGGCCTAAGACATAGAAAATATTTAAGCTTAGGTCATTAGGAATCAAATTTTAGAAGGCATTAATAGGAATTGTTAAGGGATTTGAGAGTTATTTCATGTTCCTTGTTTTTAGGAGGGCTAATAGGGGCTCTTAGGGCTACAAGGGAAAATTGGGCAATTTGGAGTTGTGGGTATGGTATACCTACCCACAAAATGCAAAATGAGCTGAAAATCACCAAGAACCATAAAAAGATGGGTTAAAATTGATTTTTTCCTTTTGAATGCATTTCGTAGAGTTTTGGTTCACTAGGGCCTAGATAGGGTTGTGGAGTATGAAGGAGTGAAACCTAAGCTGATTGGTGAGTTTATTGGAGAGAGGGGATTGGAAGAAAGTCCTCTAGGTTGGGGTTAAGATAGTAACCCTAGGTAGGCTAGGAGTAGCCTTTATGGAGAAAAATATCTCTAGAGTGAAGAAGCTTTGACATAGTGCAAGGTAGGAGAATCCACAAAGGAGATGTCCAAACCCCCAACAAATAACCACACAATGGAAATAAAACAACATGAAACAAAAATGCAAGATTTGATACCAAATCAAAACTCTTTATTCATATAATAACTTTTCAAATGTATATGCCCGACTATAAGGCCTTTCGGGTTAAGGCCAAATACAAACAACAATTACAACACTAGTTCTGCAAGATCCCGTAAGATCTAGTTACCACACACCAATTCCAGCTAGTCCAAATTCACAACTAGATAAGAACACCAAGAAGAATTTCACTTTTACCCTTAGGTCCATCAAGCAATCCTCTAGTTCTCAAGCTACAACCCTAGCTCTTCAAAATTTGCATCTACACTTCATCCCGTTTTCCAAGTTGGAACGAATCTTTCTCCAAAAGACTCTATAAGACCCCTTCTTTTACCCAACTAAGCCATAAGACAACCCAACTCATTAAAAACTAAATTAAATCCCTTATATTAAATATAGGTCAAGCCACAAGTTGGATACAACATTAAATTAAATACACATACATAAATTAAATCCCAAAAGTCGGCTCACAGATAACTCGGCACCAATAGAAACCAATACCAAGTCGAGTGTTAGCACAAACAAGCTGAGCAGTAGTAAATTTCCAAGGATTTCCAAGCTCCAGAGACCATCCTGAGTTATAGAGACTTTTCCAAGAAACTAAAGACCATGTTGAGTTCTAGAAACCATGCCAAGTTCCCATACCATGCTGAGTTCCACAACTTTAAGCCAAAATCCCTCCAAACATGCAAGATTATAGACAAGCCTAGGATGTTCCTACATCAAACACCCCAGGTTTGAAAAGATGTTCTTAGTAGCTGGAAGAACATCTTTTGGGATTGAACACATAAATCCCAAATTGATTTTTCACATACATATCCTCGAAGTCCTCAACCTGTACACTCTTTCCTTTGTTCTTCTACTTCTTCACATCCATCCTCAATGTGCTACAAGTCTTCTTTCCATCCTGATCTCCAACCTTCTCAAAATTTTCCAACTTAACTCACCTGCCAGTACTCAAGTTCCTCCTACCAAGTTCTTCATTCTGTAAAGGAATCAGGGAAAACTTTCTGCCACTTTTCTCAACAATAAACACATTCTTGACACAATCATGCACAAACCTACAATCATATTGCCAAGGTATACCAAGCATCACATGATAACTATTCATGTCTGCAATATCCCACAACACTTGATCCTTATACTACCCAATTTGGAAATCAACAAGGCATTGCTCCCTCACTTCCAAAGCATGCTCACCTTATAACCAGTCAGTCCTATAAGGATAAGGATGTCTCGCTCTCTTTAAACCAAGTTTTTGAACCATCTACTTAGCAACAAGGTTATTAGTACTACCAACATCCACAATCACCTTGCAGACTTTACCACCAGACTTACAACAAATCCTTAACAAACTAGTCCTCTAAAAAGAATCTAATGTCCTCTCACCAACCAGTATTCATTGAGCCAAAAAACTTTCTCCTTACTTAGGCTGACTATCTTAAACTACAACATCATTCACAAAAACAATTTTCCTGCTAAGTGGACATTCAAAAGATTTATGCCCTTCTTTACCACATTTGAAACAATTATCTTTGAATCCACCTCCACTTGTTCTTCTTTTCTGATCAGTAGGTTTTGGTTTAGCTTTAGCACTTAGTTTAGCTTGTCCTACTTTTCCTTCCCTCTAGCATCACCTTGACTTTCCCTTTTCAACTTATGTTCTACCTTCAGAGCATACTGATAAGCATCCTCAACTGAAGAAATATTTAGCATACCAACCTCATTCTGAATATTGAATCTCAAACCATTAATGTATTGAGCCACCTTTTCTTTCGACAATTCTATGTTCCCAGACCAAATAGTCAACTTGTAAAACTCCTTAGTATAATCCTTCATATTCATATCCTTCTATTTCAAATTCTATAACTTCTTAAACAAATCAAGTTCATAATCAACAGGAATGAACTTAGCCTTCAGTTTAGTCACCATCAATTCCCATCTACAGATCTTCATTTCACCTTCCTCTTCTCTATCTCTTTGCACTTCTTTCCACCAAAGAGCAGCATGTCCTTTAAGTTTAGTCTGTGCCAACCTCACACTGAGTGGATCCTTAATATCCTCAAGCTCAAATTAGTCTTCCAATTCACCAATCCAATCAATCAAGTCTTTAGGAGTCAAAGTACTTGAGAAATTAGAAACCTCCATCTTATACTTCAGCTTTAATTGAGATCTGGGTCCAACAAACTAACCAACCCTAATTCCAATAGGTCTCTCCACATGATTAGTTCTATCCTCACCACTCGGTCTAGCAACTTCAAAGTCTTCGACAACTTCCTCATAACTACCTTTAGTGCCCACATGCCTAGGTACACAACCTAAAGCACTTACAATTTCAACAATCATGTCACTCTTCATCAATGCAATCTCAGATCTAAACTCTGATCTTATCTTCTCTAAGATCCTTTCTTCCACAACATCACTAAGATCATCAATTTCCCTAGGGTTCAATCTTCTTGGAGGCATTTTCCAAAATTTTAGCAAACCCAAAGCAATAGATCCACAAATCTAGAAGATCAATTAGCTACAAGATCAATCTTCTCTACAAATCTTGGTGTAAATTGCCTCAACTTCGGTGAGCTGTCAACACACTCAGGAAAATCTTCATTCTAATACCACCTGACATAGTGCAAGGCAGGAGAATCCCCAAAGGAGATGTCCAAATGCCTAGCAAATAACCATACAATGGAAATACAACAACGAGCAACAACAATACAAGATTTGATACCAAATCACAACTCTTTATTCATTTAATAACTGACCACATGTAATATGCCTAGCTATAAGGCCTTTCGAGTTAGGCCCAAATACAAACAATACTTACAACACTAGTTCTACAAGATCCTATAAGATCTAGCTACCACACACCAATTCTAGCTAGTCCAGATTCACAGCTAGATAAGAACACCAAGAAGAATTTCACTTGTACCCTCAAGTCCACCAAGCAATCCTTTGGTTCTTAAACTACAACCCTAGCTCTTCAAAATTCACATCTACACTTCATCCCCTTCTCCAAGATGGAATGAATCATCCTCCAAAAGACTCTATAAGACCCCTTCTTATACCCAACTAAGCCACAAGTCGGCCCAACTCATTATAAACTAAATTAAATCCCTTATATTAAATATAGGTCAAGCCACAAGTTAGCTACAACAATAAATTAAATACGCATACATAAATTAAATGCCAAAAGTTAGCTCACAGACAACTTGGCACCAACAAAAACCAAAACCAAGGCGAGTGTCAGCAAAACCAATAAATTCCCAAGCATTGTCGAGCTTTAGAGACCATGCTAAGTTCCAGAGACCATGCTAAGAAACCAAAGACAATGCTGATTTCTAGAGACCATGTTGAGCTCCTAGACCATGCCGAGTTCCACAAACCTTGCCATGCCAAGTTCCACAACTTTAAGCCAAAATCCTTCCAAACATGTAGGATTGCAAGAAAACCTAGGATGCTCCTGCATCAAGCTCCCTATTAGCTTTCAATTCAAATTTTTCTCCTTTCTTATACCATAAACCATAATCTTCAATACCCTTTAGATACCTCATGATTCTTTTAATTTCCATCATGTGATTTTCTTTTGGATTAGTAGAAAATCTTGCCACCATTCCAACTGCTAATGGTATATCAAGTCTTATATGCACCACATACTGAAGTTTTCCAATTATTGATTTGTAAGTATTTTGATCTACCTCTTTGGAGTCATCATCTTTGGAAAGCTTATTTCCAATAGACATAGGTGTTCCAACTAGTCTATAATCCTCCATTCCAAACTTCTTTAGTATCTCCTTGATGTACTTTGATTGAGTAATATAGATACCATCTTTCTTCTGTTGAATCTAAAAGCCAACAAAGAATTTGATTTCTCCAAACATTGACATTTCAAATTCCTTACTCATTTCCTCTAAAAAGGATTTGCACAAATCATCATTTCCAGTAAATAATGTATTATCCACAAAGATTCCTTCCAACACAATCTTCTTATCTAGTCCTTCTTTGATGTATAGGTTGTAGTTATCATTAGTTCTTTGAAAACCAATCTTTATGAGATACTTGTGCAATCTCTCATACCAGGCTCTGGGGCCATGTTTGAGATAGTAAAAAGCTTTCTTTAATATGAAAACCATGTCCCTTTTGCTAGGATCATCGAAACCTTATGGTAGCTCAATATAGACTTTTGCTTCCAAGATTCCATTCAGGAATGCTGATTTCACATGCATCTGATATACTTTGAATCCTTTGTGTGAAACATATGCAAGGAGTGTTCTAACACCTTCTAGTTTAGAAATAGGAGAAAAAGTTTCTCCATATTCAATACCTTCCTCTTGAGCATAACCCTTGCAAACTAGCCTTGCCTTGTTTCTTGAAACTGCTCCATTTTCATTCAACTTATTTTTCAATACCCATTTTGTGCCAATTATATTCTTATCCTTAGGTTTAGGAACAAGATTCCAAGTCTTATTTCTTTCTATATGATCAATTTCTTCATTCATTGCTTCAATCATGTTGGAATTCTTTACAATAACTGAGAGGGGGGGGGGGGGGGGGGGGGGTGAATCAATTATTCAAGGTCCAGATGTACAAATCAAACTTTTCACAACCTAGTGAACCCATATCCATAAAACATATTCATGCATGCATCCATTAGATCATAGAACCACTTAAACTTGTAGAATATCGTCCTAGGTGAAAAAAACTTTGTAGAAATGTAAACATGAAACATAACAGATTCAATAACACATTTGACATGAGGAGTTTACATGGAAACCCAATTTGAGAAAAACCACCAGTAACATGCTACTCATTCTCACTCTTCTGAAGTGATTCCCTATGAAAGGCTAACCTTGTTAAAGGTTACAATACACACTATTAAATGTGATCTAGTTAGAGAATTTCAATCACCATGTAAGGGGTGAGAATTGTTAGAGGACTTTAGATCATCACTTGGAATGTCACCTAGTTAAAGGATTTACAAATGACTATCAGATCAACCTTAATCCAAAGGATTTACCCTAGATTGCTACAATGATTAGAAAGTAATAGTAAGACTTGATTCGATAACAAATTACAACTCACTTGCAGATTATAGATCTCTATTTCACTCCTCCATTCTGCTTGGCTTTCACACACTTCAGCTTTGATAGCTCGTTCACCCCTCAAGCATTCATACTCTTAAGCCATCTTTCTTTGCTTTCTAATATCAATCTCTTCTGTTCGATTATTGAATGAAGTAATACCTTATACCTCTTGTCTAAATTAGGTTCTCAAACATGAATAACCTTACTTTTGACTAGCCATCTCTATAAATACAAAATTAAGATCTTTTATTCTTCAAGCTCTATCATCCATTTTAGGTTTAGGTAGGATTAGGTAAGATTCAATGAATCTACCCATCTTTTCATTTAAGTCCTTTCTAGAAACTTGTTTTTCAATCCTCTTTGAATTCATCTCACAATGGTTTACCATGAATTTTGTGCCACCAAATCATCATAGTTATCTTCCACATACTTCAAAAAATTCAAGAAAATAAAATAGTCGGCTAAGATTTGTCAAATCTACAATTTAACATGAATACTGGCACTCGACATCAATATGCTTTCACTTAGCTTCCAAACTATTCTTCCACTCATCTTCAACTAGATCACTCAGAAAACACTAAAGTTTACTGGTGCTTGTCATCAACTAAACTTTACTCGGCTTATATTGTATCAATTGACATACACTTAAATTTCACTTTTCTTGGCTCTAACTAATTTTCTGCTTGGCTTGCACTAACTTTTCTTGGCACCTACAATCCACTTGGTCAAGCTTGGTAGACTCAATTATTCTTACTTGTTCTTCTAGACTTAGTCAGTGTATCCAACCTTTGTAGCTTAAGTAGATAATCAATACACTATAACATCATTGTCTTAACTGATCTTTGTACTCCTTTTTCTTACCATAACTCAACCTTTCCTCTAGGTGCTTTTATTATCTCATTTGATCAAAACCTCCTCATCAATCAAACAAATGATAGTACTCAAATCAAATAGACATTTTTCTTACCAACAAGTAGAAGGTTTGACATTAGTGACAAAACAATGATTGAAACACATTCTCATACTTATGTCAATCTATTTTCAACAATCTCCCTCTTTGGAATTGATGGAAAACCATACCAACAACAATACTAAAAAGAAAATAATTTCTTGTATTGAAATCTCTCACTCTATTAGCAACTTTCAACTTCTGTATAGGCTACAAAATTATGTTCTGATCAACAGATAATCAACTCTTGCAAGACTTCTCCTTCTTTCTTTGCTGATCACTCCCTCTTTCTAATATTTAGGTATCTGTCTCTATACTATTCTATTCTTATATCTCCCTCAGAACTTTCTCCCTCTTACAAGGTATATGTATGGCTTTAGTCATTTCTCTCTCTATAGTAATCATCAAGTACACTATCTCCTATCTCCCTCTGAGTAGATATTCCATGTTTCTCCCTTGTTCTCATCGTGTTTAGTATTCTGTATTTCTCCCTTTCCCCCTTTCTCCCTCATTGACAATAAAACCAAAGACTTGTCATCTCAACATGTAAATATGAACATTTTAAGTTTCTCCCTTTGTCACTTTACTTGTGACTAATCAACTATTCCAACTCTTTGATTACTTTAGGTAGCTCCTAAAATAAGATCCACTACATCAATGTATAACATATGTCAATCATCTCAATTGATGTAGGGCACTACTCATGCTTCCTAGATAGCCGTAGATAGGGGTATCACCCCTAGTTTGCCTCTTAGATACTCATGAGCATCCTTAGGTAATGATTTTGTGAAGATATTAGCTATATGCTCTTTTGTATTCACATATTCCATCTTCACCTATTTGTCTTGAAATAACTTTCTCAAGTAATGATACTTGATTTTACAGCACTTGTATTATCATAATAAAGTATCACAAGTTCAATGATTTCCTCCTTCATACCTTTTAGTAGTTGTTTGATCCATAATGTTTGTACAATTTACTATAGTAGCAACATATCCACCTTCAACAATAGATTGAGATATGCAATTGTGTTTCTTTATAGTCCATGTAACCAACCTCTTTCCTATGAAAAATGCTCCTCCACTAGTGATTTTTTTGTCATCAATATTTTCAGCCCAATCAACATTCAGTGTAGGCTCTCAACTCAAACTTCTCATTTTTCTTTTAGTGTAGACCATAGTATTTTTTTCCTTTAAGATATCTCATTATTCTCCTAATAGCCATCAAATGATCCTCCCTAGGATCAGTAGAGAATCTTGCAACTATCTCAACATATAATGTAATATCAGGTCTTCTATGCACTACATATTGCAATTTGCCAATCATAGACCTATACAATATTTGATTCACCTCAACTGAATCATCATTCTTTGACAACTTGTGTCTTGTCACCATAGGTGTGCTTAGTGGCTTGGAATCTTCCAATCTAAAAGTTTTTAGTATCTCCTTTACATACTTAGAATGAGTGATGTATATACCATATTTCATTTGATGTACATGCAAACCCACAAAGAACTTGATCTCTCCAAACATAGACATCTCAAATTCTTTCTTCATTTCATTTGCAAAGGCTTTACATAAAGTATCTTGACCTCCAAATATGATATCATCAACAAAAAATTTAGATAGTAGAATACTTTTTCCTTTTTATGTCTTCAAGTACAGATTGATGTTATCATTAGTCCTCTCAAATCCAATTTTCACAAGATAATTGTGTAGCCCTTCATACCATGCTCTTTCTTTAAACCATATAAAGCTTTGTGTAGTCTACATACCATTTTTTTGTTGTTGGCATCAACAAATCCTTCTGACTATTCTATATAGACCTCTTCTTCCAATATGCCATTTAGAAATGTAGATTTAACATCCATTTGATAAACTTTGAAACCTTTGTATGTAGAGTAAGCAAGAAGAGTTCTTACTCCTTCCAATCTTGCAATAGGGGCAAATATTTCTCCATAGTCTATCCTTTCTACTTGTTTATACCCCTTGCAAACTAATCTTGCCTTATTCCTTGTGACTTCACCATTTTCATCTAACTTGTTTCTGTACACCCACTTGGTGATAATCACATTTTTATCTTCTGGTCTAGGAATTAGAGTCCATGTCTTGTTCTTCTCAATCTGTTCAATCTCTTCTTTCATGGCTTTACTCCAATCCTAATCTTCTAAGGCATCTTTCACCATTTTATGTTCATGCATACTAAGCAAACCTGTCACTTCCAAGCTTGTTTCTTGTCATTGGTCTTGCATCTTTATCTCCAATAATTTGTGTAGGAGGGTGATGTCTTTTTACATACTTTGACAATCTTGGTTCTACCCTATTTTCCTTATTAGGTCTATTAACTTATGAACCACTATGTACTTCTCTAATAGGTAATTCAATATCTCTTTTATGTACACAAATCTTAGAATCAAAATGTGCCTCAGCTTCAGTTTGTAACTCGGCACCTAACTATAGCTTGGCTCCTATATGCAACTCGACATTCATTGTATGTGACTTGACAGTCACTAAAACTTGCTGTTGATTTGCAACTTGATTTATAACATCTTCATCAGTAGTCATACCTTCATAAGAGTATAGAAAAGATTTGTATTCCTCTAGTTCCTTCATAGGTTCAGCCTCATGTACCTCTATATATTCATCAAATTTTATATTTGTACTTTCCACAATTTTGTTAGTGTTATTATTTAAACACTTATAAGATTTACTTCTTGTGGAATAGCCAAGGAATATACCTTCTTCACTTTTTACATCTAATTTACCATTCTTGAAATCTTTGAGAATATAACACTTGCTTCCAAATACCTTAAAATATTTTACATTGGGTGAGTATCCATACCATAGTTCAAAAGATGTTAAATGAGTACCTTTCTTGACTTGCACATAGTTTAAGGTATAGATAGTAGTACTTATAGCCTCTCTCTAGTATTTCAAAGAAAAATTCTTCTCCATCATGAGTGTCCTAGCATAGTCCATTACAAACCTATTACTCCTTTCAACAATTTCATTTTGTGGAGGGGTCCTAGGGGTAGATTTCTATCTTTTGATTCCTCTGTCATTACAAAATATCTCAAACTCATTTGATGTAAATTCTCCTCCTCTATTAGATCTTAGATATTTTAGGCTTTACTTGTTTCCTTTTCAATTCTTGCTAAGTACCACTTAAACATTTGGAAAGAATTAGATTTCTATTTAATAAACATAACTATCATCATCTTAGAATAATCATAAAAAAAAATAGAATAATGTACTTATCACCTTTTTTAGCTTTGCACATCAATTGGTCCACACAAGTTAGTATGAACAATCTCCAAAATTTCTTTAGAGGTGTGAGTCTTACTCTTAAAACTAGACTTTTTCATTTTGCCTAACTAACATTGTCTGCAAATTGTATTGTCAGGTTTCTTCAACTTAGGAAAACCTCTTACTCTTCTCATGTTAATGATACTAACCAAGTTATAGAAATTAACATAACATAATCTCTTGTGCCATAACTAGACATCATCAAATTCTACAAATAGACAAGTAGCATCATTCATATCAAGGTAGAATAGATTACATCTAGTTTGATCACCTTTTCCAATTAGTTTTCCATTAGTATCATATATCTTAGCTATCTTGTTCTCAAACTCAACCTTGCAACATGAACTATTCAGTTGTGACACACTCAAAAAATTATAGTTAAGTTCTTCAACATAATAAGCATTGCCAGATAAAATCTTTTCTGTGAGTTTGATAGATCCTTTTCCTTATATCAGACAACGTGCATCATTACCAAACCTTACACTATTTCTATCATAATAATTCAAGGTAATGAACTTACTTTTATCTCTAGTCATGTGATGTGAACACCCACTATCAATGATCCATTTGTCATTCTTGTTCAGACAAGACACTAGTGCAGTTGCCTCATCCTCATCAAAATCATCTTTCATTGCAACATGGACCACTTCATCATCATCCATCTTTGGTTTCCTCTTCAAAAATGTAGCAAGACTTCTTATCTTTTTCTTTGTAATCTTTGTTGTCCTCATCTCTTCTACTTCTATATTTTTCACCACTTCTATTGTTAGGTCAATCTTAATCCATAGAAAAAACACATTTAACATGCTATTCATTCTCACTCTTCCTTAGGTTTTCGAACATGACCAACATTTCTTCTAACTAGATACATTTATAAATAGAGAATTAAGATCTTTTTTCATTCAACCTCTATCGTCCATTTTAGGGTTAGGTAGGGTTAGGTAGGATTTAATGAATCTACCCATCTTTTCATTTGAGTCCCTTCTAGAAACTTCTTCTTCAATCCTCTTTGAATTCACCTCAAAATAGTTTACCATGAATTTTGTGCCACCAAATCATCATAGTTATCTTCTATATGCTTCATAAAATTCAAGAAAATAAAATAGTCAACTCATATTTGTCAAATCTATGCTTTAACATGAATACTGGTACTCGACATCAATATGCTGTCACTCGACTTCCAAACTATTCTTCCACTCATCTTTAAGATCACTCAACAAACACCAAAGTTTACTAGTGCTCGACATCAACTAAATTTTACTCAGCTTACACTGTATCAGTCAACATACATTGAACTTTCACTTTTCTTGGCTCTAATTAATTTTTTGCTCGGATTGCACTAACTTTTCTTGGCACCTACTATCCACTTGGTCAAGCTTGGCAGACTCAATTCTTCTTACTTGTTCTTCTAGACTTAGTCAGTGTATCCAACCTTTGCAGCCTTAAGTAGATAATCAATACACTATAACATGTCTATCTTAACTGATCTTTGTTCTCCTTTTTCTTACCATAACTCAACCTTTCCTCTAGGTGCTTTTGCTATCTCATTTGATCAAAACCTCCTCATCAATCAAATAAATGATAGTACTCAAATCAACTAAGCAGTTGTCTTACCAACAAGTAGTAGGTTTGACATCAATGACAAAATAATGATCATACTTACGTCAATCTATTTTCAACAAATCCAACCTTCATTTTCTAGTGCATCTTTGATATATCTAGGTTCAAATTCAGTAAGAAAACATGCACCTTTTAATTTGTTCCTTGTCATTGTACCAATTGTTTGATCTCTAATGATTTTTTCAAGTACATGATGCCTTCTTACATATCCAACAAGTTTGTGCTCCTTCTTTCTGAATACACCAGGCTCACCGTGATCTTTTAAATCATGATTGGGTCCCGTTGACTTTGACTTGGTCCTTTAGACTATGATTTAGTTTCCACTATCTGAAATTTGAGTCCTTCTAATGACTCAGGTTGCACTAGCTGCAATTCAGGTTGAATTGGAGATTTTGGAGACTCGAGTGGTGAAGATTGTTGATTCCCAATTGCATTAGATAAAGTTTCAGGCTCATAGTAAACAAAGTTTCTGAAGTTTTCAGGTTCCTTACTTCTTTGTTCTTCACTCCTTTCTACAAACTCATCAATCTTTACATGTGAACTTTCTATAACTTTATGAGTTGATAGATTCAGATATTTATATGCTTTGCTCTTATTTGAGTATCCCAGAAATATGCCTTCATCACTTTTCACATCAAATTTTCTCTTTCTAGACTCTTTCATAATATAAAATTTACTTCCAAATACTTTGAAATAACAAACATTAGGTTATAATCATACCATAATTGATAAGGTGTTTTCTATGAATCTTTCTTCAACTAAACTTAGTTTAGGGTATGAACTGCATTGCTAATTACTTCCTTCCAATATTTGATAGAAAGATTCTTTTCTATCATTAGGGTCCTTGCACAATCCATGATTGATCTATTCCTTCTTTCAGAAATGTCATTTTGTTGAGGTGTGCTAGGTGAAAACACTTTCCTTTTGATTCCTCTTTCATTGCAGAATTCATTACAAATGAATTCTTCTCCTCTATCTTGTTGTGGTTTCACAAAACATGACCCATTTTGCCTAGAAATGGGGACCCCCTACTTTTTTTTTCTTCTTCTAAAAATTGTAGAATTTTCAAACAGTAACTTTGGTTTTTTGAGCCCAATGGTTTTTAGGCCCTCCTTCTAGCACCACTCCACCCAATCTCCTTCCCTCACCTACACAAAGCACACAACATTTAATAAGCCTAAACAAAGGTGTGCACCTTGCACACCTTTGTATTAACTAAAACTTAAAAAACTAAACAAATAAAAACTAACACCTAGTTGAAGGTGCGTAGCTACATGCCTATCTAAGGTGCACAATTACGCACCTTCACTAAGACTAAGCATCCCTTAGGGAAGCAAAGGGTGTGCATTTGGCACACCCCATGAGGTGCACTAAATGCACACCCTTTTATACTTATGTGTTGTAAGGGTGTACACCTAGTGCACCTCATGAGGTGTGCTATGTGTGCACCCTTAGTAATAAAGGCTTAAGTGTAGGGAAGTGCATTTTGTGCACCTTTGAGGTGCACTAGGTGTGCTCTTTTTGCCTATTAGGGTTATAAATGAGTTTTTTAGATGTTTTTTAACACTCAAGGTTTTTGGGTTATATTCTTATCATTATTAGGGTTTTTTTTTTTTCTTCACCTCCAGACTAATAGATGTTGATCTTGTCCAAATTCAATGGCTTCTTCGTCATCCTCCCTTGCTACAAAGATGGTCCTAAAACTAGTGATTTTCAAGTTTCAAGGTGTTCCTACAAAGTCACGCTTCCAAGATGACTATTCAAAGATCTGAGACACTAAACTTGGCCATACTGACTGGAACATGTTCGTAGTGTTGTGCAACAAACCTACAAAGAGGTCCCCATTGATATCTACCCTTATATGATTAGGACTAGTCAACACAAAATTACACCCAGTATCAGTATAGTCCTTGAAGTTGATCATGGCACTGGCGAAAAACTATGTCTCCGAAGAAAGGGTCATAAAGAGTATAACTGGAGAGATCATGTTAGATATTTGACCTAAGAACATAGAAAAGGTATTCCACTTCCCAAGAGAAAAGTAGTTTATCAAATTAACCTATCACCAGGCAGAAAGATGGTACAGAGAACATGTAGTAGAAGCATCTAAAACCATCCTATCCTCATACCTCATTGAGAAGACTCCTCTTGGGCACAAAGTAGGAAAAGTAGATATGACAAGGGGTTATATGAAATAGGACATTAGATATTCTATAATCCTTTTGAGTAGAGTCACGGGGTTACCAGCATTAGGACACCTAAACATATGGATGGTGCATTTCATTGAGACTATCAGAACAATGAAGATGCCAATTGATTGGGCTTCGATTCTTAGTGAGAACTTGGATGAGCAACTGGTGGCAGTTAAGAAGAACCATAAGTTCTACATGACATCCTATTTGGTGTACTTGTTAGCTACAAGGGCAATGGACTATCCAGGATTGTTTAAAAAAGGAAGTTGCAAGATGCAAATACTTGGCTATATATAGTGTATTCCTAGTTGGTGAAGAAAAGGCTTCCAAAGCATAGTAAGGAATACATGATAGTGAATGATGCTTTTATTTTCATCATTATCCAATTGATTGAAGGGGATTATGTGAAAAGGATGTCAGATGAGGTAGCGACAAAGATTTTAGAAGTTGGCACCTATTACATCCAATTGTGGACATTCACTTATTTGAGGGTAGCAGGTACGACTATCAATCCCAAGAAGCTCCCTAGGTATCCAAGTGATAGACTTATATTTATGGAGATTGCTTGACAACTCTTGTTTGCATATGACAGAGTAAGGAAGCAACACAAAATAACCTGGGTGTGGCCCATTACTATAGGATCATCTAGTGTGGTCCAGAGATAGGATATTCCATCTTTTGAGTCAGAGTGGGATCAATATCCCTTCAATGAATATAACTCTCCTTGTCCCTATTTTGATAACATTGGAAGAGTGCAGTACTTAGTGGGCAAAACATTCCAACATGAAGATACAATTGAGGACCATTGGATGAATGCAGTAGACAACTATGATATCTATATAAGGGATTATTGTAGGATGACTCTCTATTTGGAAAGTAGTAGTTTGAAGATAAAGGTTCCTTTAAAGGTGGTGCAGTAAGATACCGAAGATGTCCTAGATCCATTGTAAAATAGAGATAAGATTTTTTATTGACCCATTATGAATGCAAAGATTGATAAGGAAGAAAATTCAAATATTAATCATAGGGCTAGGCACATCATCAAATTGACTAAGGATTGGATCAAAAGACCTATCAAATTGGATCCAATTCCTCAAGCAGTAGTCTTCTACGCTACAACCTGCCCAACCAAAGGTAGAGAAGCCAAGGTAACAGTACCCACTTTCATAGCACAGTCCCCAGTGAGGCCAAAAATAGTGCACCAACTTGATAGAGAAGTGTAATATTATAGGGCTTAGAAGGGTAAAGGAAAGAGGAAAAGAACTTTGTCTCAAAAAGATGAGCTAGACGAAGTAACAACTCAAGCACCACCACAATCAGGGGCTAGGAATGCACAAGGGTTAGAGAATGTATAAGCTACATAGACCTAGGATAATCTTCAAGTGCCACTGCTAGATCAAGGGCAAGGATGAACTAAAACAAAAGTACAAATATTGTCTCCTCCTCAACAAGAGGTGCAAGCCTCCCCATTGGCTCATAAAAGAAGAAAGATCAAAACTCTAGTCAAGAGGAGATAAAAGGGGATTAGAAGAGCTATTCCTTTTCCATCAGTCTCAGAAGTCATTCCAGAAGAGGAAGAAGAGGATGATGAAGACAAAGAAGATAACCTTCCTTTGAGTTAGAGGACTTTTCTTACTAGAGCAATAGAGTTAGAATAGAGAAGAGGCTCCACCATTACACCACCATTCATTCCTGTGAAACCTATTCAGTCAATGGATTGATGAATAGGAGAATGAAGGGGTTGATGTCTTTTAGATGTTAGATTTTCATTTCATGTCGGTCAACATTGAGCTGGTGGGAGATAAGATAAGGGATACTCTAACTAATCAACCTCAATAGGAGGATTGGAGTCAATTGCCATCTCATCCCCAAGGACCTGAACTAGCTCCACCATCACCAAATCAAGTTACATTTTGCATGGATAAAGGTTCAATTACTCCTCTTCCTCTGAACAATGAAGAAGAATAGGTCCAAGTGGAACAAGAGGAAGAGCCACAAAAAATACCTACCAATGAAGTGTCAAAGGAAGGGAAAATATGTGAGGAACCTCAAAAAACTTCTAGAAACATAGAGGTGAGAATTTTGGACTCTATAGCTATAGAGAATCCTAATGTGGATCTCTCACAAAAGGAGAAGACTCTAGAGAGGAGTGATAAGGGAAAGAGAATAGTAGAAAAAACTCCTTCTTCAAAAGGTAAATCTCCAATGGAACATGCTCTGAGATGGTTGAGGAATGAGGTGTTTAGAAACAAAAGGTAGTGGTATGACACTGAGGAAGAAGGAATGAGAGAATTGATTAAAGTTCTCAGGAAGCCTGAGTCACCTTTGAAAGATGCATGAGCACTGGCCTTTGTGATGAGTGGTCAGAATCAGGACTTATTTTCTCATGTTGCTATCCCTCCTCCACATGTAGATATCAAGGAATTGACTCCAAGTAATTACCAAATCAAAGAGGTTGTGCTTGGGAAACCCACATTGGACACTACCAAATTAATGGTGACAATGAGAATCAAAGAAGTGTTTAGGCACTCAGAATAGGATGAGATGAAATTGATGACACTTTAGAAGTAGAAAAATACAAAAATATATTTCTTTTTTTGTGTGGTTATTCTTTTGCGATAGGAATCAAATTCTACATCTTATCCAAATTATTTAGAACCAACAAAGGCCTCCCTATTAAAAAATGCATTTATCTTCAACTGAGCGGATTCTAGTAGGTCACAAGATCACTTGGAACCTTAGAGTTGATCTCAGATTAGCTTTCCAAGAGAGGAGTTCGAAAGGATTCCTGTCATTAAGCATCGTGTAAAATGACAACTCAACATGTCTAATCTTAAACATTTTAGTTTCTTTCCTATTTCTTTGTCCACTCTAGCCATATACCATTTGAACTTTTGAAAAGCTTCTAATTTATCCTCTAGGTACATAATAGTCATCGTTATAGAATAATCATCAAAAAATAAAATAAATTACTTATCTCCTATGTAGCTTTTATGAAAATAGGTCCATAAAGGTTGGTATGAACCATCTCTAGCACTTCTTTAGAATGGTAATTCTTACTCTTAAAGCTTGTCTTTCCCATCTTACCAATTCGACAGTTCTTGCACATGCCCATGTCAAGTTTCTTGAGTCTTGTAATACCTCACACTCTTTTGTTTTTTCTTATGTTGACCAGGTTATTAAAGTTCACATGGCACAACCTTTTATGCCATAACCAACTTTCTTCTACTTGAGCTATGAAACATGAACTTTCATTTAGATCTAGGTAGAATAGGTTACCTTTTGTTTGCTTGCTAGTCCCAACCAAATTTCCTTTCCCATCTAGTAGATTGGCCTTTTTATTGATGAATTCTACCTTGAATCCAATGTTATTCAATTGAGACACACTAAGTAGATTATGCTTCAGTCCTTCAAACCAATAAGCATTATCACATCTATGATCATTGGTTGGTGTAATACAGCCTTTTCCTTTAACATAACATTGCCCATCATTGCCAAATCTAACACTTCCACCATCATAGTGTACCAAGTTCTCAAATTTAGATTTGTCACTAGTCATATGTTGAGAACAATCACTATCTATGATCCATGTATCATTCTTGCTAACATGTGAGATAAGGGCCATCTTATCATTCTTATCATCTGATTCATCTTTAATAGAAATATAAACCATCTCATCCTCATCACTATTATCAGAATCTTTAGCAATGTAACATTATTTCTTACCTTTGTCTTTGTAGCTCTTGAAATCCTTCTTGCCCTTGTATTTTTTATGCTTCTTTTATTCTTTTCATTCTTTGTTTGGACACCTTGCAACAATATGTCCAACTTATTCACAAGAAAAGAACATCAAAGGAATCTTGCCTTTGTACTTTCCTTTGCCTTTGGGAAATCTTCTTGCAAGTAATGCTTCAATGACTTCAAAATCATCATCATAACCATCTTCACTTTCACTATCATATTTCCTACTGTAGATTTTGCAGCCTTCTTCTTGAGTGATAGCTTGGCTTGAAATGCAGACTCAAGGTTTCTAGAGTTAGGAACATAGTTATCATAGTTATCTAACTCAAATGTTGTCAACCTTCCCACTACTGCATCTAATGTTATATCATTCTTGGGATTCCATCCCATCTCTTGAATTTTTGAAACTCTAATAGAATAAATAGGAAGAAGTGTTCTAAGAACCTTTCTTACCACTGTCTCATCTTCAATCTTTCCTCCTAAGGCTCTAATTGCACACACATTGGCTTTGATCCTTTCACTATATTTTACAATATTTTCATCTTCTCTCATCCTCACTTGATCAAATTGACCTTTGATACTTTCTAACTTAGCTCTTCTTACATGGTCATCTCCTCCATAGATGACTTTCAACTTGATCCACATCTTATAGGTAGTACTATAGTCTTTGGCTTCATCAAATTCAACATAGTTGAGGGTAGAGTCAATATCAATAATCATAATGTTATGATTCTTCTTTTTTGTAATCTCTTCAACAATCATTGTTCTAGTAAGTGCCACATACTTGGTGTCTAGGTACTTTAGGCCTGAGTCTCCAATGGTTTCCAAATGTAATCTCATTATTTCCTACCATGCCTTGAATTGATCTCTATTTAGCTTAGGAATCTCCCTTCTGTAAGACATTTTGATCTTTAGCTTAGGTCCTTGAAACCTTCTACAAATTTTTGAAAATATAAGAGAAGTAACTAAGAGGGGAAGGGTGAATCAATTACTACAAAAATAAATCCTAGATCCCTTAGATGTCAATAAAAATCAAAACCAAAAACTCTGTTGAAACTTTATTATTGCTGTAACTCGGTTAGCACTAGAAATTATTGTCACTTAGCATACACTAAGAATTACTATTACTTGGAAATCACTAAAATGTATACTTGTTAAGATGTTTAGTGTTATTAACCACAATTAACTTAGTTGTAGAAACATAAAGAAAATAACATGAACACAAGTGACACTAGGATTTAACATGGAAATCCAATTTGGGAAAAGCCACCAATTGCAACTAGTTATTGTTTTTCACTCTTCTGAAGTGAGCCTTGTTAGGAGCCAACCCTGTTAAAGGTTACAAAACACACTATTAGGTGTGACCCTATTAAAGGATTTAGTTCACCCTATTAGGAGTGGCCTTGTTAGAGGTCTTTAGAAACTTCAATCTTGAAATGCCACCTTGTTAGAGTATTTGGAAAATAGGTGTTAAGCTAACTTTGTTAAGAGATTTGATACACTGCTACAATTGTTAGAGAGTAAAAATGATAAGACCTGATTGCTGATGCAACTGAATTCTTGATTTCAAATCTTTGTTCTAGCTTGAATACTTGATCCTCCTTGATCAAAATGTTTAATGTAGCTCAGTAAGCTCATGATACTTTGCTATCCTTCCAATTGGCTTCCTTGGTTTATCTTTATAATTCCATGCTTCTCTATTTCAATCCCACAACTTGACCTTATACTTATATCATTTACCTTGTCAAGTCAGCTTGAAAACACTTTCAAATATTCAATAATCAACCCTTAAGTTGGCTACACTTAACAAATAAATTCATCAAACTAAATAAGATGACCCAAGAAAATCCTTCATTAGCTAACCCAACTCGGTCAACACCAACTCAAAAAACTTTCTTCAGACTTCCTTTCGTAATCGAGTGAGCTTAGTTAACACTGCATCTTGAACTAAATTCCTTTGGCAACTAAGTTAACTTAGTTAATAATGGTTCCATGTCATCTTTTCTTTTGTGCTTGAGTGAAATTGGTAGACATTGTCTTCTTGGGAACTTCCTTTGGTGCCCGAGTAAAGCTCGACACACACTATCTCTAAACTTGGTTTACTCTAGAACACTTGGCTAATACTGGAAACTGTCTTCATTTCCTAGGTGATCTTAATAGACACTGATTGACAAAGACTATTGGAAATACAATAGGGAAAGTAAACTCTAAGAGGGAGGTGGGGAGGTGGGGGTGGTGAATTATTCCTTCAAAACTTTAACCATAAAATTATTCACCACACATCCATCTCACAATTTGTATGTAAACTAAAATAGCTAGTAAACATATTCATCCATAACATGCAAGCAAATAACATTCAGCACATATATGACACAAGATATTTGGTTACCCGAAAATCCTCAAATGAGAAGGTAAAACTAGGGTAGGGATGACACCCACAAATCTTCACTACTACAATAATAAAGTGTATCCAATGAAGGCTACAATGTTTGATTATAAAATATGATCTACCTTATGAAAGGTCCACCCTATTAAAAGCTTACAAGATTGTTACATCTTACCCTGTTAAAGGATTTCAACACCCTGTTAGAAGTGTGTTTGATTAAAGGACATAAAAATTACAATGAAGTAAGCACCCTATTAAAGGATTTACAATAGCCTGCTAGGACTACTCTGTTACGAGATTTAATTGATTCACCTATTATAATGTCTCAACAATGATCCTATGGTTAGCACTCTACTGCTAGATAAAAGATCACCTCTTTCCTAATGTGTACTTGATCCTCTCTAATCAGATGTATCACTTTTGTCCTCTAACTCCTTTCCTCTTTTCCCCTTTAACTGATTCTACAATGCATCTCAATTCACAACTCCTTAGCCACCATGAATGCTCTATTTGTGCATACAAACTTCTCTCTCCACTCCTTCCACACTATCTTTCTTTTAGGGTTTGTCCTCCTTATGAAGACTTAGGTGACTTAGGGTTAGGTATGAAATAATGATTGTGATTCACCTATTTTTTCACTTAGAACATCCCTTCAACTAATTGGTTGCATGTACTACATAGGGATCCTCAATATAGATTTGTCCTTATAATCTAGAATCACAAAAAAATCCTTAAGTCAGCTCTAAAATGGTTTACATAGTAGTTTGTGCCATTACAAACAACTATGTCCAAAACTATTTACTCAGCACTTGAAGTGTTTGATGTTTGGCATCCACTATATTTTTAATGTTGCAACTCGGCCTCTAAATGACTTGGCATCCATTGACCACTCAGTATTTGAATCACTCGGCATCATCTGTCTACTCGACACTTGACTGACTCAATACTTACTAGTTACTTGACACATACTATATATCTCACTTGGAATATACTATTTGAATACTTATGATTGATATACATATATATTACTTGTTCAACATGAACTAAGAAAATGACTTCAGTGTATTGTCACTTATATGTCAAAACCAATTTGAGATTAACAATCTCCCCCTTTGACATGAGTGGCAAAAATAGTTGGCCATGCATGAATAGCCTTAGCCCTTAAGTATAATTCAGATAATCTCTATATAAAATTTCAAAACTTCAAAATTTTGCAAAAACTTATGACTTATCAGTCATACCTCAAAATTTTATAACACCCCTTGAGTTGATTGCTCTTTTCTAGATCTGAAATTAACTACTCCTGTTGAGTAGATCTACTATGTTGACTTTGTTTCTATAGTCTCCCCCTCTTTTTGGTCTCCCCCAAAACTTATTCTCTCCTTTCATTCATTCTCCCCCTTTTAACACTTATGTCATGGGTGGTACAAAAATTGTGTGTTTTTCCAAGAATAATTTATGGACCTCCATCATAATTTGTAGTGTTGCATTCCAACTGTCACACACTACCTCTAGAGATTTGATCTAAATGTCCAACTTGATAGCAAGGGTGACTAGGCCTTCATGAGTAGAAAGATGGGGATCTTTCTTCATCAATGTCACTGCATAGGCTAGTTTATTGTGTAACACCTCCATATGAGGGGTTAACATGGACTGGATGCTGATCAGTGTAGCCCTAGTATTTGCCTCTTGAGCTTGTAAAGCTGCTAATTAACCTTGTGCTGATAGAATTTTTTTGAAATGAGACTGACATTGACCAGGAGATTTTGGTAGAATGTTACTTGTTTGCTTGAAATCTCCCTCCAGATGGTCAATGTGTCTCTGCACTTCTTGTGTGAACAAGGGAGCATCACACAATTTGGTGTAAAGAGAGAAAATTTTCTCCAACATCTTCTTCACACAATCAATTTTGGTTGCTAACTTAACCTAGTGTAGTGCAATGACACTCGATATCTATTCATTCACCTTTGTTTGAAATTTCTTCTCAAACCATTCCAGTAATTTGACATTAGTATCTAGGTCTTCATCATTGATCTTCTCCACAATATTTTCCAACTGCTCAATGATTGGCTTTGTTTCATCATGTGTAGATAGGCTGAATGCATCAATAAATATGTCATTGATGTCATGAAGTGCTTGTTTCTTCCTATGCTCCCTTTTGAGTAGTTCTTGGTGTTTCTTCCTTGCCAAAGCATCCTGCAATATGCTCCTTTGTTATATTGTGATTGGTACAAGATCAAACTTTGGAAAATCAATCACCTCATCTAAGTTGATATCACCATAGAATGTGACCTCATCAACCTTAGATGTGCTAGGACTGGGCCTTGATGCTTGCAATGGTATAGCTTCTGTACTTGACCTATGAAGTGTTTGACTAGGAATAGCAGTAGCAGTGTTTGGTAAGGTAACCAATGTCTATATTTCTATCACTGCCTCTAGTTTTGTAGTCAAGACTGAATCTTCAGTCATATCCATATCCTTTTTTGTATTTTCTAGCCCACCTTGTACTTGTGGTGTAGGTGAAGGACTGGCTTCTTGACCTATTTCAACTGGTGTCCCTTCTTGCTTAATTATTGTAACTATTGGTACTAAGCCATTTTGTACCATAGTTTTTACAAGTGAGGACATTGTGTCTTTCCTTTGGTATACTACCATAGACATTGTATGTTGTTCCTCTATATATTGAGAGGGGACAATGGATAATGCTTGTGTTTACTCAACTATAGATGCCAATTTTGCCTTCTCAACCTCATCCACACTCACCAAAATAGGATGGCTGCATAGTTGTACCTTGGTGTTGGAATCAATCAATATCTTCTGCATATCCTCCTTTGTTAAGGGATTGATGTTTTGAATGGAGTTGTTAGAGACATCCTTACTCTTTACTGTAACTGATTGTGGAGTGACACTTGACATATGTACTTCTAGTACATTATGGTCTTATTGTTGCTCTTCCTTAGCTGTTGCCTCTGTAGTACCTTCCCCATGTACTTCCCTTACATATTCATCATTTGTTACTTCAACTACCTCTTGTTCTACTTTTTCTTCACCTACTTCCATATGTTCTTGCTCAATAGCCTTTTGTGTTTTCAGCCCATAGATCACATTCCATATTTGTGTGCTTTATTGAACAACCACTTCAATTTTGTTCTATAAAATATTAAAGGCTTGGTATTTTGGAGTAAATCTCCCCTTATACTTGTTAACAACCTTTGTAATTTTAGATTTGTCCAAGTCTGGCATCACTCTTGCAAGTGAAGTCTCTCTAATAGTTCTCTCAGTTGTGAGATTATATTTCCACCTTTGCTCAACTCTATCATATAGGCTCTTGGGTAAAGAGTTGGCAATCTCAATTCAAGTCATCTTAAAAGTTGCCATCATGGCATATATATATTCTTCTACTTTATCCATTTCTATCTTCCCAAGTTTATCAAACTCAACATGTGTAAATCTACTTAAATCAACATTATTCTTGATATTTTCACACAAGTTGTCCAAATTAGAAGAGGGACTGTGACTTGCCACTTTGAATTGGTTGTTGTCATTTGACTTAGTCCTCTCATCATTTGATTTAGCTAGGGAAATATATTTCCTTCTTTGTTTCTTCTCAGGTTCATCTTCTTTTGTAGCTGTGCTAGCTCTCTTGCCTTTAGGCTTCTAAACTTCCTAAGTCTTCTTAGCAGTAGCTCTTGTGCTATCCATGGTAATAGGAACTGTAGGCTTTTTTGTGTGGGTTTCATAACCTTTTTGGGTTTTCTTACTACTGACTTCTTTTCTTTTTTATTCTTTTTTTCTATGGCAATAGGTGCTTCATTGGCTTCTTCTCCCTCGACACCTTAATAAAATTTTGCTTATTCTTCTCCTTGGTCCTCACCTTGACCCTATGTAAGACCTAGTGGCAATTGGGCAAGTGTATCTTCATCATCTTCATTTTCCTCTTCTTCTTCATCTCCTTTTACCTCTTCACCAAATTTTTCTTTAAGCTTCTTCACAATTTAATTCTTCTTTTTCAACATAGAAGTTGTCTTCAAATCCATTGTGATCTTTGACTTTTCTACATAATAATTTTCAAATGCAATAGCATTCTTATCTACTTCCCCTACCACTAAAGTAGTGATGGCTATAGATGCCTCATCCACATCAATCTCATATGGAAATAGCCTAAGCCATCTCACCCTTGGAACAACAACTTGGATATCAGTAAAATCAACATCAACTATAAAAACAGCATGGAAATTCTTCTGTACTAGTTACACTAGAATTCTTTGTCTTTGTTTCATTGACTTCTTAAAGTCTTCAAAATAACTAGTCATCACAAACTCAAAATTATCTCCAAGTTGCTCTATGAATTCACCAATCTGCACTACAACTGACCTGTTAGTCTTATTTTCTCAAATGTGGGGAAAGTGTTTTGTACATAGAAAAATATATTAAAAAGTATAGAACCAAATTTGCATTGTGCACTTTTTGTCTTTGTTATGGATCCCAAGTTTTTAGATAACTGCTAGAGTTGTAACTCAGTAAGGTCATAAGAATGGTCTTTCTTTACTATCTTGTAACCCAAATCCATAGGCATACATGGTACACTATTCAACTTGATGTATTGAAAGAATTTATGTGAAATAACGCTCGCTGCAAATGTAATTAGGGGATCAATAATTGTGTCTATGGTCATCCCTCTCTTGTTCCATAGTGCCCTTGCATTCTTCTCAATTGCCTCTTTTGCATCACTCCTCATAGTCTTTGGTCTGTCTAGGGTTGGATACCCTATCACTCTGTGAATAATCCTCTTTGTGATTTTGATAGGGCCATCCTCCAACCATATAGAGTTGTCATGTATTCTACTAAGCACAATCTTAATCCACTCTGTCTTGAATACGCTAGGAAAATCTAGGGCACGGGTTGTTGGGACTCAAAATTGAAGCCTCGATTTTGAGTACCATTGAAAAATCAAGCGCTATAAGTGCTTTTTGATGCATTTGTACTCGACTATCCATTTGAGGCCTAAGAGGTGTTTAATGTTTCTAACACCTTACATTCAATATGTCTATGTGTTCCATGATGATAAACTGCCATTTTGAGTTATCCCATGAAGTCCCGTTTTGAGCAATGTCCAAATCTACATTTTTTGCCTTAGTGTCAAATAGCGACAGGACGCCTAGTTTGCAATTAAATATCTTGCACCCAGTAATGTTTCATGACTTGTTACTTTGGGAGTGTTTAGTTTCCATACCAAAAAGCCTATCTTTTAGATTTTGAGTCATTTGGAATCCATTTGACTAGGTTTTGAATCCCTCACAGTTGGTCATTTATTGATGTCATGTTGATGCAGTTTGTTCTGAATTCTGGGAAGCCCTCTTTCACTTGTTATAATTTTGACCCAATTGACTAAATAAAAAAAAATATTTTTGTGTTGCATTTTAGAGGTCAGATACTTTCTATGTTTCAATTTTGAGCTTATGACAAATCAATTTGATCATTTTTCAAATGTAATTCCAAATACAATTTCTAACTTTTTACTAGTGTCAAGAAAGGCAGAATGGTCAGTACCCCTATTCGTGATGTCATATCTCAAAATCTATGATAGGTGAAATCAAATGGATTGTACCACTGTTTCCTCCTCCAAAAATACTTTAAATGTGCCAATTTTCAAATCTTGACGAATCCGTCTACATACTTTCCTAGGTCCATTCTGTTTGCAAAAATTGCTTTTCTATCAATTGTTTCTAGTCTGCAAATTTGAGTAGCCCACTTTGACCGCTCGCCAAATGCGCCCAATTATTCATCATGAGCCCTAATCCTAGATTTATGTTTTCCTCATGATACTAAACCAACACCCCAATTTTTGTTTCCACAAGTGTTATTTTACCTAGTTTTCAAAGCCAATTCCAAATACGATTTATTGTTTTCTAACTTGTTTGCTTGCAGGCAATTCTAAAAGGGTAACTTTGACAGTCAATATTTTTTGACTAAGAATTTTTCATGAGATGAGATTTGATATGGTGTAAGTATGCAGAATAGAGAATCAATATTACTGATTTTAGAGCTCGATTAGGTGTTTGGGTCAGTTTTCAAAGACAATCAAAGGACCTCCTAACACAAAATTGACAAGTTGCAGAAAGAGGTGAAATAAGTTTTAAAAAGTTGAAAAAGTGATGCAAGCTGATTGATTCTTCATCAAATTAGTATTAGATATTCTATAGATCAATTTAAGAAGTTAGTTGTTTGAAAACATTTTTTTTAACGGGACCCTTTTTGGGTTCCGACTGGTTGCTTCAGATTAATGGGATGTCTTGGGATCTTAAAGAAACCCTAAGTTTTAAAATGAAAATGATTTATAAAGGAATCACATGAAGATCGATTGAAATGTATGTTTAAATGTTAGGATAAACCACAGATAGAAATAAAAACTACATGCAAATATAGCCAATAACAAAAAATAATAGATCACACAGAAATGAACATAAGGCACCAAGATTTAATGTGGTTCACCCAATCCCTGGGCTATGTCCACCAAATAGCAAGTCTGATCTTATTGCAATCCTGTGATTACAACCTGATTACAGTCGGTAATCCCTTATAGCTCAATCTTGCTACAAGAAGCAATTTCGCATCACAACATAATGAAAATACCCAACCCTAAACCCTTTTATACAATTTAACAATCTCCCACTTGGGGACTGATCAGGCTCCACACTAAACAACAATCTCCCACTTGAAGACTAATCCTGTAGCAATACTACTACCACATGGGGCTCCCACTAGATCAAACCAACCTGGACTCTACTATTCTTTTATTCATGTTCAGTCTAAAAGACCAACCGAAGCTGAAGAGGAGTTCAGCTTCTCCCGTGTTACAACCTTTGTCAACATATCTACTAGATTGTCATTGGTATGTATTTTCTCCAGCTTTAACTATCCATCCTCCAAAACTGACTAAATGAAATAGTACGGCAACTGTATGTGTTTGGTCTTAGAATGCAGAGCTGAATTCTTTGCAAGATGAATGGCACTCTGACTATCTGTGAACAAATAATTATCCTTTTGAGGATGTCCCAATTCTTCCAAGAAGAACTAAAGCCATATCATCTCCTTGGCTACCTCTGTAGCAGCAACATACTCTGCCTCTGTAGTGGATAGAGCATTAATCTTTTGTAACCTAGAAATCTAGCTCACAGCTGCCCCACCAATAGTAAAGACATAACCTATAGTACTCCGCCTGGTATCAATATCCCCTGCCAAATCTAAATCAACATAGCCCTGTAAATCAGTAGTAGAGCCCCCAAATTGTAAACACTTATTGGATGTTCCTCTCAAATATTTGAGAATCCACTTGACAGCATTCCAATGCTCAAATCCTGGATGACTCATATACCTGCTAACGACTCCCACTGTATGGGCAATATCTAGCCTAGTGCATACCATAGCATACATCAAGCTTCCTACAGCTGAAGCATAGGGTACCTTGGACATCTTATCCTCCTCTTCATGTGTCTTAGGACACATCTCCTTAGTCAATTTCAAATGATCAGGTAAAGGTGTGCTAACAACTTTAGCATTCTCCATAGAGAAACATTGCAACACCTTCTCAACATAATCAACCTGAGATAGTGTCAATGTTCTGTTCTTCCTATCTCTACAAATATTCATACCAAGGATTTGTTTTGCTGCTCCCAAATCCTTCATAGAAAATGCACGTGCTAACTAGCATTTTAACCCCTTAATATGATCCATGCTAGACCTAGCTATAAGCATATCATCAACATATAAACATAAAATAATGTAGCTATCATCATCCAACCTCTTAAAATAAAAAAAATAATCTGAATGACACCTATTATAGCCATGCTCATGCATAAACCTGTCAAATTTTAAATACCATTGCCGAGGTGCTTGCTTCAAGCCATATAAACTTTTCTTCAATTTGCACACTAAGTTCTCCTTACTTTTGACGTCAAATCCCCCTGGCTAAGCCATATATATTTCTTCATCCAAATCACCATGAAGAAAGGCTATTTTAACATCCAACTGCTCTAAATGCAAATCTTCAGTAGCCACAAGACTTAAAATAGTATGGATAGAAGTCATTTTAACAACAGGAGAAAATATCTCATCAAAATCAATTCCCTTTTTTTGTGCAAATCCTTTTACAACTAACCTGGCCTTAAATTTTTTCTTGCCTCCTTCCTCTTCTTTCAATCTATAAACCCACTTATTCTATAAAGCCTTTTTACCTGTAGGCAACTTGCATAGATCCCATGTCTTATTCTTTAGCAAAGAGTCCATTTCATCTTTCATTGCAGACTCCCACTGAATCTTAGTATCCACCTGCATAGCTTCATCATAACTTTCAGGTTCACCAGCATCATTAAGTAAAATAGAATACAAAGAGGGAGAAAATCTTTGTGGAGGTCTAATTTGCCTCATTGATCATCCAACATTCACTAGTGTGTGTGGTATTTGTTGTTGCGGTTATTGCACATCATGAGGAATGGCTGGAACATCAACTTTTGGAGTATCATCCAGCACTACATAATCATCTTCTTTCTTCTCATGTTGCTGCAACAGATATTTGTACAACACTTTCTCATTGAATATGGCATCCCGACTTCTAACAATTTTATGATTTTTAAAATTCCAAAGCCTATAACCAAATTCATTAATGCCATATCCAACAAAGACACATTTCTTTGATTTAGCTTCTAGCTTGGTTCTATTTTCAGAGTCTATATGAGCAAAATCTTCACAACTGAAGGTCTTGAGAAAAGAATAACTCACCTTCTTACTAGTCCATGCCTCCTCTAGAATACCACAACCCAAAGGAGTAGACGGACCTCTATTAATCAAATATACTACAGTATTGACAGCCTTTTCCCACATGTGTAAGGGCAACCCAGCATGCAACCTCATGCTCCTTGCACACTCCATTATAGTCCTATTCATGCGTGCAACCACTCCATTTTCCTGTGGAGTCCTTGGAACAGTTTTCTGTCTATGAATACCATTAGTGGAGCAATAATCTTCAAATTCATGACTACAATACTCACCACCATTATCAGATCTAAGACATTTTAATTTCTTACCAGTCTCATTTTCAACCAAGCATTTCCATTTCTTAAAAGTTTGAAATACATCAAATTTTTGTCTAAGGAAATAAACCCATACTTTTCTAGTTGCTTCATCAATAAATGTAACATAATAATGAAAGCCACCAAGGGAAGATACCTGATTGCACAAGCTCTAATTTCTCCTCTCTTTTTTTCCTTCCCAGTCTTTACAAAACTCACTCTCTTTTGTTTTCCATACACACAACTTTCACATAAATCCATATTAACACATTTTAGACCTAGTAAAACTTTCTTTGAATGAGGTACTTTCATACCTTTTTCACTCATGTGCCCAAGTCTGTTGTGCCATAGTGTTGTATCAGAATCTACAACAGCTATTTGTTCTCCCTGCTCAACTGCAGCAATTGTTCCTGAACATTCATTTTTCTCTGAAACAGTCAAAGTAGAAGGAACAATATGACCTGTACAAAGATATAAGGTGCCTACTTTGACACCTTTTTCTACTACAAGAGAACCTTTTGAAACCTTCCAATTTTTATCATTAAAAGTAACTACACAACCCTCATCACCGAGTTGCCCCACTGAAATTAAATTTCTACTCGGCCTTAGAACATGTCTTACCTCATTTAGTAGCCAATGATTCCCATTTTTCAACTTAATCTTAATTTTTCCCTTTCCAACAATTTGACAAGGTTCATTATCCCCCAAATAAACAAGCCCAAAATCCCCTTGGACATAATCAATGAAATAACCTCTATGAGGTGTAGCATGAAATGAAGCACCAGAATCTAAAACCCATGAATCATCAACACTTTCTAAAGACAGAAGCAAAGCATCCTCTTCGGATTTTTTACTTACCACATTTACCTCCTTGTCTCCATCTGATTTATCTCCTTCATTTTTCTTTCGATTCTAGCAATCTTTCTTTTTGTGCCCTGGTTTCCCATAGTACCAGCAATCATTTGGTCCTCTCAATTGAGACCTCCTCCCCTTTGACTTTCCTCTTGATTTCCCATGATTTCTAGAGTTTCTTCCTCTCTCAGTCATTTTGCCCCTGGTTTGTGCATTCAAAGCACTTCCTGATGTAGATCCACCTGAGGATTTCCTACGAGTTTGCTCACTCAAAACAACACTGATCACATCATCATATTTTAGGGTGGAACATAATTACTCACCACCATTACCAAGCCATTCTAGCTTTTAGGCAAAGAACACAAAATCAAGAGAGCCCTAATTTCTTCATCAAAATTGATACCCATAGAAGATAACTAACTAGTAATAGTATTAAACTCATTTAAATGATCTGCAACAGATCCACCTTCTACCATTTTCATATTAAATAAATTCTTCATGAGAAATACCTTTTTTGAAGCGGAGGGCTTTTCTTACAGTGTCACTAGGGTTTTCATCAAATCTTCTGTCATCTTTGCTTTTGTAATATTAAATGCCACAGATGGTGCCAAGCATAACCAAATGCTTCCGAGTGCCTTTCTATCCAAAAGATCCCATTGAACATCTAACATAGTTCCATGATTCTTGGCTTTGCCTTCCAACGGCTTCCATAAATCCTTCTGATATAGATAGTCTTCCATTTGTATCTTCCATAACTAGAAGTTCTACCCATTAAACCTGTCAAACCTCAGCTTACCCTCATCTACCATTGCTCCCACTCAACCGTGAGACTCCCACTTAACCGTGAGACTTTCCTGTAGAGGATAACTAAAAGACAACCTCACTCTGATACCACTTGTTAAGATAAACCATAGACAGAAATAAAAACTACATGCAAATATAGCCAATAATGAAAAATAATAGATCACATAGAAATGAACGCAAGGCACCAAGATTTAACATGGTTCACCCAATCCCTGGGCTACATCCACCAAACAATAAGTCTGATCTTATTACAATCCAATGATTACAACCTGATTATAGTTAGTAATCCCTTACAGCTCAATCCCGCCACAAGAAGTAATTTCACATCACAACACAATGAAAATACCCAACCCTAAACCCTTTTATACAATCTAACAATCTCCCACTTGGGTACTAATTAGGCTTCACACTAAACAACATTAAAGACATTTACTTTCCATACATTCAAAATGATGGATCTAGTGAAGCTATTCATACAAGTACACCAGTAGAACTTAAGGTTGTTGTAGAAAGTGCATGAGATGTAAATTTCTAGAGAGAAAGTCAATAAAAAAACAAAATTTTTAAACTGCATAAACAAGCATCATACTAAAACGTCCTTGTTGAGTAAGGATAGACATATGGAGAAGTGAGAATTGCACGACGTGCATTAGGTTCTGGTCTAATATATCATGGCATTCCAAAAGGAGCTTGCATTGGATTTTACTTTATCAATAGACCTAAGTGGATAGTCATAGACCATGCATCTTCTTCATATTCTTACATCTTAGTCCCTCTATATGACACTCTAGGTCCAAATGTTGTATAGTATATTGTGAATCATGTTGACATAGAAATTGTATTTTGTTTACAAGAAAACTTGAAAATGGTCAACAATACAATGGTATTCTTCCTAAGAAGTTACACTTAGGAAAATGGAATGTCTATAGGTCAACAAAGTCCCCTTTGAAACTTGTTGATAGATTTCCAGAGCATCCTAAAATTTGAACCCTACATGAGAACTTCTTACATGTTGTGGAATTCTATCAACATTCAAAATATATTGGTACACGAGTATGTCTGGATTGAACAATTAGCGAATACAAGGGGATGACATAGAAAAAAAAGGGAGCTAGCTAGGAGAAAAAGGTAGAGGAAGACTACATGAGGAGCATCTCACGTTAGTCAAGGGAGCAAAGAGAAAGCCATGGGAAGCAACAAACCAGTACACGGTAGGTAAAGGAGGTGGAGACATCCCTATATTAGTTAGAGGGAATGTGATAGAAGAAGCCACCATAAGAAATTGCCAAACAATTCAGCCAGGTTCACACTCCAATGATTGCTAGTGTGGGAAGAAAATATAGTTTGTTGAAGCCATTTTCTCAGGGAAGAAGAGTGCAATCTGCATTGGAGGTGGATGCCAGTAGAAAATAGAGTTTGCAATAAGCAAGATCATGCCAGAAGGAAGGTAGCATGAATAGGGGATCTACCCATTAATAAATTGCAAAACATATCCGTAGGCAGAGAGGAAGAATCTGTAGGGCAATTTTTTAAACAAAAAAAAGCATCCCATGCATGACAAGGGAAGAGCCACCTTGCAGCGGAGATCCATGTGAAGAGAAAGCTCCTAGATTTGAAGAGGAGAGAAGCTATTTGAAGGGGAGAGACCAGAAATTAAAAGGAACTCACACAAAAGAATAGGAAACACATCTAGGATGCACGCCCAATATTCAAGGAAGTAGCTAAAAAAGATGTCCACGCTAAGAAGAGAGGAGCTCCATGTGCAATAGGAGGGGGAGATCTTTTGAGTAGGAGCTCCACATCCAGGATGAAGAAAAGGGGCACCCACAACATAAGAAGATAGAGGATGCACTCTTGGCATGGGAGGTCATGTTAAATGCAAAAGAGATAAGTATTATACTCAAACATCAGTCTGAGTGGGAGAGGGCTATTGAAATATTTAGATGGTTTCAATTGAAATATTGGAATCAAATTAATTTTATTCACTACAATATTGTGTTTAAAAAGTTGTTATCAACGAAAGAAGCCATAGGGAAGAGGGGAAGAAGCCATAGTCCAAGCAAGGTAGGGGTGGCATTATAATAACAAAGCAACCTTTATCCTACATTTTCTAGAGGGAGGGATTTTAAAATATTTAAATACAATTCGACTCACTTTGTATGTTTTCTATAAGACAAAAGGATTTTGCAAGCCATGGCCTACGTGGTGGGTTCGACCCGATTGTTGGAGGCAACTAGATAAATTTTGAATGAGCACGCAAATTAAGGAGCTACTAGAAAGTCACTGAGAAAGTCAAAGAATCTAGTGGTCGCCATGTCACCACCGAAAAATGGGAGGATCTTTCCAGTAGTGACATGGTGACCTCCCAAAAAAGCAGAATTCTAGTGAAGTGTAAAATCCAGCGAGAAGATCTCATTGATGCATAGGATGGTGACACATGGTGGATCTGATGGTGGTTTCCATGTCGCCAAAGTGAAGTTGCTCGATCGTTAACCACGTGACATGGCAACCCTAATTAGAAACTAACACATGGCAATGAGCTAGCAACAAGGTGCCACTGATGTGGCATTGATGTGGCATGATGAGGTGGATCAATGACTAGATGCTGAGGTGGTGGTAGGTGACACATGTCACATGGTTGCTATGTCACTGATGATGTGGTAGAATGCTAACTATGATAGTGACTAGCGATCGATGATGTGGCACAATGACATGGTGTGATGACATGGAGGAATAGGCAGCCAATGCATCCAGATGGTAGGTGTCAGATGACTCAACAGGAGTGAGCCAATCCAAAGATGACATGTTTCAGAAGAATGGTCAAATAAGTTTGACCCAGATGGATTTTTGGAGGGAATTTCAAATTGCATTAAAAAATTAATTTTTAAATATTCCTTTCAAAATTTGCATGCCTATTCATTTTAAATAAAAGTTTGAATTAAACCTATAGTTCAAACTTTGGAAAATGATTAAATTTTTGTAATTATGTAATATGAAGCTATAGTAGGGGCTGATTTTTCAAACCAAGATTATGGGAGCTCTCGATAAGAAAATATAGGCATATTATATATTGCCAAAATTTGGAGAAGATAAGCTTTCTGATTATGGCGTTTGTTTTTGCACAGGAAGTCACTAATTCAAGTTATAAGTAGAAATGTAAATTTTGGGCCTTCTCAATGAAATTGGCAAAAATTGAAAATGTAGTTATAGGCATGGTAAAAAAAACATGGTAAAAGGTCTGTTGGGTTAATTTTGAGAATATTATGCCATTTTGGTATAATTTGGCTCCAATTTTTAGTTATGATGGATATTTGTTTTTCTAGTTGGGCTGAATTTGGGGATTAAAGTTGGAGTCATGATTGAAGAATCATATCTTTTGTAAAATGAGAGGGAAAATGAAAATATCTCTAGGTTAGGATTGAATTCTTTCATCGTATATATGTAATTTCTCTCTTTCATTTTAGAGGTTGGAAAATATTGGAAAGGTTGCTTGGAATTGAAAACTAAAGTAGAAATGGTTTCTTCGGAATTGATGAAATCTGAATGGAAAGATATGGGATGTGTTTGTTCTAGACCTTGAAGCTTTTCTTTGGCTATGATACCCCCTTCCTATCCCCTTAGTTTCTCATTTCAACCATTTTCTCTCTTGTATAACAACATATGTTTATTGTACAGTCTGTTTTATTAGGTACTTTGTGAGTCAATTTCATGCATTTTTATGTATTATTTCAAGGAAATCAATACAAAGAATAGTAGATGTTAAGTATCATTTTAGATATTGTCTCCTTTATCAGTGATTTGCAATGTTTTATGATCTTTGAACTAAGAGTCTAGATCATAGTTGCAGTCCCTTAAGGCTGTATGTTGTTTCACTATTTCTTGTAATTCAAGGATTATATAAATGCTTCAGAGAAATCAATAGGGTTGTAGGTTTATTGAGGAGGATTTTAGGTAAGAATGAGATTTAGATTGAACATTGATATCCAATTTACAAGGTAAATGGATAGATCTGGAGTCTTGGCATAGTCTATGTGTTTGAGATATCCAAAATGCATGAGGGAGATTTGTGAAGCTACTGTAGATCTATGTTATTGCATGAGTCATTAGGAGAAATAAGGGTTTCATCTATTGATTATAGATTCAATAATATGTTTAGCATTGGTACCATATAAATTGAATTTGAGGTACACTCGCCTAGGTTTTGCCAAGCCTGAAGTAGAAGAAGGGTCTAGCCTTATAGTTGGCCCGATGTTTGAAAGGATATGTTAAAGATGGGAGTTAGCTTCCCCTAGATGTGTCTTGTTCTCATCGGGGCAATTTGGAACCATGTTGTTTCAAAACACCAACACGAGTTAACCCTTTTCTCTCTATAGCCTTTTATTCCTCTTTCAATACTCTATTTTCACACAATTTTCCATATGTATCTTATTTCCATGTCTCCAATGCTTCCTACTTTACAAGTGTAGCAACACCTTACATCTTGTATCATTAAAACTTGTGGTGGTATCATAGATAATGCACCAAACAGGTCTCCTTCATATGCAATATTAGGAATTTCTTGGAAATGTGGTTGTTTAATCTTATTACTAATCAATTGAACATTTAAAACTTCCTTTCCTTCATTAACCATAGCAGTAAAAGAGCTAGATGCCATAACAACTAACTATGGTTTGTGTAAATTCAAACAATGTAGCTAAGCACATGATAAATACCTTAAAAAATATGATGTCAAGTGTCGAGTAATAATTGAATTCAGTTTTTAAATGCTCGAATCAAGTTCTTCAATTTTCCTTATGCTCTTTGTGCTCTCTTCAATCGTGAATAATTGTAAATGAATAAAAAATTGCCATATAGCCCTTGAAACTTCACAATAAATGCTCAGTGCTTACACAACTATAAGCTTGGATCCAATAACAATTTTTACTTACTTAGCTTCCATGTAATTCCTACTATGCTTGGCAACCCAATGATCTCAGCCAATACTATCACCTTCGATAGCTTGACAACAACTAAAATTTCACTCTATGGTAACATGAAAAAGTAAAGATTTCTTCTAAGTTCTAACCAATACTTTGCATCTTACTTCATGCATATATGATCTTTTAAGAATTGAATCCTTGGAATTGATGTATAAGTGGACTTTGAAATATCAATCCCACACATACCTCTTGATTGTCTAGTTGGGGGTGGTGTGATCACCTAATCCATTGGATGAAGTGATACCATCTGAACTTGATGTGCTACAATCTTCCTTTTTTTTCCATGTCTTTTTCATCTACACTTTGAAATCTTAAACATCTACCTTTCCTTTTCCTTTATTGAATTCACTGCTAGGTGATTTAGACATTGTTGGAAAATTTATGCTAATGTGACTAGTCTTCAAACAACTAAAACATGTAGTTTGACTCAACCATCTACTATAGTCACTTTTGAAATGTGTTCTAATGCAATTTTCAGCAACATGTCCATACTCTTGACAATAGTGACAATTATACCTTGTATTTTAATCTAAATTGGAGGATATATTAGTATGGTTTACCTTGGCTTGCTTGTTTGATAACTAGTTAGGCTTTGATCTACACTCATATGATCTATGTATATACTTCTTATAGTTGTAGAAGTAACCTTCAAATGTTTGTGTCCTTGATGTCTTGGTCTTGCATTCATGTGTTTGATGTCCTTGATTGTTGCACTTGTTATAGTTACCCATGAATTTCTTCTTAGGGTTTTGATTTACATTGTTGTTCCTACAAACATTTGTTGTGTTCGAGTTCGTTCTAGTAAGGAGTACATCAGGTGAGTTTAAACCTAATACAAGGAAACAAAAGACAAGGACAAGCCTAAGGATGAGCTAAATCTTATATTTAGCAAGGCTAAATCTTAGTTCTGGGCCAACATTAATAGAGTCATCAGGACTCACTTCACTTTAGTCTCTACAAGGCCAAGGTAGGCACATCTAAGGGATTAATCTTGTTAACTTGATAGTCTTTTCTTCAAAGATTGTTCTCTACAACAGAAATGGTCAACATTCTTCTCTGATTTGCTGATAAACTTTCTAAGCACAGTAGCTAACTACAACCAAAAAGTAGATCCAAATAAGTAATGACCAACACTTTTAGTTCTTGATACATGAAATGGTAAATTGATATGTTGTTATGAATATTCTACAATTAAGTGAATCATCAGTATATCCTTGAAATTTTAAATGGACCAGTGTCTTATCCAATGGGAATAGAGTCAAAGATTAGCAAATTTGGACATTTTTAATCAACTTGTGATTAAAATTGTCAACATTAAACTCTAAGTTTCATTCTTATCATATCCCTTTCACAAACCCTAAACCTTATCCATTACAGAAAGCAATTACCTTATTATTTCAATTAGTAGCAATCGATAAGAGATATATCACTTGTATAAATTGCATTAAACTAAATGAAATTTGTTCATTCAGTCCCAAGATTATGGATATATGAGAAAGGAGATAAAACTCAAAGACAATGATTATTAAGGGAATTATTAAGATCTTTATAATGCTAACAGAAACTCATAATATATCTCAGAGACCATCCATGGGTACCAAATGTTCACTTTTTATATTCAAGTATGCAATAACTAAACTCATTCATATAATTATAGAATATATGGATGGACTGCAAAATAATACATGACAATGAGAAAATTATACAAATAATCAACCTCTACTCTTCATCTTGGAAATCCATATATATGACTACAACAAGCTACAAATGAGAGGAGGACACATGTCAAAACAAGAATGGATACAAAAACTTGGAAGATGGGAACAAAAAGGTATGTAGAACATTCTTCCAAAAGATTGATCAGAAAAAGAAAAGTAGTTGAGATAGTAAGTGAACATTTATATCACGCCTTTGATTTTTCTTGTCTTTGTCCTTCACTATCCTATATGAGAAATAACTCAACTACTTCCTATCGATAGAGCCTTAACCTCTCCTACCACCTCCCAAACATAAATTTCCCTTTTTGTGGGCCACTCTATGGTTCAACAATAAATTTATTTATGTCTATTTCTACCTTAAAAATGGAATCAATTAATTTATTGTAGGGAATATTAGAAGTATCTTCAAAAATTGATACTATAGCCTCCTAAGTTAAAATTTTATCAAAAGAATTAGACCATTCTTTCTAGTCTATCACTATGCTAGCAGCATCCAAAATTGATGGTATACAGGGCTGTACTCCCTAAGATAAAACCTTTAACTTTCCTTGTGTAATTTGTAACTTCCCAATGAAGAAACCATCAATTCTTTTACTATCTCCAAGCCTTCCTTCATTGTGATTATTTTGTCAGGCAAGTCTAGCCTTTTAGCCATTAATACAATAAGCCTCTCCAAGAATTGAGTATATGGCCCCCAAAGATTAAATGTGGGTGATAGCCATGAAAGTGCCTTATTGCAAAATTTCTCAGCACTTTGTAAAGCAATATAAAAATTATGAGCCTGTTGTGACATGTTTTTCAAAATTTCAATTCTATGGCTCATCATATTCCTATGGACAACTATCCTTATCTCACCTCCCTACTGAGTAGATTGAGCATCAATGTTCATCCTCCTAGGTTCTAATGCTTCCTCTTCTCCCAAATATTCTATTTGTGTCAGAGCCTTAGCCATGTTCCTAGTTGGCTACTATTGATCTTCATGTTCTTCTCTCTATTCTACAACAACCACCTATTCTACCTATACAATTTGCTTCCTGAGTGATGCAAATTCATATTTAAATGCTTGGACCTTGGCCTCAAGCTCTACAATCCTTTCCTTGTACACATGGCTCTATCTAAACTCATCTTCATAAAGCTTTCTAACATCTATGTAATCATGTATGGATTTTGAAAGTCTAGTCTCCATCTCCTCTACCCTGGCTTCATTCATAAATGAAAACTACTTCACAACTTTAGAAATCTTTATGCCAAAGGTACCCTATATAGTCCATAAAATCATGTTACCTTGCTTAGTGCTTTGTACATCCATTACTTTTGGCTTGTTGGATGAAGGAGCCATACTCCAAACTGCCAAAGATTTGGTATCAATGTTAAAACTAGTTCCTCTCTGCAATCCATTTGCACCAAATGCCTCATTTGAAATGGCATTTTCTTTCCTTCTTATTTGATCAAGCATAAATTATTGTTCCAAGTCCCATCTAGGCACCAATAACATGCCACTCCTTTGTACAAGATTGCTGCCCTCCTCTAGAGTCATAACTTCACTCTTAGGATCATAGGCCTACAACTTTTCCACCAGTTCGAACTTTTTCTCGTTTGATTCCCCTGGTTTCATCTTTAGTACCAGCTTACTCTATTTATTCTTATATAAAAAGATCTTGAATTCAATAGATTTGATGAATTCATCATCTTCTAGAAATTGTTGGGCTTGGATGATCTTAGCATCCAACCTTGTTGCTGCTAGTTCCATGTTAGTGAGTGTGTTCTCAGTTGTATTTATCCCATCTTGGAGGTAATTTTGTCTTAAGTCAGCAAAATACTAACTATTCCCAAGTAATATTTGTAGTGTCCTCTGTTTCACCCCAGCAAGGATATGGACAATCTTATGTCTCTTATTTCCTTTTGTGACCCATGATGCTTCAGGGACATCATCTTCTTCTATTTCCAGGGTCATTAGGTTTAGGGCTATCAGGGAAATCCCTATCTTCCTCTCCCATTGGTCCTTCTGGCATCTTAGCCATGATCTTAGCATGGTGAGTAACCATCTTTTGGATCCTCTGAGGATAGGGAATATCCATGTAAAATCCCAAAAATTGGGGATCTACTCTTTTCATCTCTCTCTCCACCCTCAAGAAATCATCTAGCTTTGCTAGTCTATCATCTGCCTCACCCTCTGCAACTATGTTTGGAATAACATCCTCATGGGGTAATTCCTTGGTGCTAGGCAATACATAATTTCTCATCTCCTGAAGGGTGATCTTCATCTAGTTTTCAGGGTCATACATTCTATGGGGACCAATTGACAATTTGCAATGATGGAGATAAGAATGGATCTGATCTAGGGCTTCTTTTCCAATCATAAAATACCCAACCTTAAAATAATACATAAGAAAGTGCCCTTATGCACTTTGGGTCCTAGATACTCCCTATTAACAATAAATAATTTCCATATGAACTCAATTATACCCAATCTAGGAGGGATAAACTTTGGTAATATATGGGGTGGTTGAGGACAACCATAAAATCTCATCAAAGAAAAGGTTGGGAGTAAGAAAATTCCCCTCCAGTTATGGTCTAATATTTTCCCTTCGAGAAGCAAGACTGGTCTTAAAAGGCCTTTTAATATCTTAGGTGCTCTGAAGTAACCTAGATCTATCATTTTCATTATTACAATACTAAAATTATTTAAGAATGAAATAGAATCAAAAAAATGATAATTGCTATCCCATACTTGTGTCCACAACTAAACTGGTAGGTCTCCATTTGCATCAAAAGTATGGTCAATGAAATTAGAACTTATATACCCTAAATTCTTGTAGAGGATTAGGTGCATCAGCAGTGAATAATGATGGAACTTGAAATCCTTTAGTTCTCCACTCTGAGCCCTAGCAATATTTTCTCTCATCACCTCCAGAATATAATTCACATAATCATACTCCCCACCATGGTAGGAGTCTTGTACATCTCTAGAAATTATGAATTCAATTCCATATACCACATCATTTCCATCCTTGCCAACCACCTTATGGACACCATATACTATCTTTACAAAATAATTTTAAAACTTGTCTAGTGGCATCATTTTTTCTACCTTTTTAGGGTAATCAACCACATTCTTCAAATCCATGGGAATATGTTGTAGCATAGATTTCCCAGTATAGGCCTTGGTATTCACCTTAAATTTCCTCTGCAAATCCTTTAAATCTATAGGTTGGGCCATAGCTCCATCCAATCCAAAAGCCTCATTGAATGATTCACGGTCAAGTGTATAGAGGATGGTTCTATCTTTCCTATGAAAGTATTTAGTGGCTGAATTATAGCAACAAAACAAGGCCTTCATCAAGTCTACATCTACAAAAACTTTTGGAAATATCAACTTGGCTAAATTCTTCTTCCATGGGTTACACATAGGAATCTTCTTTTCCCTGTTATAATAAAAGTATTTAAAAAGTTCAGAACTATTAACACTAGGACACAAAACATCTTTGCAAAGAGCATATGGATCAATAAAGGTGTGATCATCTACAACTTTGACATTAGAAGAACTAGGGAAAAGGTTTATCCATTCTTCTACAAACCTATTTGGTTTCTTATGTCTTGTTTTCCCACCTTTAGAAGTTGAAGTCTTTGCAACTCCCATATTTGATGCTTGAATTTCTTCCACCTCTTTATTAGACATTTTGACAATATGCTAGCAAAAAAGGTATGGAATCCATTCTCAAAGCTCTGAAATAACAATATGTATTACATTGAAAAATCTAAAAACACTCAAATTCTCTTTCTTTTGCAAATGGCGAATTGTAATTGTAAAGTAGGAAAATCTTTACAACTTAATGTATACAAATCAATGTTCACTTTGCATTGATTTTCAGCATGCTTGAAACATAATATCATCTTATTCTATCAACTCAGGGGAGCGTTGCCATTACTATGCAACCATGCACTTTTTGTACTGTGCTCAAATCTTATTGGTCGAGAAGTTCATTGTCATTTCTAGCTCAGAAAAGTATCTTAGCACGTTTTATGTCAAAATAGGACATATGATTCTGCGATCATGACTAATGAAAATACTCCTTGTATTATCTTATAGCTAAAGAAATAGTTTCTTAATGTTATGAAATCCTTTGAAAAACCCTTGTTGAATAGTTGGAAACCATGACAAAACCCTTTTACGATATTATGATTCCTTTGTTTTTGTGGCATCGACACTAACTTTTTCTTTCTTTATGATCTTACGACAAACAACTTCATTGAATTGGTGTAGCATCTTATCTTAACCTTTTTCACCATATGATCTTAAGATCAGGGTCACTTTTGTTACTTCTTAACATCTCTATTTACCCTTCAAAATTATTTACCCTTCAAAATTCTTCGATATTACGATAAACTATTAACCTTTGCTACCTTAGCATTGTGGGCTTTTCCTTTTTCAGTTTTGATCTTATGATCATGACTTACTTGTAACATCAGAGCACACTATTCATTTCCCTGAGATCTTATGATGAACTATATATCATAAGATCAGAGATCACCAAATGCCATTCAAACTTAATATAAAAATCTTTTCTAGTCCCACTGATCCAGCTAAGCATACATCTGGTATTCGTATCACAATCTAGCCAATCAAAACTGGACACCTTTTTGACAATGCATTATCAGTTTTGAGCTTGTCTTCAATCTCCTTACGATCTTATGATCATAAATATCCCATAGCATCGCAACAACCAAATGTTTCCTTTACAATCTTAAGATGCCCACTGCTTCGTAACATCAAAACACCTTCTTTCATTATCCTTGATGCCATGATGACCTTCTTTGTCATAATTTCATAGAGGAAGAAATGAAAACCACTCAAATTGCAACATGATCATACGATACAAGGGAAATCATAAGATCATGAAAACTAACTTTCTTATCCACAAAACTATGACACAATGCTTTATCTTAAGATCGGGATACCGAAAATACTACATCACGATCCTTTGCTAACCCTTTAGTCATAACATCATAGAAGACAATGTAAAAGACAAATGAGATCTCACTCAATTACAAAACCTAGGGTTAGGGCCTAAACTCTAATTTTATGATGATTTTTTACAATGTGGAATAGAATTAAAACCGTAGAGCACTAAATTTCACACTTGGGACAACAATGAAAAATAATTAGATTAGGGCAAAACATGCTAGGATTTTGTTTGCAAAAAAATGAAAAATAATAATATACAACCCTAACAATCACAACACCAATTCAGTATTTTCACCATAGATTTTGAAAATTAAGCTTAGTGAAAATAGGAGCTATCATGTTGTATGACCTATCTTTCCATAATTATGACAAGTAGGTTTATAGTTCTTACCATTGTTGCTTCGTTGTTCACCACTTTTAGATGATTCTCCTTCTTTAGTGCTGCTGTAACCCAATCTAGTAGTATCACTGTTAGATTTGAGAAATCTCATCAATTTCTCAAAATACTTGATCACTTCACTAGGTATATTAAAAATTTCAAAAAATTCTTTTTCTCTTTTTAGATCATTTCTCAGTTGTTCATTTTGCAACTTTAGTGTTGTGATCTCAATATCCTTTCCATTCAATTCATGATTAGCAATCATCATTTGATTCAATGTTTCCTGTTACATGTGAGCAATCCTATTCACCTCTAATGTCTTCTCTTCCAGTTTGTTGGTTAGTATCCTTTTGTCATCTTCAATCATGACTTTTTCTTCTTCAACTTTCTTTTTCTACTTAGTTACCTCACATAGCAATATTGATTGGACTTCTTGTTCTATCTTAAGATTTCTGACCTCTTCAGTTAGGGCACCATTCTTTTCCATCAGATCTACAACTGCTGCATCAAATTCACTTGAATTTCCATTTGCAAATAATTCAGTAGTGTCAATCTCTCAGTAATGTGTGTGATTCTCTTCAATAGTTATCTCTTTCCTTCTCTTCAATGAGTGCTTCAACTCATCTCTTGCTTCATTTTGCTGATGTAGGGCAAGCTGAATTTCAATCTTCTAATTATCAATAACCTTTCCCAACGTGTAGATTTCCATCTTCAAGATCTTTCTTCAAAGCTACAAAGCTTTCCTTTCCAGAGAACAAAGCTCTAATACAAATTGTTGGAAATACATTAGGGAAAGTAAACTCTGAGAGGGGAGGGGGGGTGGTGAATCAATCCTTCAAAAATTTAACCATAAAATTATTCACCACACATCCATCTCACAATTTGCATGTAAATTGAAATAGCTAGCTAAACATATTCATCCATAGCATGAAAGAAAATAACATTCAACACATATATGAAACAAGATATTTGGTTACCTAGAAACCCTCCATAGAGAATGTAAAACTAGGGTGGGGTTGACTCCCAAAAATCTTCACTACTATTGTAATAAAGTTATCCAATGAAGGCTACAATGTTTGATCATAAACTATGATCTACCCTATGAAAGGTTTGCCCTGTTATAGGCTTACAAGATTGTTAGATCTTACCCTATTAAAGGATTTCAACACCCTTTTAGAAGTGTGCCTAACTAAAGGACTTAAAACTTACAATGAAATAAGCACCTTGTTAAATGATTTACAACAACCTCTTAGGACTACTTTGTTAAGAGATTTAACTGGTTCACTTGTTAGAATGTCTCAACAATGATCCTATAGTTAGCACTGCATGTGCTACTAGATAACATATCAACTCTTTCTTGATGTGTACTTGATCCTCTCTGATCATATGTATCACTTCTATCCTCTAACTCCTTTCCTCTATTATCCTTTGACTAATTCTACAATTTATCTCAATTCACAACTCCTTAGCCACCATGAATGCTCTATTTGTGCATGCAAACTTCTCTCTCTGCTCCTTCCACACTATCTTTATTTTAGGGTTTGTTCTCCTTATGAAGACATAGGTGACTTAGGGTTAGGTACGAATCAATAATTGTGATTCACCCATTTTGCTGCTTAAAACATCCCTTCAATTGATTGGTTGCATGTATTGCATAGGGATCCTCAATATAGATTTGTCCTTATCATCTAGAACCGCAAAACAATCCTTAAGTCGGCTCAAAAATAGTTTACATAATAGTTTGTGCCATTACAAACAAATATGTCCAAAATTGTTTACTTGACACTTGAAGTGTCTGATACTTGGCATCCACTATATCTTCAATGGTGTAACTCAACCTCTAAATGACCATATATCCATTGATCACTCGACATCTAAATCACTCAACATCATCTATCTACTCGACACTTGAGTGACTTGGCACTTACTAGTTACTTGACACATATTGTATATCTTTCTCAGCGTATACTATCTGACAACTTATGCTCAACATACATTACTTGTTTGGCATGAACTAAGAAAATGACTTAAGTGTATTTTCACTCATATGTCAAAACCAATATGAGATTGACAAAGACTTGACATTTTGTGTAACATCAAAGATAATATACAATTGAAAAATTGTTTATAGTTCCATACTCAATGAAAGGAAAAGGATAACTAATTCTAAATGATAAGATCATATTTGATGATGCATATTAGGTTCAAGGACTTAAATATAATATTTTGAGTGTTTCTCAGTTGAATAATTCAGGGCATGAGCTAGAATTTAAGAAAAGGAAGGTCAAGATCTTTGATGATGAAGGTAATCTGAGTGGAGTAGGAATGCAAATAGAAGGTAACTTATTCTACCTTAATTCTACAATTGAGACATGTTAATTTTCTAGAGTTGAAGATATGTGGTTATTACATAAAAGGTTATTTCATGTAAACTTTGAAAATATGGTGAAAATTAGTAGAAAGAAAAGAGTAAGAGGCTTACCAAATATGCAAAAACTTGAAAATTCTATGTGTAAAGAATGTCACCTCGATAAGATGACTAAGTCAATTTTTTCTAAAAAGGCACACACTTCAAATGGTATTCTAGAATTAGTGCATAATAAATTGATGTGGTCCAATTAGAGTTGACAATTACTATGATGATAGATACTTCATTTTGTTTGTGGATGATTTTTCAATGATGATGAATGTAATGTTCATGAAAGTGAAATCACACGCTTTTGATATGTTTAAGTGGTACAAAGAAAGAGTTGAAAGGGAAATTGTTAAATCATTGAAATGTTTGAGATCTAATAGAGGTGGCGAATTATGTCTTCTGAATTCACTAACTTTTGTGCAAAGAATGGTATCAAAAGAAAGTTATCTACAACAAGGAAACCACAATAGAATGGTATTTTTGAAAGGAGAAATAGATCTATTATGGATTGTGCAAGGACATTGATGATTGAGAAGGAACTCTCTCAGATATTATGAAGAGAAGAAATCAATACTTTTTTTTACACTCTCAACCAAGTTCAATTGAAGAAATGAACAAAAAGGAGACTTGGTGAATGGTGGTATGGTCATACACCGAGTGTAAGTTATTTCAAAATCTTTGGAAGTAGGTGTTACATTTACAAAGATGCTAGGAATGGTAAAATTGATGTTAAAGGAGATGAAGATATATTCCTAGGATATTCATCTAATTGAAAAGTGTTGATGTTTGATAGCTTTTGTCAGATAAACTTATATATAATTATAAGAGATATTATTGAGATATGAATATATGAGATAAATTAATATAATTATATATATATATATATATGACTAAATATATTGTTATATTAATTATTTGATCAATGAATAGTCATGTCCCATAAAGGGACATGTCTATTCATTTCCTATTCTCAATATATAAATCTAAGAGGATTTTGAATTTGGAACATATATACCACAAAAGAAGATACTATTACATCTGAAATCAATCCTAAGTAAACTAACAAGGTATCAGAGCAAGTTTCCTACCAGGATGTGAGATTGATTCTATGTTAGTATAGAGGGCTGAACAATCCAAAGTCCAAGTCATTTGCAATGGATTGTGATATTTGGCATGTTGGATTCAACGCATCATGCCTAGAACAACAATTTTGTAGGTCTAATGTGTGTGTGTGTGTGTGTGTGTGTGTGTGTGTGTGTGTGTGTGTGTGTGTGTGTGTGTGTGAGAGAGAGAGAGAGAGAGAGAGAGTAGTTTGAGTGTTGTGTGAGAGACAATGAGTTGACCACAATTATTGAGCCTTCACTGGAAAAAGGATTTGCGATGTCCATGATAAATTTTTGCAATCATGAAATTTAAAAAGGATGCTGAAATTGAAGAGTGATATAATTGGATGTTTGCTAGCTTAGAAAAGGTGAATGAAAAGAACGCTTGTTTCTCACTATGTGTGCCTTGACAAAAGTTGGAGATGACTAAGATTGTTTTGATATTAGAGATAACAATATATGAATAGTTTGATCCTTCAATATGAAGAAAATATATATAAAGTTTGACTTCACAATCAATGGGTCTTACCAAAGTTGATATATTTAGCGACTGAACTAGAGATGCTTGTAATGTTTTGTATATATAAGGTTACATATATTTTATTTCTTTTTTTTGTCCTAGCCCGATCAATTCCACTGATATGAAAAATTTCTTTAAATAGTGATTATTCTAAAACTTGACAAGACTATTCTCTATTGAGAATAGAGACTATGTTACCACTGGAGTTATGTTATTCTTAAATGGGAGATACGATAGAAAAAAGAGGGTGATAAACATATATTGAAAGAGTGATGACCCTTCATAGTTGGAATTATAAGACAAGATGAGCTTTATTTATTTGGTTGATTCAATATAGGTACAATATATTACATTAGCAGAAGGGCTTGATGTTACTTCTATATCTTAAGGGCCTGCCATAGAAGTAGGGCTCGATATTACTTCTATATCTTAAGGGCCTTTTTGTGATGTGGAGCCTAATCAGACTCAAAGGTTTATTCGAAATGATTTTCTCCCCATATTATGCGTCAAGGGGTAGTGCCCCTGTGGGCCCTAGGGTAATGCCCCAGGTGTACTCCCTGTCATAGTACAGGGTGGGGTCGAGGGGCAACACCCACATGGGGGTTCGCCAAAAATGACCTTATATTGTAAAAGGTGTTAGATGTTATTTTTCTTGCTAGACGACTTATTCTAGCCCTAATTTTGTAAGTGACAAAAAGCTTCTATAAAAAGGCTTAGGGTTAGGGATTTTCATAATGTGTGATGTGAAAATTGGTTCTTGCAGTAGTATTGAGCTGTAAGGGATTATAGATTGTAATAAGGTTTTAATCACTAGATAATAATAATATTGGACTTGTTGTTGGTAGACGTAGAGCAAGGATTGGGTGAACCATGTTAAATCTTGGTGTCTTGTGTTCTCTTATGTGCGATCTATTATTTTCTGATATTGGTTATATTTGCATGTAACTGTTATTTCTATCTAAGGTTAATCCTAATAGGCCTACCATAGAAGTAGGGCACGATATTACTTCTATATCTTAAGGGCCTACCATAGAAGTATTGTATTTAATTACAACTTGAGACATTAAAGCGGACAAGTTTTGATTAAAGGCTTGAAGTAGTACTATCGTTACTATTGAGAAAGGAAAGAACACAATTAAATGTTTGAAATGGTGGGCCCTCTGTTTGATCAAACCCCTTATTGCAATATAGTATGTCCATACGAAAGCTTGCATACATAGTACATTAAAAGGTGGTACCCTACGTGGATTAGAAGATGCCCTAATTCATTTCAAGCCATGCTTCATGTAGATTTGAAAGCATCACGAGGGAAGAAATATGAATTAGAAATAAAGAAAATATTGCTAATGGGTAAGGTTTCCAACAAAGGGAAAGTGGACCTCACTCATAGGTATTATATATTATATATTTTATTTAAAATTTTATAAATCAATTAATTCATATATATAATGAATTAATTGTTAAATAATATGTTATGAATAAAATTAAGTATTGTATTATCTTAATTTTATTATTGAAAATATAAAATAAAGAGATTTTATAATCACTTATGTTGTTTTTTTATAATGGGCATGAGTTCACTTATTAACATTCATGTTGACATTCTTATTAATACTATAAAGAGTTATGTGCCTTGATCTTTTCCTTCAAGAATGTTCTTACAAGAAAATGAAGATTGAGATTTAGAGGGAGCCTAACATGGTATTAGCAATAACCTTGAAAGAGAGGGAGAAGACTAAGGATGTTATTTAGTTAACCTTCTGTGATCTCGATCTTATTGATTTAGAGGGAGTAAACCATTTTCAGATGGATACTCTTGTAAATTGGAGTAGTCAAGAGGATTGTAATTCATGAATATATCTTGTGACTATGTGATTTAATGGGCCTACCCCCTATGTAGATCATAAGGAAGTGATGATTTCCAAATGATCATCACTGGTAATTGGAGAAGTTGTTGTAAGGTGATGATCTTACAATAACTTATATTATGAGATCAAATGAATTGAGTATATGGTGAATGTCTTGCATCTCAACATTCTGGGAGACCATTACTCAAAGAGTACTTGGTGAATATCATTGTATTTTGGGAGACCAATACTCTTGATATCAAATCTTATTATGAGTACTTGGTGAATATCTTTGATATTTTGGGAGGTCAATACTCTTGAAATCAAACCTTATTTTGAGTACTTGGTGAATATCATTGATATTCTGGGAGGCCAATACTCTTGATACCATATGTGATATCAAAACCTTTTGAGTACTTGGTGAATAGCATTTATATTCTGGGGGGCCAATACTCTTGATATTAGAGGGGATATCAAACCTTATATGGGTACTTGGTGAATATCATGTGTTGATATTTTGGAAGACCAATACTCATGATATAAAATGTGATGTAAAATGATGGAAAAATTCTGAGATATTAAATGAGATATCTTTAAATTTTTTCATTCCTAATGTCTCCAATGGTGTAATATCTGTCTTATATTTATCCTCCCTAGCTAAGAGGGAGTGTTGATGTTTGATAGCTTTTGTCAGATAAACATATATATAATTATATGAGATATTATTAAGATATAAATATATGAGATTAATTAATATAATAATATATATAAATGATTAAATATATTATTATATTAATTATTTGATCAATGAATAGTCATGTTCCATGAAGGGAAATGTCTATTCATTTCCTATTCTCAATATATAAATCTAAGAGGATTTTGCATTTGGAACATATATACCACAAAAGACAATACTAGTAGATCTGCAATCGATCCTAGGTAAACTAACAAAAAGCTTACAAATGTTTGCACAACGCAACTGCTAACAAGATGATTGAAAGTGAAAATGTAAGGTTTGATGAGTTTGTATAGAGAAATGGTCTGGAAAGCAAGACAAAACATGAAGATTACAACAAGTTTGTTTATGTTTATGAAGAGGCACTTGATACTCTACCTGAGTTACAACCAACTATACCCAAGTCATAGACAACTATACCTAAGAACCAGATTTTACAACCCAAGGAGGAAGCAAAAATTCTACCTAGTGAAGGAAACACTGAGAATCAAAGAACTGTATTGGCCAAATATGTAAGGAAGAAGCATTGACTTGAGCAAATAATTGGAGTGTTGGAGTACAAAAAACAAGAAAAATAAGAGAAGGTACATGCTTAATAGCTTATTTGGAACCTAGAATAGTATAAGATGCATTGGATAATGAATGTTGGGTTAATGCTATGAGTGAGGAGATTGATAAAATGGAGAAGAACAATACATGGACAATAGTACCGAGACCTGTTGACAAGAATGTGACTAGAATAAAGTGAATTTTCAAAAATTAATTGAATTAGAATGGAGTAGTAACAAATAAGGATAGATTGGTTTGCAATGGTTATGCACAAGAAGAAGAAACTAACTATGGTGAGACTTGCACCTATGGCAAGATTGGAAGGTGTTAAAAAAATGTTGGCTTATGCTACTTACAATAAATTCAAGGTTTATCAAATGTATGTTAAGCCTTCTTTTATAAATGAAATATTTGAAGAGGAAGTCTATAGTGAACAACCTAAAGGATTTATTGAACCTAGAAAGAAGGACATGGTCTGCAAGTTGAACAAAGCATTGTATGGACTGAAGGAAGCCCCAAGAGCATGGTATAAAAGGATACACTCTTACTTGTATAAGATTAGATTTACTAGAACAAGTGAAAATAATTATCTGTATTTGAAGAATGAATCTCAAGATATGGCATTGATTGCTAAAATATTTGTTGATGATATAATATTTGGAGGTAGTGGTATGTTGAGTAAGAAATTTGTTGATTTGATGAGTATTGAATTTGAAATGTCAATGTTTGGAGAGATAAAAGAATCATTGGTTTGCAAGTCTATCAAACACAGAAGTGTATCTATGTCACTCAATCCAAGTATGTGAAGGAAATATTGAAATCATTTAGGATGGATGAGTCTAAACTAATCAGTACACCTATGGTGACTAGAGTGAAATTTTCAAAGGAAGACACTACTAGGGAAGTTGATCAGACATAATACAAATCATTGATTGGAAAGCTATAAAATTTTGTACATAGTAGACCAAATATTTTCCTAGCTATTGGAATTATTGCAACATTTTCATCCAATCCAAAGGAAACTTGTATGACTATTGTGAAGAGGTTATTCAGATATCTCAAGGGAACTAAAGATTATAGCCTATGGTATAAACAAGAGGATAACTTTAATCTTAAAGTCTCCACTAATTCTGATTGGAATGCAAATGTTAATGATTATGTTAATGAATAGAAATGTCCCATGAAGGGACATGTCTATTCTTTACTCCTTTCTTATATATATATATATATATATATATATATATATAAGAGGTTGATGCCATTTGGAAAATACATACCAAACATTATGGTAGTGTTAATACATTTGCAATAGATCCTCAGAAAAATCAACATGTCTACCTCCTATTGGCATTTTCCAAAACTTATACAACTTCCAATTTTATTTTCTTTCCTTTTTTGGATTATTTGTTGGATTATTAGTTGTCTTTCTAATTCCTAAGTTGTTTGGCTGATTTGATTCTCTGATTATTTAATATTTTATTTAGCTTCTTTATTAATTTTTAACTCAATTTCCATTTTTCTTGATTTTTTTCTGATCTTCTCTATCTCTGCCTCTTCCTTTGAATTATTTCTGGTAACTCCTTCTACTAAGTTGTTAGTTCCATCTAGGTTCTCCTATCTAATATTTGGCTCCTCCATTAGTCTTTCTTGAGAAATCAGTATGGATTTGTTTTTTTGTGTATGATTTCTTCTAACCATGAACAAATTTTAGAGATGGAGATGTGGTATTGTTTCTATTGTTCTTACTATTACACTCTAAACTATTTTTTTGGACCTCAGCTTGATTGGGTTTCTAAATGCACGCTCTCTATGTTCTTTGTCCCTGACGATTAGTTGGTCACTTAAATCACTTTGGATTAAAAATAGGTCATGGGATAATCTTCTATATAGTTTCAAAATTTCCCTAATATCTTCTATGAATAGATTTATTTCTTTACACATTTCACATTGTTGGAATCTAATAATATTTTCCTTAACCACAATTTTTTTTTCCTTATGTCGTTCTCCTTTGATGGATTGTCTATGTCCTTTGGTTGCTTCCTAATTCTTGACATGGTCTTTCCTAATTTGTCTATTTATTTGAACAACATAGGGTTTTGAATGATGTATCCCTTCCTTCCTCCATTATTTCCCCTTCCTCTATTTTCTATCTTTGATGGAAAATTTAACTTGCTAATTTAAGCCTCAGAGTACTTAAACTATTCTCACTTTTTGTCCCTAATGGTACTTCTTGAAAAAAAAATTCAACCTTTATCCCATTACAGATAATTGACCAGAGACATCTTTCATGGGATAAGTTCTATAATATTTGGCCCAGAAAAAGTTAGGTATTTTTGGCATTCTTAGGCACACAAAAAATATTGTGTGTTTTCAAGCATCATAGGAGTTGGTCAAATGAGTTTTTTTATCGTAGGAGTTCTTTTTTTATCATTTGACATTCATAGGTAAAAAATAAAATACATTTTCATGCCCACACATGATTGTAGGTTAAATTGAAGAGAAAAGGTTTCAAGCTATGATCTTGTGCTTGTGTGTTTTTGTGCACATGCATGATCATAGGTGAGTCAAAAGATAGAGAAATCATGTTCTGATATTGCACTAGTGTATTTTTGTGCTTGCATGACATCATGGGTCTTTTGTGTAGGAAGAGGTTTCATGTGTCAGTGGTGCATGAGCTGAAACTATTATGTTTTTGTGCCTACATTAATTTTTTCTGCTAATTGTGATAAGACCTAAGAGCTCAATTTTTTGGTGTTGAACTACTTTTTTGGGTGTTTTCAAGCAATATAAGTGGTTGTCCTTCCTATGTTACCATTTGCAAAGGGTTAGGACGTGATTCTTTTGACTACATGAGAATTTATTGGCACATTTTCCATCATTTCATGGATTAGATACACATAGAAATAAGATTTTTTTTTATTTATTCAATCTGGGCTATCTTTTCCTTCTATAGAGTTCTTCATTTCTAGCTATTCTTTGTCACTTCATGATCAAATGTGCACACAAGATCAGATTTTATTTGATATTTTATTGATTGCGAGTCTATAATCTTTACTCCAGTTAGTTGGAGTTTGAACTTCATTGCTATAATTTGAGTTATTCTTGAACTCTTTAAAATGTAGTTTTGCACATATTTTCTAGGTTCTCCTTTGGTTCATTACAACAACATTATGCTTTGTATTTGTATTCCTTTTGCCTTCCAATAATGCAATATTTATGTTCTTACCTATTCTTTCCATTCACTAGTATGTGCATTTATCGTGCCCCACTTTGAATGTTTCTTTCTTGTTTTCCTTATTCATATGTTGTGTGTAATTTTCTAGTAGTTACTGCATAGTGAAAAATCCATTTTCTTTCAGCATCTAATTAGTTTTAACCTTCATAAAAGTTTGTAGAAAGTAGAATACAACTAAGATTATTGTATTTTATTGATGTTAAGTGTAGCTATAGGAAGAGGTAATAACCAAAAATTCAATCCATTGCATCAACCCTTTCTCTTTCAAGATTTAACTTTCATGCAATCCTCCCTCCTTTTCCTTCAAATTCTTAGTTTAGGTGCATCCTAATTGTAAGGAAGTCAACCTTCTTTGAATATTTAGCCTCAAAGCACAAGAACCACACTTGGAGGTGGTTTCCATGTTACACAAGGTTTCTTGAGGATCATACCTCAAGAATGGGTGCAAAATTTTGTCTCAATAGTTTTTGGCATGCCCGATGGGACACACATTCAACTTTATAAGTTTGTTGGTTAGTCAGTTTAAGATCTATTCATTAAGAAATTTGGTTCTTTTCTCAGTTAAATGAGCCTTTAGAGGAACTCATCTAACACCATGGAGACTCTATGCATCTATTGGCTTTAACAGACCAAGTGGTGGTATGAATAAATGATATTTAGTTTTAACATTTCTTTAGGATTTCTATAAATTTGTTTACTTAAATGATTTACCATGGATTCCCTTTAGAGAGATGCCTCCCACTTTCCCCCATACCATGAAGAGACTATTATTTAATCCTCCTATCCTCTATCTTAGACACAGCCTAGTTATGATCAACTTGATTACCCAAATCACTAGGAGATCGATTTCACTCCAACTCATCCTAATTTATGGTCATGAATATGTTAAAGTTTCCCCCTCCAAGTTCATTACAACCCAAGAGTTTCAAGAGAAGAAATAGATGAAGATCAGATCAATCCCATGTGTTGAATCCTTCTTGAGTTTAGTTTCCCCTAGAACTCCAATTAATGATCCTACTCAGTTTGCCATATAGCCTTATAATGATCCCAAGTTAAAGCTAAGAGAGCTCCATGGCTGTATAGGAAGTGTGGGCCTTGGATTTTCTAACTTAGAAAAGATTTTTGAATATGTTCATAATCCTATTGAGCATAGAAATTGTGGGAAATTTTATTTTTCTATGCTTCTTATGACTTCTTGCCTTAAGGAGTTGCATGATGAGAAGAGATGTGGAAGAATAACCCTTGTGTTAGCAACATGGTGTCTAAGGTATTTGATATTTTAATGAGGCTCACTCGACCCTCCTTAGGTTGCAACAACAAGAATAAATTAGACAAAGGCAATATGAGAAAGAGGCAAGGCTCAAGCTTGCCCAAATGGAAGAAGCTGAAGTGCAAGAGCCTCCAAGGTATAAGTTTTCCAACTTTAGATAGAGAAATCCTCCCCATATTTCTATTTCGAGCTTCCATAATCCTCATCTTAAGATTTAAGAACCTCCCCATGTTTATGATGGTGAGATCCCAACTAATTATTGTCCCTTCTTTATTGATGTTGAAGAAGTGGATATATCTTTTCCCACATTAGAGACAACACTGAGAGGAACTACCAATTGAATAACATGTGTTGTAAAAAGAGGTTGAGGAGGAAGAACATCACAAGGAAATCCTTATCCTTGAAGAGGAACACATTGATGTTCATGTGGTCACTCCTTAGCCCATGTACAATGTCACAATAGAGTAAACAATCTAGGAAGAAGAATTTATTTCTTCTTTAAGATATCATAGGGGCTATTGTGACATGGGGATATCACTATGGATGGGAGAGATCAATTTATATGAGCTTGAGGCCTCATGTTTATCCATCAAGTCATCTTCCCCATATGAAGAACATGCATTGTAGTAGTAACAAGAAGAGAGAGCACTACTATTTGTACCATTAGATCCTTCCCTTTTGGACCAACTAAATATAAAGGTTGTGCATCACAACAACATGGTCAAGGCTGATTGCCTAGACCCAAGGCCATCAAGAGGATGCCCCATGAGGGATCTAGCTTTGCAACAAATTAGCTTGTCGCCCTAGTCATGCTTATTTCAAAGTATGAGGAAGATTATCACAAAGAGGAACAAGTATGTTTTTATCAAAGAGACAATGTCCCAGTGCTAGAGAACTTCTTTGTTCTCAACATTGGGAAGGTTTTTCATGCAACAACATGCTTTTCATTCTTGCTGATCTATTTGACTACCCACATGCATGGAAGAAAAAATCAGTTAGTAAGGAAGGGAAGCTATTTTAACAAGCTAGTCAATGAATTTTTTAAATGTTAGTCTTGTAGATTCTTGTACATAGTAGGTTAGATGTTTCTAGTTTTTTAAGAAGTGCACAATCACAACTTTTGCCCTCTTGGAGATAACAATTTTTGACTTTTTGTGAGGTTGCATAGTTGCTGATTTTTATTGTGATAGAGATGTGCATCATTATTTTGATGCTAATGAATTCATATCCAATTTATTGCTTTAAGGTCACTGATCATATGCTTAGCAAGCAAGCTTTCCCCTTGAGTCACAAGAAATGTTGACATTTTTTGTCAAACTTTATCCTATTATAGATAACCGATCAGAGACATCTCCTATGGGATAACTTCTATAACTTTTGGCCTAGAAAAGTTATGTATTTTCAACATTCTTAGGCACAAGAAAATATTGTGTGTTTTCAATAGAATGGGTTTTCTTATCATTTGAGTCCTTTTTTTTCTTATTCGACATTCACGGGTAAAAAAAATTGCATTTTAGGGTCTCATAGGAGCTGGCATAGAATGAGTTCAGGCATCATAGGAAGCTTTTTCTATTCATTTGACATGTTTTCCTCATTCAACATTCATAGGCCAAAACCACTGTGTATTATTTGTACCTATGCACGATCATAGGTTGAATTGAAGAGAAGAGGTTACAAGCTATGATCTTGCACTAGTGTGTTTTCGTGTCCACACATGATCACAGGTTTGTTTGAAGAGAGAGAAAATCATGTTGTGCCAGTATATTTTTGTGCTTGCACAACATTGTGGTTCTTTTGTGCAGTAGGAGGTTTCATGTTGTGATGGTGTGCATGTCAAAATTGTTATGTATTTTTATGCCTGTATTAATTTTTTATGCTAACTGTGATAAGACCCAAGAGCTCAATATTTATTGTCAAACTATTTTTTTGGGTTTTTTTAAGTGGTTGTACTTCCTATGTTTCCACTTACAAAGGATATGGGCATGATTTTATGACTACATGAGCATTTATTGGCCCATTTTCTATCATTTCATGGATCAGATACACATGGAAATTAGATTTTTTTTATATTTCTTCTATTTGGACTATCTTTTCTTTCTATAGAGTTCTTCATTTTTTGTTGTTCTTTGTGACTTCATGATCAAATATGAACACAAGATTAGATATTATCTTATATTTTATTGATTGCATGTCTTTAATTTAAACTCTAGTTAGTTGGAGTTTGAAATTCACTAATATAATTTGAGTTATTCTTGAACTCTTTAAAAGGTAGTGTTGTACATATTTTCTACGATCTTCTCTAGTTCATTACACCAACATTATGATCTATATTTGTATTCATTTTTCCTTCCATTTATGAAATATTTATATTCTTACCTATTCTTTCCATTCATTGCAATGTGCATGTATCTTGCCTTACTTTAAATGTTTATTTCCTATTTTTCTTATTTGCATGTTGTGTTAAATCTGTTAGCAGTTGCTGCATAGTGAAATTCCTTTTCCTTTTAGTACTTGGATCAGTTTCAAAACTACATGTGATTCCTTGGAAAATAAAATTGAGATAAGATTAGTGTATTTTGGGTGTTTCATTGATGTTAAGTGCAGCTATAGGGAGAGGTAGTAACCAAAAATTCAATCTAGTGCATCACCCCTTTCCCTTTCAACATTTAACTTTCATGCAATCCTTCCCTCTTTTCCTTCAAAGTCTTAGTTTAGGTGCATCCTAGTTGTAAGAAAGCTGAAAAATGCAAGTCCCACACTTGAAGGTTGTTTCCATGTTACACAAAGTTGCTTGAGGGTCATACCTCAAGGGTGGGTGCAAACTTTTGTATCAATAATTCACTAATCTGATGCTCCAAGTTTACTGAGATTGATCCCTTACTTGGTTATTATTCCTTTTATTGATCATAGGAATATTTTAAATTGGAGTTTCTTTCATTATACTTAAAGTTAGCTATCTTAGAATACTTGGGGGAATCTACTTTGATTATATTTTGGATGTTCCCTCTATATTTTAAGTAATTAATATTGTAGATTGATCTGTTTGGTTATCATTTTAATTTGTTTGAATTCATCCAAGTCTAGTTCCATATTAATTAGGAACTTAATATCATTTGAGTTTTTATGATTAGCTTTAATACATATCAGGTCTCCTATAGCCAAACGAATACATTTTAATATTTGGATATGTTTAATTTTTGCTCATAATGTTTTTATTACTACCCAAGTAGGTATGCATAATTTTCTAGCATTGTGTTCGCTAAAATTTGGGGTCCATTTAATAAAATTAACACAATACCCTTTGTAAAAATAGATAGAGCTAGAAAGAATTTGATCTCTAGCTATTTTTTCTTTACAATGAATATATAGTAATTGATTGGATAAGGAAGATATACTTGTTCCGCTCATAAGTCTTTCAACCATTTTGACAAATTCAGATTATTTATTTTGAGACCATTCTAGTTTAAAAAAAGCCCTAGATCTTGACATTCAAACCATTTTCTCTTGCTATCCTTATCACTAATAATGATAATATTTTTACAATCATTTGCATTGGCCAGAGAAGTCATTGAGTGGTTATTTACTCCTACTATTATTCTTTGAGCTTTGGGGTATCCTTCTAGCATACCATTATTTGGGAGCTTTGTCCTAGTTGTATTTCTTACTATGGTACATGGTTGTTTTGGATTAGGCTTATGACCTTCATTCCATAATTTAGCATGTTGTCTATGAGGCAGAATGTAAATTTTTCCCACTTTCTCCTCTTTAGGGTTGTAGGGAATGACTCATGTTGCTCTTGAAAGGGTCATCTATCTAATTTTTTCCCCTAGAGATGCCTCTAATATGAGTTCCTAATGAAACCCTATTTGATTCAAAAATATGGTTTGGGTGCTTATCCTTGTGGTCAATGTACAATATCTTCCTTTGTCCATTTGTATTTTGTGGAGGCTCCGAGGCCTGGAGAAAAGATTATCCTTCCTTGCACGAGTATTTGGTTTTAGAAAAGTGTAGTTTCTGTCTCTCAATGGGGTCATTCCTTAGGGTTTTACAAGGTCTACCATCGCAATTATCATCTACATTTTGGTATTTTCTTTTGTCCTTCCCCACTAAAGATGTTTTCAAAGTATTTTGTAGGATGTCATATCTATTGCATGTTAGAAGGGTTGTCAAAATTGCATACTTTTTTTTTTCGAAGTATGAAGCAAAAATTCCCGCATTAGAGTTCGTTGATCACAGAGCCATCTCGCTTTATTTTTGCTGTCTCAATGGTGTTTACATTTACAATGCTGATAAAATTCTTCCACCAACTTCCTTCATCTCGTCACTTCTTTAGTTATTTTCTGACCAAATCTTGGGGGCCTATACTTTTATGCTTAAATTCACTACCAAAAATAGGGGAAAGATCACTGAGAAATAGAGGTAATTTGCCACCCAGTTTGATAAAATTTTGCTGATAATTCCTTCTTCCTGCAGTGGATCTTTCCCCCTCTATCTTTGCAAGAATCGAGGAGATATACTAATGTACTGATTATTTTTGGTATGCAATATATCTTCAATGTATCTTAGATTGGATGTATAACTAAGACTAATATATCTGGTAATCATTGAATTAGATCGTATCACATTAGAACATGTGCATGGATCATCGCACGACTTTTGCTTTGAAAATTGGCGATTGTAAGAAAGAAGATCATTTTTCTCTCTAATATTTATTAGTCCCTGCCTTTTTAAAGGCAGAGACTATTGTTTTCGGATCAATTATAAGCATTAGTCATCGATTCAAATGTCAGAAAAAAATAACATATCATATAGTCCATAGTATTTGATATGTGTTATTTTCAAGTTTATATGATTTTTTGTTTTTTCCTATTGGTCGGCTGCTTTTTCGTAGTGGTTTAATTTGTTTTCTATATTGAAAATTAACCAAAAAAAAAGAAAGGAAAAGACAAGCGCCAGATTTCAAGAGCAAAACAGCTGTCAAGCTTTTGCAGAGGGCAGGGTTACACACTTCAATATTTATTATCTTCATAATGACTGTTAATTGCAGCATTAAATCCTCAGGCTGGCTTCCGTGGATGCAGCGGGTTAAATATTAGAAGTGGATTTGATTCCTGCTTGCCGTTTCTAGAGCATTCACTGGTGATATGCAAGGTTCTTTTAAGCCTCTAGGAACAGCACGTGAAAAGGAAAGTTTCCTGCTCTCTGTCATTCCGTTCGTCGACTTCTCTGAATTTTATGCAGTGTGGAGGTCAGGGTTTGGAGTCTCGTAGTCTTCATAAAACAGGTTAGCATTTTCATGTTAACTAATTATATTTGTTGTCAGCGCTTCAATTTTCATCAAATTACAGTAGAATGAAAACTGCGCCCAACTTAACTGTAATTTTCCCCGCGTCTTTTTTTGTTTTGCATTTGCCCTCCTTAGTGTAATGGCAATGTGTAAAATGTGTAAATAAAAGCACTTCCTGTCTAGCTGCAGCAGTTCTCTGAAGGAAAAACACTGACCGTTTATGGTTTTAGTTTCGTGGATTTCAAGTCTGGCTGCAACAGTTGTGTAAAGATAAAACAATGGCCCTTTATGCTTTTTACGGTTTTAATTCTGTGTTGGTTTCGTGGGTTTCTGTGAAGAAAAAGCAATGACCGTTTATGCTTTTTATGGTTTTAATCCTCTCTTGTTACCGTTGCTTTTTATGGTTTTGGTTTTGTGGGTTTCAAGTCTACCTAACCCTACAACGGCTTTGTGTTTCACAGCCTATATAATAAGGTAATGTGGCTTTGTGTTTCCTCAAGTTTTCCCTCGGGTTTGATCCTCTTTCACTTTGAAAGTATATTTCGATTTTGTTTTCAGTTTTCCATTTTTCAGAGCTTTTTTCATAGTGATTTAATGTCTCAGCTCATTTTCCTTGCACCCACCGAGGTTTTCATTTTCTTTTGCTAATTTTTAGTATGAACATCACAATAATTTTCCTCGCATCTTTTTTTGTTGCATTTGCCTAGTTCAGTGACTACAGGATTTTATGCATTGCGCCCTCCATTGAGTTTTCTGTTTTTTTCTTTTCTTCAAACCCTAGCTTATTACAAAGTGCTTGCTTGCTGAAAAAAAAAGCAAAAGAATGGTGGGTGGTTCTGCTTTTTGGGAAGTTTGTTCACAAGAAAACAACGTTGCTTCGACTTTATTTGTGATGCTTTCAGTTCTGCAATGAAGTTCAAATTTGTAGCTTTTTGGGGCCACATAACAGCAACATATAATTGATATAAATGCTTAGATATAACAGCAGCTTGTAGCTGGAACATTTATCATTAATTTTTTCCCTGTAATAGTATTGATTGGATAAATCTAAGTTCTCCTTTGCACATACTCAATCTTAATGCTGACTTTGAAAAACTATTGTTCCATGACAGTAGAATATAATTGTTCTAGTAGAGAATTAAGAAAATGGAAAGTTCCAAAATTTTAAGAAAAAATTGCAATTTGTGCTTGCCGATTTACATTCTGAAATCTACAGACAATATCACACCAATATTTTAGAGATTAAGTGATCATATAAAACGAAATGGCATAATTGCTTTTCCAGTTCTATGCTGCATTTTTTTTTAGTCACATGAAATACACATTTTATGATCAATTTCGTCTTTTCATCTTTTACTTTTTAACATACTTCATTTATAACCTGTCTAAAGGCAAACTTGCCACGAGTTTGTATCCAATTTTTTTGATTTTCTGTAAAGAATGCCACATAATAGCAACATATAATTGATATAAATGCTTAGATATAACTAAGATGTATATTATATGATTATGTTAGACCTAATGTAAAATAAATGCTGCTAAAGTAATGTTTAATGAACGAAGAGATGTCGAACAATTTTTTTTCCAAATCTTTTCCATGTTGCAGGTGCCACTACTTACATTCAAGCTTCAGAGTCGGACAAATCCCACCCTTGAAAAGCTACTCGAATGAAATTTTTTTCAAATCTTTTCCATGTTGTAGGTGCCGCTACTTACATTCAGGCTTCAAAGTCGGACAAATCCCACCCTTGAAAAGCTACTACTTACATTCAGGCTTCGGAGTGAAGCAAATCCTACCCTCGAAATTACCAATATTTATCTGGTCACCATTGTGAACAGAGTAACTAACAGTTGAAATAGGTTTATTAAAGAATTTACACTGTCAGCACCCTTTAATTTTGAAATTGTGAAAAGAAGAATAATTCTGTGAGTGCCATACAATTTTCCCCTACTAACTATAGAACTCCAGAGTCTAGACAGACAAAGTCAGAAATAGAAGTATTCATCAAGGCTTGTTTATAGAAGATTAGATCTCCAAAACATAATGATAATAACCCACTTGTCATTAACTTTGCTCAAATAGATTATAAAGCAAATAAACAATCAAAAACATTGTGGGCTTTGAATGGATCTATTACCCAGAAAAACAGAAAGACAAGATCTAATTTCCACTCTCTTCCCAAACCTCTTGTGGCCCTCTTCCTTCCTCTGCCAAAGAGAGAGAGATTGGAGAGAGACCTCATATTTCTTGGTTTTTGTATTGAAACTATTATTTGGGAATGGAAATTTCTGAGCTTGATTAATATCAGTGCTGGATTGTTCTTTGTTTATATAAAAATCAGATATCCGACCGTTTTGCTTACTTGTGTTATCAGGAGTGTTGTTCTAACAAGTTCCAGATTTGTGTTTTAATAGATTCCAACCAAGAATTGGTTATGTGATTTCCAAATTCTACCTGTCTGTTTTGGTTTGAAGGAATTTGCATTCATGATATTGGTCTGAGGTAAATGATGTATGGCATCAATTTTCTTTTGTATACGTTGTAGTAATAATTAGATGTACAAAGTTAAAGCTATTTTTATTTGATTATCAAATCAAAACCTAAAAGAAACAAGAGCTTTGGTGGAGCACAAGTTCCTGCCTATAGTCAAAAGAACAAGGTCAAAATTTATTTTAGTGTTTTTAAAATACTAAATTTGCAATTAGTTTACAGTAGAAGTAAAATATTACAAATGTGAAATAAATGAGAAGGGAAGAATTGGTTGAAATATTTGAGGAGTAATAATTTTGAAATTCGAATGTTTAATTTATTAGTAAGTATGAAAAATTATAATATTATTTTTTATTGAAAGAAGTTTTATATTATTTTTTAGATCTATAAATGTTTGAATTTATAGAAAATGAATACACGTTTCCAAATAAAGAAAGTTTTCATACAATTTAATGAAGATTTCTGATTTTATAATTGAAATTCCCAATATTTATCTAGTCACCATTGTGACTAGAGTAACTAACAGTTGAAATAGGTTTATTAAAGAATTTCCACTGTCGGAACCCTTTAATTTTTAAATTGTGAAAAGAAGAATAATTCTGTGAGTGCCATACAATTTTCCCCTAGTAACTATCCACTTGAAGTTACTTTGAACTTCTGAAATCAAGATCAGTTGGGAGCTTTGATTAAATCCAATCAAAATTCAGAGCATTGAGAAAAATCTTCTAGCCAAAAGTTATGTCGGAGTAAACTCCCTAATGGCAGCTTGCAATGAATGAATTTAACACATAATCAATGCCATCCATTTGTGGGTGCATTGACTCCTGACTATAGATGAAGCGCAAGACTTATCCATATTGGAATTTGGAATACATAGATTAGGCAAAAGGTAAACTAAGTAATAAAATCTATTCTCCAGGATGCTCAGATCACACAATCTGTCCAATACAACGTGCATGGGCATATTATGTCATCTTACTTTAATAAAGAAATATTATCATGGCAGTTACAATTTCATATTTTTAAGATTGCAGGATAATGGAGCCTAAATCAATAAATTGCAATGTATTGTTACTTAGATCTTATGCATAGATATCAAAGACCTGTGTGAAAGACCATTACTCACTCAAAGTGAAATATCAGAATTGAAGATGTCCAGGTCCAGGACTCTTTATTGCTTGAAATCATTCTAGAAGATTAAAATCCATGTTCAATGTTAGTTCTAATTCTTTTCTTGTAAAGGCACATTGTTGTATATGTCTACTACAATATTGTAAAATGCTTATGTCACTTTTTGATAGAAGTATCGTTCCATGTACAAGTACATTGTTGTATATATTTACTACAATCTTGTAAAATGCTTATGTAATTTTTTTATGAAAGTATTATCCCATGTAATTGCAAAACATCAGATGAGAAATTTGTTCTCAATCTATTATTAACGGCAGTAGTGCAAATTATTGCCATTCCTTAGGCATAACTATTTAAAGGTGTATCAAATCTTGATACCTGAGGGTAGGATTGATTTTGAGTTTTAGGATTAATGGGTAGCTGGTCCATCGCAGAATTTAAAAAGCCTATGTTGTTTCTATGTTTATTCCTTGGCCTTGAATCGGTTCCTATACCTTGAGTCAAAATGTTGCAATTTGCATGCTTCTAACTTTATATTTTGCTTCTTTGAGTCAACAATAAACAATGTATGCTGCACTATGTATGCATACCAGTTTTCCACATACTTCCTTTCCATACTATATCTAGAATCATAGCCAAGTTTCTTTCTTTACCTTATATGACTAGGCATATATCTATTTTTTTTTACTTACTGCATAATCAAGTTCTTTCTCTTTGTGTGGAGATTCTGTTATAGTTGCACACTTATATATATATATAGGAATTACCTTATAAAATAATAATAATTTCCAGCCCCTTGAATATTATTAAAAAAGGTTAAGATAGTCAAAACTAATAGCTAAGCAAACCACTCTTGTATAGAACAAACTTTTTGACTTAGTTGAAGAAAAGATTTGTTATTTGATAACATAACAGTTCCTTCAATACAACACAATCCAGTAGATGAAGCTTCTCACACATGTTCATTGTTGAGCTTATCTGACTATATACATAAGCATCAGATATCATGTCAAAATAACAGTATAACATGAGGAATTGAATAGTTACTGTCTAAGTAATAAATTATTCAACAACATCAACCTATAACATCCTCGTGTAATACCTTTATTAGCATATACATTTATTGATAAAAGTTTAAGAAACCTTCCTTATTGCAGAAAAATAAATATATAGATGTCTGAGCATATGTATAAATGTTTATCAGTTTGAAATCTTATATATAATATTCCTGCAAGTTTAAATCAGATTACAACTATCTATTAGTAGAAAACAGTTCCAGCAGCCTTGGCATGGCAATTGGAGGTAGAATGTCTTCTTTCTAGTTGCCACGTCATTGACACTTAATATGCACAGCATTGGTAAGGCATTAGCTACACTTTTCCATGTGAGCCATAGAAGTAGAGCAATGTAAAATGTCAGCATCAGCATCCTCTATATTAATGTTATGTTTCTCAATTCAAGGTCATATATTGTCAGGGTTAGGTCTTGTCAAATGTTGACAAAATTTTATGTCTCCCTGCTGTTATTGGATTATTAGGCTATTTCAATGTTCAATTTTCCCTTCACAGTTATTACTTGCACCCATAATTTAGCCTACACTCTGCACATGGTTTTTTTAAAGGAAAATAGTAAATGAGTCATCTTTGCAAAGAACACTAGTCATTGTACTACATCAATTACAGTTAAGGCAAAGTTAATCTAGCATATAGTCATTTTTCTTATTCATTTCTAACTTCATATGATTAGGCATATATCTATAAGTAGGAGACTATAATACCTCCTTGTTTATTTTTTATCATACCTTATCTATTGTGTGTTACTATATCTGATACTCTTGTTTCTTATAAAATTCTTAGGTCCTACTCCGACTTCAGATTGATCGCTTCTGCCTTGTTTGTGACTTCAATTCGATGTCTAAACAGGTAAACTTATTGTGTTTGCTTTTCCTTATTCATGGATCTTTTTTAGGTCTTCATGTGTAACATGTTTACATATCTTCATTTCTTATGTAGAGTGATGAATGTCTCTGATTTATACTTTTACAAATTAAATAGAGTAGATGCACAATACAATTTCTTTTGCTTTAACTTGTATATATAAAAGAAGACATAAGAAGGAGTCTTCATCCTATTCCAATGTTTGATCTTTGTGCTATAAACTAATCTTGTAGGGAAAAAAATCCTGTACACTAATGTTGATATGTGGATCTAGGACTTCAATTTTCTTTTTGAAATGGTTGTTGTCAATTGTAAAAGACTAGTCAATGTCTTTCATAGCTACCTTTCCAAATAAAATAAAATAGATGCTTAATACATCTTAGCTCGTCTCTAAATTCCACATATAAAACAAGGAATATTGTCATGGCCATTTATTTAGATGGCCATTCTCAATGTTAGATGTTCTTCTCCTCCCAATGTTGACACCTGGTTACAATATCTTAACAACACTATCTATGATTTCTAAACATCTTTTCAATGTTTCTTTTCCTATTGCGTTGCAATGCTTTGTCAAGAAACATTCTTTGTACAGCTTTCAGAATAGGCCCTGCTCATCTTACTTTGTCAGATGTTTGTGTTACTATATGTTTGACATAGAAGGCCAATTTCCTATTAAAGCTATTTTGCCATATGCCTGTTCTTCAACTTCTTACATAAGGATTCGGTATGCATACCATTTCTCAACATACCCCCTTTCCATGCTATATGTTGAATGATAATCCCATATTTTCCTTAACTCAAGATTAAACAATGTGTGGTGCACTATGTATGCCAAATAAGAGTCCAATTCCCTTACTAGTCGATGAGAAAATCTATATGCAATAAAAATACACGTAAGATAATCTTCTATATCATTCTATATTTTTGTGCTTGTTCATTTTCTAGTCAGGATCATCATATTTTAGCTTGAATGGATCAAAATCTTTTTCATAGGATGGCTGTCTATGAATATTTCTGATTCACAACTAACCATGTTTCCTTTCCAATGTTAGAGTTAACAACATGTTTTCCCTACTATGTTGCAGGGAGCTGGTGTAGCGAGATTGCCATATCCTGTTCTTATCTTGAACTCGCAATTGCTTCATCTTTCCTTCATTTATCAAATGGAAAATACAATTTTAGCTGGATCAACTACATCAGGCCAAGCATTAGCAAATCCAATAATACTAGAGAAATACAAATCAAGTACGATATCTCAAGATAGATCAATTGACGATGCTCTTGATGTTGTACATTGCTTTCGAATCAGTTCATTTAACTTCAACGTTGGTGATTGTTTATTTGATACAATACAAGTCTTGCTTCATTCTCAATATACATGCGCTGAACTTCGTAATGGACTTGTCGATTATTTCTTGCAATTGCTCCACCATGGTTCTGATGTAGCTTCAACCTCTCTTTTGCACGAGCTCCACCCTTCACTACTTTATGATTTGCATAAAGTAACTGACAAGGCCACTTACTTGCGAAGAATGCGCATTTCAGCAACTGAAACCAACTCACTAGGTGAATCAAGCCTTTGGGTTGACACATTTTGTATCCATTGGTTGTCTCTTTGGCTAGACATACCCATATGCATTTGGTCATTGACACACAAAAAACCCTACCTCCATTTCAAAAAAGATGCCCATCATCCTACAATATCAATTCTTTTCCATGACATCAATCCGTTGGCTGGGCACTATGAACCTATCTTCTCAAGAGTGAGTACATACAACACAATACAAACCATGCAACAACAAATGTCACTTTTTCGTCCCCCATACCAAATATCCTAGACATAACTAAAGAAGAGTTATCTTGCATTGGTTTGAAACAATGTACTGGATTTATTTCTCCATATGGTGAAAGCATGTTTGCAGCTATAGCCTTTTTAGTTGACAACCGGTTTGATGCAATTGTCTTGCGACTTTTTATGGCCCAGTCATTGGCCAATACATTGAAAGTAAACAACAAATTTGCATTGCATTGTTTTCATATGGACAATTAGTCTCCCATGTTGGATAATGAATTCCTCTTACAAGCACACACACTAGTTGCGAAAGTTGGACTAGAATATGCCAAGAGCAACTTGGAAGGTTGTGTGACATGTTTGCTATGGCTGTCATATATATTCAATATTGCAATAAACATATGGCAACCAAATCCATTATCTAAGGTCCATGTCTATTGCAATTGTATTCAACCAAGAACATCCATTGACTTGATCTGTTTGAAGAATAATATAGGTCATTGTCATTATAAACCACTCCAACCAAAGGAATAAATTTTGAATCAAACCAAAACGACTGAACATATTCTCTCACAAGATAAAGAAAATGCAAGAAAAACAAAGAAAATGAAATTGTCCCTTGTAAACATCTTAGGCACTTCAGCTACTACACCTATACCTAGAAACAGTGTAAAGATTCATTGTTCACTTAGACATTTAAAAGTGACAATTCACAATAGACAACAACCATCAACACACATGAGTAGCAATCAATCAATTGACATTGACAAGATCATGAAAGAAGAAGCAACAACTACAACTGTTAGGGAAAAATACGTGTTTCGTAGACCACGCAGAAGACATCAAGCTACACACTATCCATATCAAACTGCACTAAACAAAACACGAGAAATCAATCCGACAATATCTACATGAAATCAATGATACCCCAACTCAAGCATGCACAATTTGTGAAATGTTGTGCTTCAACAAACACATCCACAAAGTCACTGGTGCATTTGTCAATGCTTTCTCTGTGCTCTCTCTTCAACAAGGCACAAAGATAATTGCAACAAGCGATGTCGTGTGCACACGATGTGTAGATGCCATTGTAAATGGAAATATCCCTAATTATGTTGCTCCATGGAACATAAGCCAGAATAAATGAAACCATGTAATAGAAACCTTAACTAGCCTAGAAGAAAGGCTTGTCTCCTTGCGTATTGCTTTTGCACAAATAAGGCAATTGGGATACAAAAGAGCACAATACGGCTTGAATGGTACAATAATCAATGTTCCTGTTGATTTCGATAAAGTGCAACATGCATTGCCTAGAGACATTGAAGAGACAAATACTATTGCAGTAAGACTAAAACACAAGTTACAATATGAAAATGCATATGCACAAGGAAATGTGAGACCTGCTCATGTCATGAATGCTTTGACAATCTTGTCAAAGACACCATTATATACAAAGGAAAACATTTCTATCAATAAAGATTGGCAACCTCTATTTACAAATAAGAAGATTCAACAACAAACAAATAATGACATAGATGGCAAAATAGATGGCCATGATACTATACCTAAAGATGAAGATGAACCTGAACCTGAACCTGAACCTGAATCACTTGTACATTGGTTTAATGAATCACATTCAATCAATGATCTTGGTTCAACTATTGTTGAAATTGCACCAGCAGAAGGCTTCAAACCTCTTGGCATTTTCCAATATACCTACTCAGAAGAAATGAACTTCCTGACATTATTTTTTGGATTTCCACGAGCAGAAGAAATCACCAAAAAATTGCTAAGTGGGAGCTAATGCATAAAGACAACGACTTTTCAACACATATAACAAATTTTTTTTAAGGCTATTAAAATAATAATCCAACAGATATCGTCAGTAGCATGGATTTGTATAAGGAAAGTTGAATTAAAAGGTGACAAACTATATGCATGAGATGTGTGAAACCCTACAAATCTAGAAAAGATTTTGAAATCTCCAATAGGTTTTAGATCGCTCAAAAGTATTCGTACATCTCCTGGCTATTTACAGACCACAAGAAAAAATATTTTTGCCATGATCCGACAACTTGGTCCTCCAACCTTTTTTGTTACATTAACAACTGCTAAACACTTTTGGTAGCCACTATGCAATGCATTGCAACATATTCCTAACAGCCAACAACAAAACCAAAATGATTCTTTAGACGATAAAGACTTGGACTTCAAAATAAGGAAAAACCTAGTTATTTGTAGTTGCTATTTCAATCACAGGGTCAATGCATTCCAAAAAATGATGCTCAAAAATGATACCTTATTCAGAAAAGTGTCTGATTATTTTTTTGTCACCGAATTTCAAAATTGAGGCAATGAACATGTCCACTTCATGTTATGGATCAAAGATGCACTTGTCTTCGGAAATTGCAAAAACAATAACATAGAGGACTTCATTGACAAGTACATTTCATGTGACTCTACACTATTAGATCCAAATCTTGTCAAAATGCAAACTCACCACCACACAAAAACATGCAAAAAGTATAGGGCATCTAGCTGTAGATTTAGCTTTCCCCTTCCTCCAATGAGACAAACAACAATATTGGAGCCGTTCTTAAACACTGATCCTACAATTAAAGATAGAGCAAAACTTTTCTTCAAACAATTAGAAACCAAACATTACACAAAGGAAGTTACATTTGACAATTTCCTCAACGAATTCCAACTTGAAGAAGCTGATTACATTGCCATCTTGCAAGCATCGTTGTCCCGAAACACTATCTTCCTAAAAAGGAAACCAACTGATATATGGATAAATTCATTTGCCAAAAAAGTCCCTGCATTATGGTATGCAAATACAGACACACAATTTATCTTGGATGCATATGCTGCTGCATCATATTGTAGCTCATACATGACAAAACAAGATAAAACATTGTCGCAAGCATTCAACCAAATACGAAAACAATGCACCTATGTGTACAATGAAAAGCCACACTTCATACGCAAACTAGGAAATGCATTGCTCAATTACCAGCAAATGTCTAGCCGTCAAGTAGTTCATATTGCATTGTCTTTTCCATTACAAAGAAGCTCGAGAAGTACCATATTCATCAGCATCTCTCCACCAGAAACAAGAATTGTTATGCTTAAAAGTCCTAGGCTATTAGCAAAAGAGAAAGATGACTCCGAAAATATAATGTATGCATCTGCAATAGACAATTATATAGAACGGCCAAAACTCCTTGAGCAAATGTCACTTGCAGAATATACAACTTTTTACCCAAACAACCTATCAAAGCCTAACAAAAGAACAAGACCATGCATCATACGTTATGTAAGATATAATCCACATACTGATCATAAAAAAATTTGTAGAGAAAAACTCATGCTTTATGTCCCTTTCAAAAATAGTGAAAACTTGCTATTGACCAGGCACAAATCATGGAGTTCAGCATTTCAAACACACCAATTACAAATCGCTAGGAATGAAAAAATATTCACTTCACCAATAGACAGCAAATGGGGTGACATCGATAAAGCTGCAACAGAAGCTAGTGACAACAATCATCTAACAGAAGACTTTGACATTGACCATGCACAAAAAGAAGACCAAACTAAAATCGAAAAATATGACATTATGTTCGACATGAAACATATAAGAGCTTCACAAAACATGGATACCAGTAGAAGCTCACTATTCTCAGAAATTCCCCACCCATTCGTTCTTCCAAATGAAGAATACTTCAGCTTACGAAGGCAGCTAAATCAAGAGCAACAGTTAATAGTGAAAGATTTTCTCATGAAAAAGAGACTAGCATTTGACAAACCACAATACTTGTTCTTGACAAGAGGCGCTGGCACTAGCAAAACGTTCACAGCAAAGGTCCTCTTTCAAGCAATGATTTGGATCTATGATAAGCAATTGGATAGTGACCCGTACAAGCCCAAAGGCATTATTGTTGCTTCCACAGGGAAAGTTGCATTCAATGCAGGCGGAACAACTGCACATTCTATTTTTCAACTGCCATGTAACTCTTCAAAGATGTTACCATTGGACTTAAACACTCTTGATAGCTTAAGCAAGAAATTGGACCAACTACACGTCTTGCTCATTGATGAGGTGTTGCTAATTGGTTCACGAATGCTATATTATATTGATAGAAGACTTTGCCAAATCAAACACACACCAACAAAACCATTTGGCAATGTTAACATCATATTTTGTGGTGACTTGTATCAAGCACAACCGGTATGCGATAATTGGATATTTGAACAACCAACAATAAATAGTGAAAAAATCCCATACACATTTTGGCTGGACAATGTCTTATGCTTTGAATTAAACACAGTCGTGAGACAAACAAACAAATACTTCACATCCGTTCTAAATCGTGCAAGAACTAGTCACTAAAATGATGCAGACCTCAGCTACTTGAATATAACAAGTTACAAGACAGCTCCTAACGACCCTAAATTCCCATACTTGTTGCACAAAAACTCCACTATTTCCGAACATAATAGATGAATGTTGGACTTTTTGCCTAGTACGCTTTATGTGTTCAAAGCTGTTGATGAAACAGAGTCACATGCTGATAGTTTTCATTGCCAAGTTTAAAAATCGCCATTGCCTATTGTAATCTACCTAAAGCCAGGCATTTTAGTTGAGCTAATAGGTACTAACCTTGACACACAAGACGGACTAGTCAATGGTGATGATGGAGTCTTCCAACTACATACAACAAATCATGAAGACATTCTATGGATTCAATTCAATGACACTACAATTGGCATATCACGATGCAGGAAAATGCAAAACTTATATACCAGTTCTATTTCACCTTCTTGGACCCCAATAATGAAAATAGCTAGGAAAATGAAAATTGCTACTAAATATATCACACGTAAACAATGCCCTCTTCAACTAGCATCTACAAGAACTATCCATAGAGCATAGGGTCTGACAATGGATGGACTCGCTTTTGATCCCCAAAAAGTATATCAACATGGTCTAACCTACACAGCTCTTTCTCATGTAAGAACAATTGATACATTATATTTGATACACAAACTAGAGCATCAAAACTTCAAAGTCTCACAAAAAGTCGACAAGGAGATGGAACGGCTTCAAAATCAAGCAAAATGGAAAATCCAACATAGCCTCCCTCTCCTATCAATGCTCCATCTTATCATATGCTCACTAAATACTCGCAGCCTTCCTTTACATGTAGACGAAATTGCTCATGACCATGACTTGGTGAAAGCAAATGTACTATGCCTCCAAGAAACAAGACATAAGACAGATGCACAACTCCCATTGCTACATGAACTATACAATTTCTATTCTTCATTTTCTATTCATGGTATATTGACTTGTTGTATGAAGACAACTACAATACTCAATACGAATTCTTTTGCAACAAACTCTCTAGAATCAATCACCATTGATATATTACATATCGGCCATATCATCCGAATTACAAATGCTTATATTAGACCAGGTGCACCTATAGCTGACATATCAAACCTAATGCTAAATACCTTTACCTTGTTGCCAACAAATTCAAAAGGAATCATTACAAGAGACTTCAACATTGACATGCTACATCCTAGTAAAAAACAAAAAATGCTTTCAGAACTCATGCAACAATACAACTTCTCTTTAATTGTTGATAGAGCAACAACATTTGCAGGTATTTTACTAGACCACTTTTGGATACGTAATATTAACCAAGAATCTACAAAATTCATTCTGTTAGATACATATTGGTCAGATCATTTTGCAGTATCTCTACAACTCCATTTGTAAATTACAAAGCCTTTGTCTTAAAAAATTACCTTCACATGGAAATTTGCATTCTTTACTCATGCATTAGAAAATTAGTATTTAACACAGTTTTCTAATTTTGTTTACAAATCTCCCTCATACCATATCTTTACACAACTGCATATAAGTTTTCCACATTTTTTATTGCATTAGAATATTGACCTATTTCATTCGCATGACCTTTATCAAATTCAGTTTCGTTTTGCTCTTGCATCCAAACAATGTGATAGTGTAATCCATGAACACATATTTGATGGAGCCATCCTAAATCAACAAACATTAATAATACAACTCTATCTCATGTCAAAATCATTGAAACATTATATTTGATGCATAAAGTACAACATTGCAATTTCAGTCTCACATAAAGTGAACAAGGAAATGGATCGACTCCATAATCAAGGACAAGGGAAACTTCAAGTAAGCCTTCCTAAGTCAGGTAATTATCAGTTTTTCTCAAATATACATTTTCCATCATAAGTTTTGCATTATTCTTATTATTCTTTATTGTTTTATGTATTCCTAATTCTCTTTGTCTCAATTCATGCTTCTTACACAATTGAGAGAAATAATTACAAATGTTTTGGGTCATCCCTATAGATAAAGAACACATATTTTCACAAGTCAACCATTTTTCCTATTTGAGATGATGCATTTCTACATACTACTGGATTCACAATGCTAAGCTATGTGTGCTCCTCATTCCCTATGCTCGCACTTAGTCTAGCTAATTTTCCTTCTATATCTGGGTACACACTATCCACATCAATACTGACATAACATTTTGACAATATAGCTTACTGATTAACTTTATTTATGAAAGATCCTCTATATTTATAGGCTAAGTTCAACACATGATTTATCTTTATTGTAAAATCTACCATTAGATTAGTGATAGATATTGATTAATTATGTAGAATCAGCATAAGTCACTAAACAATCCATCCCAATACTGCTCTAGCTCAAGCACTCATAAGTACATAATTCCCTCCATGTTTAAGTCTCTAAATGCAAAACCTTCAACAAGTGTTGTGCCTTATGAACCATTCATTAGAAAGACCCTTAAGTATCTTTTGACTCAACCTTCATTCACCCAAGTCTCATGAGTAGTGGTTCACAACAAACCATCTCTCGTAAGAATGAATGGAATACTTAGCAATAGGATGGCTGACCTCTCGAAAAGCCCCAACACTTCACTTTTGTAGAATCAAAATAGCCTTGATGCAATGAATGCTAAGTGTTCCATTCATTCTTACGAGTCATGTTGTTTTGTCAGCCACTACTCTAAACAAGGGTCAATGAGTTTGACTCAAAAAACTGCGTAGTTGAATCCTCATAGAAATATTAGAATTTGACTTATAGTAGAAACTATCTCCTACTTGTCTATTTTCTTTTATTTCATGAAAGGAAGCATTAGAAATGGAATATTTTTTCCATGATCAATGAAAAATAATATTGGAGACCAAGACCTTTATGTAGATCAGCCAACACTCATAAGAAGAAACCTACATGGTTTCCCAACTTTAATCTATTAAACTGCTTCAAGAAAACAAGTACCTAGAATATGGAATAAATTTGTCCAGCTTAGCTAACTATTTTCTTTTATTTCATAGAACAAAATTATAGAGGAACAGTCAAACTCAATGGCCAAAGACCTCTAATATACCAATCAACATCCCCAAGAAACCTCTGTCACTTACCAGTTTTAATCTCTTACACTATCTTAAGAAAACATGTCCTTGGAGTGGACTCAGTTTATAGTCTTAACTAATGGATGTTGTTTTCTGGACTTAAAATCAGCACCGACTCTATTATATCTCTCCTAATCTATTTTCCTTCTACTCAAGCATTATCTTAATCAGTGTAATGTTCTTTTCTGCATTGTAACTTCCTGGGTCAGATCTATTTGTCAATGTAGTGCTCAATGGGATCTAAACTTGATATTTTTAACTCTCCATGCCTGATCTAATTTCTTGTTGTTTGCTGAAACTTTTCAGAAGTCTAAATGATAGAATGTTCTCCACCAATATTTTTTCCAAGTTTGCCAAGTTAATGCAAATTTACCTGCAAGCATTGTTAGAGCTCAATGAATCAGACTATGTGATCTTTGAAGTACACACTATTTAATTATCTTGGTAATTGCATTAATTTTTTTTTGAATATTTAATAGCCTCTCTTGAAAAAATAGCTGGATACTTCTTGCTCGAATTATCTTTAGCTACAGTAATGTTTCTCCACAAAAAGTTGCAAATAATATGTTTCCAGAATTGCCTGAGAAACAAAGCCATAAATTCATCCCATTTGGAATGATTAGTGTTAGTTTCTTAATATTCTTGTAGATATTTTACTGCTAAGCCTTTTTTAAACTTGTTTTGTATAGTTTTCTTATCAGAATCTACTAGGTCTTCATCTTTATATTTTCTTAACAACTGCAGATTTATGACTGAAAAGACAATCAATAGGCTATTTGCACAGCAACAAAATCTTATTTACACTTCCATTTCTGACAATACCAGATATACCATGGAGTCATCTCAAAAAAAATAGCATGAAGCTGAAACCAGCACTGATACAAACCAGCTACAAATGCAGACTTCAACACCCACAAAAAGGTATCACCATTATATACTTAATATTACATACTTTGCCATCCATCCATTTGCATTTTTTACAGATTTTGTTAATTAACTAATATTTTTAAATCACTTTCTAGATCTTTGTTCACCTCCTTCTCTCGCCAACAAAACATTGCAGATGATAGCACTGGCTCCCATGACACACAGCCAACAAAAAGGTATAAAATATTGTTTAGTTCTTAGACTTTTCATTTTGTTTCCATATCATTCCATAACCTTCAACAATATTTTATTCTCTTCACAGACACATTACAGAGGAAAACAATGTATCTAGCATCGCAGATATTAATACTACACAAACAACTACTCTTTTTGAAGGTGATGTCCTTGTTACTTATGGTCCTGCTTATGCCAAAAATCCGACTAGTCCAGCAAAAGCTCCTATAGTTCATGTTGATCTCATTGATAGCGATGGTTACATGACCATAACAGCAAACATTACCAACCAATTAATCGACAAATTCATGACAAAGCTTTTGCCTGGTGCAAGTGTCCGCATTAAGAACTTCTCTCTAAAGAAGAAAACACAGTATGAGAGAGGAGACGCAAATTTTTGCATCCAATTCACAGCTCAGACATCCATTGAAACCATTGACCAGGTTTGCAATCAGCAAAAATTGATGCCTGATACAAGAATATGCCAACTTATCCACTTATCTAATAACTACTCAATTGGCACATTGGGTGTTATAGTAGCAGCATATAAATAGACGCCAAAGGAGTATGAGCTCCACATCAAGGATGGGGAATCTATATCAGACACATCCATTGTAATCTTCTCATTCTATATCTAACTTCAAACTTGATGCTTTTTTAAAAATGCAATTTCTTATTATATTGACTATCACATTTATTTTCTTTGCAGGTAACCGTGCCTGAATTCCATGCTCAAGCTTATACAACACTACATGAAATCTTGCATTCCACCACAACACCGCTCTTGTTTCTCAAAAATGTTGTCCGTAGTGGACCAAGAGGAAAAAATAGGATAAACACAACACCATCAACATATGTTACTAGCCTCAATGATGACAGTATGATAAAAGCACTTAAAAACATTCTCTCCTCCAATATCCAGGTACGTAAGACAAGAATACCACCTCTCAAATAGAAGTGCAGCTATATTCTACATAATAGACATTCAAAACTCATACCTCAATCTTCATTCATATACTAGGTTACTGGTACCTTGACAGCAAGAAATGCTTATTTGCAACCTTACCAACTACTATGCATAGAATGCAACTAGCCAGCTTCATTGGCACCATCCTCAACCACTAGAAATGGCCAATGTATTGCATGTGGAAAAAACACAGATTTCACTTATGGACCCTTCCTACAATGTACTATACAAACTGAAGATAAAAAAGTTGACTGTACCATGAGTGGGAAGATGCTTCAACAACACTTGCCGCAGCTTGCAAAGATACCGTTTCAGACCTACAAAAAAAATCTCAATAGTCGTCTACCTGCTCAGAACATTTCAGATACAAGGGACTTTCTCTATTGCAATGAATGACAATATCATCTCTATTATAGGAGAAACTAGCAACGTAAGATAAACTTTATTGGTTTTTTCTATCCCTTTACTTCTATAGAATTATGATTCCTCTTCCAAGTCTTTGCACTTAACAAATCCATATTCCAATGTGTTGCAGATCCATTGAACCTGCCAGACCGAAGTTAACATGTTTTGTCGTTTCAAGGCTTCAATCCACACCAGCATGTTGAACACATTGGAGACCTTACAGATGTAATAGCAAGAATAGTTTTCCTCTGCATCACATAGACTGTCAGATTTTGGTGTATATACACACGTTATGATTAAAAATATTGGTCTCAATTCATCCACTCAGCTGAAGCTATATGATGCACACTATTTTTTGCTCTTCGCCATTTCAAAGACATAGATCTTGTGTCCATGCTTTTGACAGAACTGTGTTCCATGACTAGAAATTTGTCTCTTGTCTTGAGGAACAAACAAAAAACATGTTATGAAAAACATAAGTATAATATTTTGCTATTTATAGAAAACCAGTATTTGAATTCAGTTTTTTCCCCTGCTTTCGTAGTGGTTTAATTTCTTTAACTTTTGATGAATCTATTTCCACTTGTTCTATTCTCTTGTACTACCAATCACTAGTTCTTGAATAGTATATCTAATCTTACTCTACTTTTAATCAAGTCTAGAAAGGAATTGTCCTTGTTTTTCAAGGTTTACTACAAATTCTGGATTTCAACATGCAGTTGTCCTCCTTTGCCATCATATTTTGACTATTGGCTAGCCAAGATATTTCCAATTTTTAAGGAGGTGCTCACAATTCTATATGACTTGATGTGAATAACATTTTCCTGAAAATAGAAAAAGAAATAGTTTTAACTGCTCTTTTATCAGTCATAATGTAGAGTCGACTTGCAGCTATTTTATCTTACCTAGCTTGCTCGTTTTTAGGTTTAATATACAGACAAATACCTGCTTCAAAATTTCCTATTTTTCGTGTATATTAAGGAGTGGTTTTACTTCATCTGTAAAGAGACATTTCTTCCCAGATATTCGCTATGTAATGGGGATTTCTATTGCGTCTGTACCTATCTAATATTTTAATTTAGATCATTATAGAGGGTTTATTGTTTCTATGCCTTTAAAACTAAGATGTTGGGCATGATATCAATAGCTGATAACATATATGCTACAGTAGCTGCTAAAGCTCTTTCTATCATTTTTTAACAGATTTTATATTTGACATGCTTATTTACATTTCAGGCATAATGTATGGAATTTTACTATGCAGCACAGGATTTAAATTTTAAATGTGTTGATAACATAGATTCATCATGGGCTTAATTGTTTTAACTAGACCCTATATGAAAGATTTTAAAATCAAAATTTCTGATTAAGAAGAGTATGTTTCTATCTTGATTCAGGCTCTTGGTTTACTCAATTTCTGTGTCGCCTTGTTTCCAAATATCATCAATCAGATTGTAGACATTTGCAAAGTTGCAAACACGATTTTCTTACCTGGTTTTTTCTTTGTTCAGAGAAGACCTAATCTAATTCAACAAGAAAACTGTCCAAGGCAAACAACTATTTTATGCTTAGCCTAAATTTAGATGAGGCTTATTATACTGAAACCTGTTTGACAACAAACGGATCTGTTGAATCAATATGTTGGAGCTCCTCCTGCACAATGTATTCTTCATTTCCATTGTCATTTGAATTTTCTCAAAAATTCAATAAGATTGTTTTGGTTCATTGATTGAAACATAGGTCTAGTTAGAAATTTAGAAACAATCTTATCTAAACCAATATGAATTGTAAAATTTTCATCCATAAATTTCTCTGAATCTTACGATTTCTAAAAGCTTTTTTCCTTGTAAATTCCACAGGGTTATCCTCCGGTTCGGTACCCACAACAACGTTACCCTCCAGCTGGATATCATCCAACTCACTAGTTTGGAATTGAAGGTCCATCGCACTTCTTACATTGTTAATCTCACATTGAAATAGCCTAGTTTCCACAGTGAGGACCTCCACTAGAAACATAATATAGAGAACATGGCTTTTGGAAGGGATGGCGAGCATTCTAATTTCTATTTTTAATTATACGCAATGGATTTATCTTTAAAAGTAATTTCAAATCTATATAGAACTGATCTGAATCTCAATCTAAATTGGCTAGCTTTAAACCATCCCTCATCTCAAAACACGTTGCATCTTAACTTTGCATATTTATAAAGTTTTAACTTACATTTATACATATGGTTGTCTTTCTATGACAGTTATCTTTACCATTCATGACTATCAACTGAATGTTGTCATCTGACATACTGTTTCTAGATTTGTTAATAAAACAAGTTTCTCCATTCACATTTTGAATACAAAGTTTTCTTAGTCTTTTTAAAAATGACATGTATAAGATACTCTTCAAAATATAGTTTTCGACTTTTTATTTTTCCTACAAATTCTTTTCGTATCTAAATTTGTTATTAGTTTCCAACATAATTTCTTTTCTGGTTCATTACAGCTAATATTCCTAACAATTCATATACCACCTAGGTGAAATTAGACCGTACATTTTGGACTACATTTGAAATCACATATATACTCTCCTTTGCACATTCTTGAATATATTAACTACTCACAGGTTCCATATACTATCCCTAAATTATTCACATTTCTTTGTCTTATGCCAATAGGCAGGGACTCCTGCTCGCACGGAGCTCTTGTTTCAAATCTTTAGACTCAACATACAAAATCCTAGACTTTCCTATCTATGCCTCTAGATATTTAATGGTTACTGGTCGATTTATTTTATGGCGTACATTGAAATTACTCTATAAAAGCACTATTCTAGGTATACTAGTTTGTAGAAGTCTAATTTTTCTTCTTCTTATATTACTTGCTTTTATTGTTTTATTTTTGGCACACATGTGAGCAAATGATTAAGCCTAATGGGTGTAGTGATAAACAAATTAGCCTAATTAACCTAAGTTAATTATTGGATAGGCTGATTAGATAGAAAGTGATGTTAATAGAGTAGGATCTAGGGGTAAATTAGCATTGAATTAAATAAAGGTTAAGAATATTTAAGCATGCATAGGAATTAAATAAATAAAATTTTATTTAAAAAGGGATTTATGAAGGAAAATGTATTAAATTCAATTAAATACATTAGGGGTTTGTATTTGAATTTAATTCAAATAGCTTAGGTAAATGAAGGAATTTAATTAAATAAAATTAATTAAACAGGAAGATGAATATTAAAAAAAAAGTTAATTCTTTAATAATTAACTATAGTGTTACATGGGATATTAAATATCTCAACTTAAAGTTTTGGACAATTTTAAGCATCTATAGTTTGCTCCTGTTTGATGCAGTGTTAGGACGATATTGTGTCAAAGAAAATAAAATATAGATTTCCCCAAAGAGGAAAGAAGTCCTAAGAGACATGTTGTGGTTATAATAGGGGAGATACCCCCTCAAGAAAATAAGACAAAAACTACCAATTTTGTGCACATTTCTCAAAAAAAATCATCGCAAAAAAAAGAAGTCAGAAAACAAATATCTTAATAATTTGCATGATTTATAGGGTAGATAAGATCGAACAAGATAAAAAAATGGGGGACCAGGATGAGAAGACATCATCAGCGGCAAAGATAAGGTCCAAGGAAGGCTCATTTGCACACTTAGAGAGCATAGAACAAGACTAAAGGATGGATCCTCTAGAGAAACTAAATCTTGGAGAGTGCATCAGACCCACCAAAGACCTGCCAACATGGGGGCACTAGTAAGTACTTCATTTGACTTGTCAATTTTTTTATTTGACTTTGAAATGAACTAGTTAGGGGGTTCAAATAAGTCCAAAAATGGGTTAGGTGCATATGAAAATCACGTAGTTTTCATCTTTGGTGGGCTTAGGAAATGACATAGGATTATAGGTTTTTATGGTTATTGAAGGCGTTTCTCATTTAATAGTTTGAAGAATTTTTATTATGATATTCTATATAAACATATGTTTACTCTTCTTTGCTATGGTTTCCCAACTTTATAAAGTTTCATTAACATCCTACTATGGTTAAAGACTTATATGATATAAATGGGATTATATATGTGTGTTTATAGATAAGAATACTTTTTCTTTTCTTACTTATAAGGGTTAGGTTCCTGCAAGAAAATATTGTGAACAACGACTAGTTTATGTATGCATTAGAAGCTTATTATGAGTTATTGGAATGAATATGTTCTTTGGTATATTGCATGTGTACTAATATTTTATAGGAACAAGTCAAAGGAAGGAGTATGCACAAAGGAATTAATGACAAGGTTATGCAGCCACTATGTATTTATGATGCAACTTAAGATCAGGTTAGCATAACTGATAACTGTTGCATAAATCTAGATGTTGTTATATGCTATATTTGTTGGAAGATTTGTTCAGCTGAGATGTGCATCATAATGATGTAATTTATTGTGTTTTTGTAACCTTATTTGTTGAGGCTAGATCTTAGGAAATTAGTTTTTGTAGTTGCTTTAACTAAAGCCATTGAATCAAGCCTTGACAGATAGTTGAAATGGAGATTGTAATTGCAATAGCATTTTCAGATATAGACTATTATTTTCTAGTTTGTATTACTTTTATGGTTTGATATCAATAAAATTACTATTTTTGTGTTTTAAGTATTGAACTTGAATTTGTAATTATTCACTCATCTAAGGGGGGCCACTTGGTGAGTGAACCTAGTTGGTAGAATTAGTTTTCACTATGTTAGGATTAAGTAAGAACTTTTTTTCTCTTGCAAACATAGGTAACATAACCATTCATTGTTCCTATAGCAAAGGAAAATGGTTTAGAATCCAATTTGTATTTCCATTTCCATTATTTAGATAAATTTTCTTACACTTGCATATAGATTTAATACTTTTGTTCTTGATTATGTAGGAAAGAAATGATAATTAACGAGGTCTAAAGTATATACTTCGTAGAAACCATTTCAAGTTTACATCCCTAGTCAATAAGTAAATGGGTCTAATGAAGAGTTTTGGATGGTATCTTGAATTTCCAATCCATGAGCACAAACCTTAGTTTCCTGTTCAATCATTTAACCAAGCATTTTTGGCACTATTGTTGGGGATGGTGTCAATTTAAACCTTTTTTGATCATTTTTTGGAGTTTGTATGCATATTAAATTGTCTATAGTTTCATTAAAGTCAAACTTAGTGTTATTTTATCTATATGAATAGGCAAAGAGACCATCTTGGGAGATTGCTTCCTTAGAATGATCCATTTGAAATGGAAGAAATTTTGTATCCTAAGCAAGAACAAGACCAACCCCTTGAAGAAGACCAAGCTACTACAAAAGAACCACCATTTTAAAATCCTTTTGTATCCTACCATGTAAATATTCCTTCATCATCATCTAACAAATCATTATGATCGAATAACATTTTTTTGCCCCTGTATACCAGGATAATCCTCTAGTCATTGTCATTTATCAATAAAGACATCAATCACCACCACCCAGAATGGCACAACTTTCCTTGAAATTGTTTTTTTTTTGCAAACCCAAATCATTGGAATCCTTCTTGGCCTACTTAATCTCAATCCATGTGGAATAAATAACCCTCGAAATAGCCTCCACTTGACCAATGGAAACACCAAAATTGGAAAACTTCTCCACAACAATAAAATTGGAAATAATCCAATCAAAATTGGCAATCTCAGTCCAATCAATGGAAAGGCCCACAAAGTCACTGGCAACACTCACTTCAGTGGTGGTAATCAACAAAATAATTCCTTGCAACAACCTCAACAATAATCTTTAATGTCATCTCCTCCTGCAGGCAATACCAATCCACCTAAATAAATGTAGTTACCTGCTCAACCAACACTAAATCGAAATAGCATGCCTTCTCAAAAGCAAGTGTATTCCTCCAATGATACTCAACAAAAAACCTATTCAATCAATGATAGTCACCTTAGGTTTGGAACCACTCTTCCAAATCCTAAAGGTCTAGTAATAATTGAAGTTACTTCTGAGGATGCTTTCAAAGAAGAATCCCTTCCTATTCCACCACAATCTCTTGTAGCCAAGTCTCCACCATTTTGACAAAAAAATTCCTAGTTCTCTATTCCTCCTAAAAATATTGTTGTTGGAAAGATACACGAACAATTAAAGAAAATGATAGTAAAAGTACCATTGTTAGATCCTCTGAAGGAGATTCCAACATACACCAAAGATATTAAGGAAGCTTGCATGAAATACCCTGGTAGAAAGTGAAAGGACCCTCAAATTGTTCATGTTATGGGTTAGTTGTTTGACCTCATGTTGAATAAATCTATAGTTCTAAAATATGTTGACCCAAGGAGTCTAGTCATCACAATTCATATCAATGGGGTATAGGTACAAAATGCTTTGATAGACCTAGCAGTATCTATTAATGTAATGACTAGGGAAGTACTTTAGAAGAGTGATTTTTTTGTTTTGTTGGTCCCAGATGATTTTTTCCTTAATAGGGTCTCTATGTCAACTATTGGTTTCAAATTTGTGGAATGTTATTTGTGTTTCAAGTTATTTTATATGTTTTAATAGTTTACTGCAACTCAATAATAACTAAGATATCACTAGGTAATAACTAGAAATTTATTGTGAGTCGGTAATGCAAGGAACAATTTGATAACAATTTGGATTAAAGACTTGTCTCTTGTAGCCAAGTCTCCACCATTTTGACAAAGACTTGTTCAGTTCTCTATTTCTCCTAAAAATATTGTTGTTGGAGAGCTAATCAAACAATTAAAGCAAATGATAGTAAAAATAGCATTGCTAGATCCTCTGAAGGAGATTCCAACATATACCAAAGCTATTAAGGAAGCCTACATAAAATAACCTGGTAGAAAGTGAAAGGACCCTCAAATTATTCATGTTATGGGTCAGTTGTCTGACCTCATGCTGAATAAATCTATAGTTTTGAAATATGTTAACCCAAGTAGTCTAGTCGTTATAGTTCATATCAATGGGGTACATGTACAGAATGCTTCGATAGACCTAGGAGTATCCATTAATGTAATGACTAGGGAAGTACTTTAGAAGAATGAATTTTTTTGTTTTCCTGGTCCTAGATGATTTTTCCCTTAATAGGGTCTCTATGTCAACTATTGGTGTCAAATTTTTGGAATGTTGTTTGTGTTGCAAGTTATTTTATATGTTTTAATAACTTATTGAAACGTAGTAATAACTAAGATATCCCTCGGTAATAACTAGAAATTTACTATGAGTTGGTAATGCAAGGAACAGTTTGATAACAATTTGGATTGAAGTGTTTGAAATACTTAATTAAAGATTGTATTGAATAATTGAAGTTATTATTGTTGATGTTTATGGTGTTTTGATGGTGTTGATAAGTTTGAAGGGATTGCAAGATAACTATACAAAATTGGTTCACCCTCTCTCACAGTTATCTAATAATACCAATCCCACCTAAGGCCCCTATTGAATCAACTAGTTTCATTTTCCAAGAACCTAGTTTTTTTACTAAAATTTTCTCCTTCTTCTTTGTTAAGTTTTGATTCTTGTATTAATAAAATATATGATTTAAATAATGTTAAATTGTGATTGATTAAGAACTTTATCTTAGCGGCATTTAGGCCTGTAACATTCCATACTATTAGCTTCATGGCTCCATGGGAAGTAACTTCCCCTTCCTTGCATTCAAAAGATTCTTAATCTTTTTTTGGTTACCAACCAGACCTCTAGCTGTTCTAAGTTCAATTAAGGATTTTCTTCCTCTTTTTTTTGTTTTTTTTCCCACATTTTAGATTTTCTAATCTTGCAAATTTTCTAGGATACCAAGGTTGTCTAGATTTCTATTAGCATTCTACACACTTGTAGAAATAGATCTGTCTTCCTCTTTATCTAAATATTCTTTTTCTAATTTTTTCATGATTTTGTTACTAACTCTTCTAGCATGCTAATCTGCATCTCTACCCACAATTTTCTTAATTTGATTATTTACTCCATTAATTTTATCTATATCTTGCTAAAATTCTTCAAATTCCTATATCTTGAACTCCTCCCAATTTTGGAATCTTCCTTCTTTGTTTGTTTCTAGATTATCTAAGCCCCATTTATTTGGTATTTCTTCTTGATTAATCAATTCAAATTCCCTTGAAAATGTCTCCACCTCAATAGGAATATATCTACAATCACCTTCTCTTTTCTCTTGGGAAGGTGAATTAGATTTCATTTCCTTTTGTTTTTCATTATTATATTATTTTATTGTTATTATATCCAATTTTTTATCTTTCCATATTCCTACTGAGGTGCCTAAGACTGTATTTTTATCTAATATCAATTCACTATTTCCCTTGGTATTTATTGATTTTTTTTTCTATACTATCCTCTAAATCCTTATCTTCATTTTTTTCCTTATTCATTCCATGATTCTTTCAACTAGCCATCTTTTTTCCTTCATCACTTCTTCACTTTTTTCATCTTCTTCTTCAACATTAAGATCCTCTGAGAAGTCTTCTTCATCTTATTCATCCAAAGGAATGGGGGATTCAAGTCGATCCTCTATATTAATTTTTTTCAATGTTGTTTTCTCAACTTCTATTAATTATTTATGAACCTCTTTTGTTCTAATTTTACTCTTTTCAATATTAGACATAAAAAATTTCTCCTTGCACCCTTCTATTACTTGCTGATTGCCAAGTATATTTTTTTCTTTGGGGGTATGTCTTGTTGATGTTTTGTAGCTTCACTCATATATATATATATATATATATATATATATATATATATATATATATATATATATATATATATATATATAACATTATGATTATGTTAATGAATAGACATGTCCCATGAAGGGACATGTCTATTCTCTACTCCTTTATTATATATATAAGAGGTCGATGCCATTTGGAAAACACATACCAAACATTATGTTACTATTAATACATTTGTAATAGATCCTCAGAAAAATCAACATGTCTACCTCCTATTGGCATTTTCCGAAACTCATATATCTTCCAATATTATTTTTTTTCCTTTTTCAGATTATTTGTTGCATTATCTAGTTGTCTTTCTAATTCCTGAGTTGTTGGGCTGATTTCTTTCTCTAATTCTTTTATACTTTATTTTGCTTCTTTATTTATTTTTGACTCTATTTCTATTTTTCTTGATTTTATTATGATCTTCTCTATCTCTGCCTCTTCCTTTGAATTATTTGTGGTAACTCCTACTAGGTTGTTAGTTCCTTCCTTTTTGTTTAGGCTCTTATGTCTAATATTTTGCTCCTCTATTGGTCTTTCTTGTAAAATTAGTATGGATTTTTTTTTTTTTTGTGTATGATTGCTTCTAGCCATGAAAATTTTTTAGAGATAGAGATGTGGAACTATTTCTATTATTCTTACTATTTTTCTCTAAACTATTTTCTTGGACCCCAACTTGATTGGGTTCTTGAAGGTGCTCTCTATGTTCTTTGTCCTAGAGGATTAGTTGATCACTTAAATCACTTAGAATTAGGAGAAGGTCATGGGGTAATCTTCTATATACTTTCAAAATTTCTCTAATATCTTCTATGAATAGATTTTTTCCTTTACACATATTGCACATTGTTGGAATCTAATAATATTTTCCTCAACCACAAAATTATCTGCCTTACTTATGTTGTTCTCCTTTGATGGATTGTCTATGTCCTTTGGTTGTTCCCTAATCTCTTGACATGATTTGTCCTAATTTGTCTATTTATTTGAACAACATAGGGTTTTGAATGATGTATCCCTTCCTTCCTCCATTATTTCCCCTTCCTTTATTTCCTATCTTAGCTGGAAAATTTTACTTGCTAATTTAAGCCTCAAAGTCCTTAAACTATTCTCAATTGTCCCTAATGGTACTTGTTGACATTTTTTGTCAACCTTTATCTGATTATAGATAAGCAATTAGAGACATATTTCATGGGATAAGTTTTGTAATTTTTGGCCTAGAAAAAGTTATGTATTTTTGGCATTCTTAGGCACACAAAAACTATTGTGTGTTTTCAAGCGTCATAGGAGTTGGTCGAATGAGTTTTCTTATCATAGCAGTTCTTTTATTGTCATTTGACATTCATAGGCCAAAAATGAAATACACTTTCATGCCCACACATGATTGTAGGTCAAATTGAAGAGAAGAGGTTGCAAGCTATGATCTTGTGCTGGTGTGTTTTTGTGTACACACATGATCATGGGTTAGTCTAAAGAGAGAGAAAATTATGTTGTGATGTTGCACCAATGTATTTTTTGTTCTTACATGACATCATGGGTCTTTTTTGTAGAAGGAGGTTTCATGTGTTAGTGGTTCTTGAGCTAAAACTATTATGTTTCTATGCTTGCATTAATTTTTTCTGTTGACTATGATAATACCCAAGAGCTCAATATTTGGTGTTGAACTACTTTGTTGGGTGTTTTCAAGTGATGTAAGTGGTTGTAATTCCTATGTTTCCACTTGCAAAGGGTTAGGACATGATTCTCTTGACTACATGATCATTTATTGGCCTATTTTCCATCATTTCATGGATTATATACACATGGAAATCAACTTCTTCTTTTTTTTATTCTATTTGGGCTATCTTTTTATTCTATAGAGTTCTTGATTTCTAGCTGTTCTCTATCACTTCATGATCAAATATGCACACAAGATTAGATTTTATCTGATATTTATTGATTGCAAGTCTTTAATCTTAATTCTAGTTAGTTGGAATTTGAACTTCATTGCTATAATTTGAGTTATGCTTGAACTCTTTAAAAGGTAGCTTTGTACATATTTTCTAGGTTCTTCTCTAGTTCATTACAACAACATTATGCTCTATATTTGTATTCATTTTGCCTTCCATTAATGAATCATTTATGTTCTTACCTATTATTTCCATTCAATAGTATGTGCATTTATCTTGCCTCACTTTGAATGCTTCTTTCCTATTTTCCTTATTCATATGTTGTGTTTAATTTGCTAGTAGTTACTGCTTAATGAAAAATCCATTTTCTTTCAGCATCTAATTCGTTTTAACCTTCATACAAGTTCTTGGAAAGTAGAATAGAGCTAAGATTAGTGTATTTTGGGTTTTTTATTGATGTTAAGTGCAACTATAGGTAGAGATAGTAACCAAAAATTGAATCCAGTGCATCACCCCTTTCCCTTTCAGCATTTAACTTTTATGCAATTCTCCCTCCTTTTCCTTCAAATTTTTAGTTTAGGTGCTTCCTAATTGTAAGGAAGTCAACCTTCTCTAGATATTCAGCCTCAAAGCACAAGTCCCACACTTGGAGGTTGTTTCCATCTTACACAAGGTTCCTTGAGGATCATAACTCAAGCATGGGTTCAAAATTTTGCGTCAATGTTTTTTGGCACGCCCAGTAGGACACACATTCAACTTTATAAGTTTGTTGGTTAGCCAGTTTAAGATCAATTCATCAAGAAATTGTGTTATTTTCTTAGTTAAAGGAGCCTTTGGAGGAATTCATCTAAGACCATGGAGACTCTATATATCTATTAGTTTCAATAGACCAACTACTAGTATGAATAAATTATATTTGGTTTTTATGTTTCTTTAGGATTTCTATGAAGTTGTTTACTTAAATGATTTACCATGTATTCCCTTCATAGAGATGCCTCCCATTTCACCCCATATCATGAAGAGGCTATTATTTAATCCTCCTATCCTCTATCTTAGCCACACCCTAGTTATGTTCAACATGATAACCCAAATCACCAGGAGACCGATTACAGTCCTTTGATGCATACTAAAACCAAGCACATTACAATAAAATATCATTTCTTGAGAAAATTGGTGCAAGACAAGAAAGTAAGATTGGAGTATGTGAATACAAAAGAACAAATTTTAGACATATTCACCAAGCCATTACCTAAGGATGCATTTCTATATCTAAGAGGTAAGCTAGGGGTCAGTCCCTTGTCTGAAGCCCACTAATCTGATTTTAGTGATGCATCAACCAAGCATGTTGAAGATCAGTCAAGTTGATGTAGTATTGTAAAGAGAAGATTGCATATGAATTAGTACATTAGGTACATGAGAAGTCCACTGAATTTTTTATTTTGAAATGTTGTGTTGCCATCAATGCCAAAGAGGAAGATTGTTGAAAACAATTGTTCAATTGTATATTATCTTTGATATTACATAAAATGTCAAGTCTTTACCAGTCAGTGTCTACCAAGCTCACTCAAGTGATTAAGATAGTTTCCAGTGTCTACTAAGTGTTCCAAAGATAATCAAGTTTAGAGTCAGTGTCTACTGAGTTCACTCGGGCACCAAAGGGAGTTCACATAAAGACACAGTCTATCGAGTTTACTCAGGCACCAAAGAGAAGTTGGCATGGAACCAATGTTAATGGAGCTCACTTGGTTACCAAAGGGAATTAAGTTCAAGATGCAGTTTTAACCGAGTTCACTTGGTTACCAAAGGGAGTCTGAACTAAATTCCCTTCAGTAACGAAGTGATCTCAATTTACACTGGTTCCATGCCAACTTATCTTTGGTGCCTGAGTGAACTTTATAGACACTATCTTCCTGCGAACTCCCTTTGGTGCCCGAGTGAACTCAATAGACACTAACTCTAAACTTTGTTGTGGTTTCACAAATCATGCCCCATTTTTCTTAGAAATGGGGACCCCCTAGTTTATTTTTTAGCTTTTTAGATCCCTAGTCTAGGGTCTACATCTTTTTAAGGTGTTTTTACCTAGTCTAGGTCTCTTCCCGAGAACCCATTTTTTGAAAATTGGAGGTTCTAAGGAGGAAAATACTAATTTTTAATAAAGGGGCACACTAGCACACTTGGCACACCTAGCGCACCCCAAAAGGTCTGCTAGTGTACCAAATACACAGTGGGAATGCTTCCCTTTGGAAGTGCGCACATGTGCAAGTGCACACGTCCAAAGGTGCACTTTTCCCTAGGCCTATAAGAGCCCGAGGTCCCTCCCTCTTACTTCATTTATCTTCCAAGTCAAAGCCAATAGCGCATGTCCACACTCTAATAGGTGTGCCACTCTACTTCATCACCTATACACATCAACATACAAACATGTTAAACCATCCAAGATAAAGGTGCACACCTTTTTTTTGCATTAACAAACTAAAACACTTAAACAAAAATCTAAAAAATTTAAAAAACACAAACCTTCACCCAAGATAAAGGTGTGCACATGTGCACCTTTACTAAGGCTAAGTATTCCCCCAAGTATAGTAAAGGGTGCACACATAGCATACCTTATAAGGTGCGCTAAGTGCACACCCTTTCCTTTTTACACTTGTCCTACTTTTGTACCATAAGAGTGCGCACCTAGCGCACCCCACAAGGTGTGCTAGGTGTGAACCCTTAGTGTTGAGGGTTTTGTGTAGGAAGGTGCACCTACTGCACCTCTAAGGTGTGCAAGGTGCACCAATGTTTTGTCCTACAGAGTTAGAAAATTAGGGTTTTTAGGTGTTTTGGTAGTTTTTTATTGTTTTGGGTCATTTTTTGTCATATTTAGGGTTTATGTAAGTTGATTTTTCTTCACCTATGGACTAATGGATATTGGTTTTTGGCAGATTCAATGGCTTTTGCCTCATCCTCCCTTAATGCAAAGATGGCTCCAAAACTAGTGGTCTTCAAATTCCAAGGTGTTCCATCAAAATCACACTTCCAAGATGAATATTCAAAAATCTAAGACATGGAGCTAGGTCATATTGAATGGAATGCATTCATGGTGATATGCAAAAAGCCAAATGAAAGGCCCCCTATGGTATCTGCACTCATCAGATTAGGACTAGTAAATGCAACATCACATCTAGTTTCAGTACAATCGTCGGAGTTGATTATGACATTAGAAGAGAACTATGTTTCAAGGGAAAGGGTTGTGAAAAGTATAACTAGAGAGATCATCCTAGATCTAAGACCTAAGAATATAGAGAAGGTATTCCATCTTCTAAGAGTAGATCAGTAGATCAAGTTAACATATCATCAGGTAGAAAGGTGGTATAGAGAGCATGGAGAGGAAGTGTCATAAATCATTCAATCCTTGTATCTCATTGATAAGACTCCTCTTGGACAAAAAGAAGGCAAAGTAGATATGACCAGGGGCTATATGAAAGATGATATTGGACATTCTATAGTGCTCCTAAGTAGAGTTATGGGATTACCAGCAGCCATACACTTGAATATATAGATGGCACACTTTATTGAGACCATCAAAGCAACGTAGATGCCAATTGATTGGGCTTCAATTCTCAGTAAGAATTTAGATGAGAAATTGGTGGTGATCAAGAACAACCAAAATTTCTATATGACATCCTATTTGGTGTACTTGCTAGTTTTAAGAGCAAAAAATTATCTGGGATTGTTCAAGAGGGGAAACTTGCAAGATGCAAACCCATGGCATTATGTGGTATACCCTCAATTGGTAAGGAAAAAGCTTTCAAAGAATAGTAAGGAGTACATAATAGTGAAAGATGCCTTCATTTTTGTAGTCATTCAATTTATTGAGGGAGATTATGCAAAAATGATGTCAAATGAGGCATCGACAAAGATTATAGAAATCAACACCTATTGCATCCAATTTAAAACATTCACCTATTTGAGGGTAGCAAGTACAACTGTGAATCCAAAGAAGCTCCCTAGGTATCCATGTGATAGACTCATATTGCAGGAGATTGCATGATAACTCTTGTCTGTATATGAGAGAGTAAGGAAGCAACATAAGAAGACCTAGGTATGGCCCATCACTATAGGTCCATTTAGTGTTTTCCAGAAATAGGATATTGTGAATTTTGAGTTTGAGTGGGGTCAATATCCCTTGGAGGAATATAACTCTCCTCATCCCTATTTTGATAACATTGGTAGAGTTTGGTACTTGGTAGGGAAATAATTCCAACATGAAGATGCCATAGAGGATCATTGGATGAAAGTAGTGGATGACTACGAAATCTGAATAAGGGTGTATTATAGGATGACCCTCTATTTGGCAGGCAGTGCTTTGAAAATAAAGATACCATTAAAGATCATGCAGCAAGAAACTGAAGAGGTCCTTGATCCCTTGTATAATAGAGATAAGATATCTAATCGACCTATCATGAATGTAGAGATTGATCAAGAAGAAAATGCAGATATTAATCATAGGGCAAGGCATGTCACCCAATTAACCAAGGATTAGATCAAAAGACCATTCAAGCTAGATCCAATTTTGAAAATTGTATTTTTTCAAGTGATAACACACCCAATGAAAGGTAGAGGAGAAAAGGTGACAGTGCCTACATTCATAACTCAATCTCTAGTGAGGCCAGAAATAGTGCATCAACTTGAGAGAGAAGTTGGATACTTTAGGGGGCAGAAGGGTAAAGGCAAGAGGAAAAGAACTTCCCCCCAGCAAGCCAAGCCTAGAGAAGAGGTAACTCAAGCACCAAAAAACCAAGGGGAAGAGAATCTACAAGGGGAAAAATATGTAGAATTTATCCAGACTCGGGATAATCCACTAGTCCCACTGCCAGAACAAGGGCAAGGAGTTGAAATAGAAGAATAGGAAGTGTCTCCACCTACACAAGAGGAAGAAGCATTCCCATGAGCTCTGAAGAGAAGAAAGATGAAAATTATAGTTAAAAGGAGACAAAAGGTGATAAGAAAGGTTATTCCTTTTCCATCAGTCCCAAAAAAATTTCCAGAAGAGGGAGAAGAGGATGATGAAGATTAAGAAGATAACCTTCCCTTGAGTCAAAGGACTCGTCTTGCTAGGGCTACAGAGCTAGAATAGAGAAGAAGCTCTACTATTATACCACCATCCATTTCTACATAGGCTATTCAGGCTACAACTTCAGAGGATTAATTACAACAATGGATTGATGAGCAAGAGGATGAAGGGGCTGATGTCTTTCAAATGTTAGATTTTGATTTTATGTCTATAGGCATTGAGTTGGTAGGTGACAAGATAAGGGATACACCAACCAATCAACCTCCACAAGAGGATTGGATTCAATTTTCATCTCAGTTAGAAGGACCTTCAAGTGCTCCACCATCACCAAGCCAAGATTTATCATGCTTGGATAAAGGTTTAGCTACTCTTCTCCCTTTGGGTAATGAAGAACAGGTGCAACCTGAACAAGAAGAAGAGCCACAACAAATACCCACCGATGAAGTATCAAAGGAAAGGAAAATATATGAAGAACCTCAATAGACTTCCCAAGATACAGAGGTGAGGACTATGGACTTGATAGACACAAAGATGCCTAAGGTGGATCTCTCACAAAAGCAGAAGAGTCTAGAGAGAAGTGATAAGGGAAAAAGCCTAGCAGTACAAGATCCTTCTTCATCTAAGGGTAAATCTCGAATGGATGATACTCTGAGATGATTGAGAAAAGAGGTAATGGTTAGACACAAAAGTTAATTGTATTCTACTAAGGAAGAGGGAATGGGAAAATTAATTGAAGTCCTCAAGAAACTTGAGCCACTCGTAGGTGATGCATGAACATTGGCCTTTGTCATGAGTGATCAAAATTAGGACTTGTTCACCCATGTTGCTATCCCTCCTTTACATAAAAATATTGAGGATTTGACACAAAAATATTATCAAATTAGGGAGGTCGTGCTTGGAAAACCCACTGTGGATACTGCCAAATTGATGGTTACTATAGGAATCAAAGAAGTGTTTAAGCACTTAGAACAGGATTAGACTGAATTATTAAACCTCTAGAAGTAGAATGAAATATTAAGAGGATATTTGAATGAAGTAGTTAGTTTGTTGGATCCTAAAAATCCTGAGGAGACTCTAAATGTGACACTTGATAAAAGGGATAAGGAGATTGCACAATTAGATCCATTTTTGAAGGCTTGTCAGCAATGGCAGGAAAGTTTTGAAGAGAAAGGTGTGCAGATCATACAATGAAATCTTAAACTACTACACAACATGTAGAATAATGCAGATAAGTTGGTTGCTATATTGTACTAGGATTTTGGGTTAATGGACAGAGTACATACCTAGGGTAAAGACCTATAAGCATTACAATCAATAAAGGGTCAAAGGTATCAAATGTTGATGGATGTATATACTACAGATGAGTTAGATAAGATAGATGATTGGATAGAGAATATTTTAGATGGCAATATATTGATGGAAACATTACATGTAGATATTCATAAGCTCAAGGATCAAATCCAAGAGTAGATTTTGGAAGTTGAGAGACATTACAGTGATGTGTGCTTGGATATTTTTGAAGATGATTCAAGAGATAAACTAATGATTATACAAGCAATTGTTAAACAATTTTAGAAGACTTTTGAAGAAGCTTCCATTGATGAGGATATCAAACAAGCATTTAAGACCGAAGAGGCATTGCTAGATTTGGATGTGAAATTGGGAGATTTTACAGAGACTCGCATAGAGGTGGGAAATTATAGGAAAAAAGTAAAGGATAAATATGATGCTTTAGATTTTTTAGATGCAACCCAAGTTATGAATATTATAGAGAAATTCAAGAGCAAATACCCAGACATAGCTCTAGTATGAAGGGGAACAAAACCCAAAAGCTAGAATTTCAGTTTTGACAGTTGATAAAATTTTGCATTTTTTTGACGTATCTTCCAAAGTGTACTAGCTTTTAAGGTGCACTAGGTGCGCAATGTGTACTTCTTTTGAGGTGTGTCAGGAGTTTTTGAAGAATTAAGAGGAGCACTAATAGTTAACTACTAGTTCCAAATTTAAAGTTTTCCATACATCGAAAATGCATTTTGACAGTAGTTTAACTCCTATAAACATCCAAAGAAGGTTAAGCTTCTATTTTTGGCATCTATAGAGACTCCTACATCATCTGATGGCTTTCTTCTTCTTATTTTCTCATGCTTTCTTTGTTTTAAGACATGTAAAGACTCATGCATCCGTTAAACAATATAAATAAGGATGGAGTCCTACTTAACACCAGTTAGAGAGTCAGTTTGTATATAAATAATTTTTTTTTATTAGTTTAGAAGTATATGTTTGCATAAAGAGATCTCTTACTCCTAATACAAATTGAGGAGATGATTTCTTATAAATTCATGAATGCAATATGTATTCCAAGCTATTATTTTGATGCAATAATACATGTTATTGGTGCTCTCATTCGGAGTGTAGTTATTCTTGCTTGAGTGTGTTATATTTTGTGAATGTATGTTCATGGAGTATAATGGAGCCAATAGTTTTATTGCATTATTTTGATTGAGCGATCTTTTAATTCTAGTGTTTGCTATGGGTTTACAAATTCTGTTGACATACTTAGTTCAAGAAGAGATCACCTCATTGTTCCTGCATAGCTTTTTGTGTTGCATGAGCACACTTTCTATGGCCTTGCATTCTAATGAAAAGTTAAACATCTTACGGTTACTGAATTCCAATGGACAATTGCATTAGTGGAATGAAGGAAGCCCTGCTCCTATTTTCATTGGTTACCTACCGATCTTTTCAAAGGCTTAACTCACAAATGTGTTGTTTTTGTAGCTTATGTCCATTAGGGATTTACTTTTCAAGTCATTTTTTAAAACTTATTGTTACCCTATCTTCATTATTTTATTTTACAAACACTTGGTTAATTTAGGAATTCATATAGTTGCATTGTTAAGATTGCATTCATTAAAAAACAAAACAAACAAAAAACAAAAATATATTTCTTTTTCTGTGGATTTCTTTTGAGATAGCAAGTAGATTCAAAATCTTATCCGAAATCGATCAGAACCAACAAAGGCCTACCTATGAAAAAATACATTTATCTTCTACTGAGTAGATTTTAGTAGGTCACAAGATTTCCTAAAACCTTGGAGTTGATCCTGTTGGGACTCAAAATTGAAGTCCCGATTTTGAGTACCATTCAGAAAATTGAGCCCTATAAACGCTTTTTGATGCACATGTACCTGGTTGTCCATTTGAGGCCCATGATGTGTTTAATGTTTCTAACACCATGCATTTACTACATCTATGTGTTTCATGAAGTTAAACTACCATTTTGAGTCATTTTGTGAAGCCTTGTTTTGAGGAATTGTCAATTCTACATTTTCCCCCAGGTGTCAAATAGTGACAGGAGGCCATGTTTGCAAGTGAATATCTCATACCCAGTAATGTTTCATGACTTTCTAGTTTGGAAGTGTTTAGTGTCCATACAAAAGAGCCTATGTTTTAGATTTTGAATCATTTCAAATCTGTTTCACTAGGTTTTGAATCCCTCAAAGTTGGTCATTTATTGTAGTCATGTTGATGCAATTAATTCTGAATTCTAGGGAGCCCTGTTTGACTTGTTATAATTTTGACCCAGTTGACCAAAATGAGAAAATTCCTATTGCATTGCATTTTAGAGGATAGAGACATACTATGTTTCAAGTTTGAGCTTATGACGAATCCATTTGATTAGTTTTCAAATGCGATTCCAAATGCAATTTCTAACTTTTTACGGGTATCAAAAGGAGCAGATTTGTTAGTACCCCTATTTGTGATGTCATAACTCCTAATTTTTGATAGGTGGGATCAAATGGATTGTACCAATATGTTTTACTCTAAAAATACTTTAAGTGTGCCAATTTTCAAGTCTTGATGAATCTATTTGCACACTTTCCTAGGTCAATTCCATTTGCAAAAAATGTTTTTCTGCCATTGTTTCAATTTGCAAAATTTGAGTAACCTAGTTTGACCACTTGCCATTTGCATCTTGTTATTCATCATGATCCCAAATTGCAGATTTATACTCTCCTTGTGATAGAGAATCAACACCCCAATTTTTGTTTTACCAAGTGTTAATTTGCCTTGTTTTCAAAGCCAAATTTGAATGCAAATTATGTTTCTTACAAGTTTTCCTGCAGGCAATTCTGAAAGGGTAACTTTGATGGTAAATATCTTTTGACCTCAATTTTTTCATAAAACAAGATTTGATGGGGTAAGAATGTGTAGAACAAAGATTCAGTGTTGTTGATTTCAAAGTTTGGTCAGGGGTTTGGATCAATTTTTAAGGCCGATCAAAGGACCCTCTGGCATTAAATTGATAGCTTGCAGATTAATGGTAAAATGAGCTTCAAATTCATTTTCAATGGTCAAATTTGTTTCAAATTAGTGCTAGAGGGTCAATGAGTCAGTTTTGCATTTCAGGTGTTTAGTAACGAATTTTTTTTTATTTGGACATACTTGGGGGCCCGACTAATTCCACCAAGTTGATTCTTCTTTGGTCTTGAAAGGAACACTGAAATGATTTTTACTCATTATGATTCTTTTATATGCACACTTGTGTTTAAAGACTGAATGGGAGAATAAAATGAACCAATAGTGCATGATAGATGTTCCTGCAAAGTCCATGACATGTGCTCATGATAGGTGCTTCCATTTTATGTTGAGGATGGCTAAATCTTCTTGCATGCCTAGTAGCTTTCTACAATTCTACATAAGCTTATTTCATATAGAAAAAGTGGATGTAGAATATGAATTGAAATCATTTATCTTTGACATAGTTAAAGATAAATGTTCCCCTAATAAAGATATCCTAATATGTAAAGAAACTCCTAGAGTAATAAAATTGTTGTTCAATCATAGAGTAGTCTCTAGATTCGGTGTATAAGAGGTGTAAGAGCAAAAGTTAAATCAATTCGGCCTCTTCAAATAAGGTTTGTGAAGCCTAGAATGTTTGATGTGAATACAAATAAATCCTAATGAAGATTGTTTTCATTCTCAATCGGAACTAGGAGGAGATTAAGTTTGTGAGTAGGATTCATCTAAGGATTTTCTTAGAGGGGAGCCCTTCATTGATAGAGCACATCAAATTGGAAATGTAGAGGCCACGAGCACTCAAAGGAGAGGTATACAGTGAGAGAGCAATGCTAGCTACAAAGGCACAAGAATTTCGGTCCCATATAGCACAATTGATAGCTGAAAAAAGATTCAACACTTTGTATGATTGTTGAGATGTGTGTAGTTTTGCAAGCAAGATATAGTGCTACTAGAAAAGAGTGGGAAGCTACCCTGGAAGAGAAAATGAAAAAAAAAAGACCATGGTAGGGGATAGATAAGAAGTTCATAGCAAATGAGAAGTCCCAACTCCATGCTAAAGACAAAGAAGAGCACACGCTAATCAAGGAATTTGTAGGTAACAAACAAGGGGGTCAACTTCAAAAAGAAGGAAGCAACGTTAGAAAGAAGCCCACACATTAGAAAGAGATCATGGACATGTTGATATTAGCAAGAACTGATTAGAAAGCAACCAAGAAGCTACCGACCACATGGAAGAAGGCATAAAAACCTTGAATGCTGCCTAGCATAAAAAGAGTTCACATAATTGATTTCCAAGGTAGCACCATGCTAGAGCAATAATGGCAACTTCCATATGTAGGGACAAGCCATTTGGAGGCACGCAATAAAAACAATTGAAGCTATCCACAATTAAAGTTGTAGCTTGTGGATAAAAACCCCACGCTAGGCAATGGGCATCCCACGTCTGATAAAACCATGGGCAAAATGGAAAGGAGTTCCAACCAGCTTGGGAAATCAATGCAATGGGGGGAACTTTCTAGTTACACACTAAATGAAAAGGGCACCTCACGTCTAGTAGGGAGCAAGATGATTAGAGCAGCCCCAACTCCACATTGAAAGAAAAAGTCACTTGTGCAAAAGGAATAGACCATCCCACAACAATGGGCAATAGCTAGCTTCAACGTATAGGAGGAAAGTGGAGGTCGGCATTAGTAGGCGATACCCACAGGTCATAAGACCCCCAAGCAAGAGAAGAGGCTTGCAAACATAGGAATGAGAACTGCCATGTCAAAGGCGCAGAACAGGGACCAAAAACATTCTGCAAGATATCCCACATTCATCATGGGAGGGCCTTTTTAAGTCTATAAATACAAATTGATTCCATTGCATAGTGTCCAAAGAGGCACAGTTTTTAAAGCCTAAGACTAAGCTCATGGTGAAGCCCACTTGTGGTCGACTGGAGGAAATTTTGCAAAGTCAACGCCATGGTAGATTACATCATCAATCGATAGATTTGCTGAGGGCTTAAGATTTTGACACATGTCTGGGAACAGATTGTGGGCACTTGCCCACAAAATGAAGGTGCTAGGGAGTTAAATATTGCAAGCAAGTGCCTAAGTGACAGTGGACCTACTACATGATGACATGGTAGGGGTAGTCTTTAGCCAATCACAAAGTGACATGTGGTGTCAATTTGGCATGGTGCTAACTAAGCGATGATGTGGCAGAATGATGGCAAGTTGGTAGGCCAATCAGAGGCTACCATGTGGCAAAAAAGTAAACCCACAGTTGAACCCGAATTTAAAGAGTAAGGGAAAATTTCAAAGTAATAAAAAATATTTTTTAATTATTATTTTTTTTTTGAAAAGGAATGTGCATGTTCAGAAGTTCTTTAAATTCAAAAGGTTATTTTCTAAAGTGTAGACTTTAGGAAAATTTTAAATTTTTGAAAATTCATGGATGCAAGCTAGATACTTATAGCAGGGGAGTTTTTTTTAAACTGATATTTTGGAAGTTTTTGGAAGGCTAATATAGTAGTATTATATATCACTGGAATCGGTAGAAGATGAACTTTTCGATTTTGGGGTTAGCTTTTGCACATGAAGCAGTCTATTTGAGCTATAGGAGGTTTTGTCCCAGATTCCTAATTTGCAACTGTATTCTAATGTCAAAGTTCAAAATTAATTTCTGGCATGGAAATGACCTGATTGTGGGTAAAAGACAGTGAAAACATAGTTGGGGTCAAATTTGATCACTTTTAAGTTAGTTAAAACTCAATTCCTTTAGCATTTCATGAGGCTTTTCAGTTTTTTTTGGTTGCATAAAGGTTTTTCATCATTGAGCAGAGATATTTTAGTTTAGTTACAAAAGAATGATGAAACCAAATTAGATCAAAGGGGTAGAAAGATGAAAGAGATTTTGTAAATGCAAGAGATTGAATTTCAAGTGGACACATGTCATTTTGAGATCAAATCTAGGAATTCACCTCTTGTCTATATCTTTCTTTCTCTAATCCATTGTAGGGGTTCCAATCTTGAGTTTTCTTAGATATGTGAGACCATTGTTTGTTGGAAAATTTAGTCTTTCTATGAGACCATTTTGTTGGATCCAAAACTATGATTCCACCTTCATTCTTCAACATTTTCTCTTGTATTGAGTAGCATTTAAGTTTTACTGCAGATAATTTAGATTTTTTAGGTGAATTGTGAATTATTTTCTATACATCTTTCATTTATTTGTTTTCAAGGAGAATGAATAAAACACAACAAAGGGTTTTAAATTTAGTCTAAATCTTGTTTCTTGTTCATAGATTCGTAATCTTTTCTAGTTTGTGAACCAAGAGCATAAACTAGGGTGCATTTTGTTTAGGAATGTATGTGATATTTTAAATAAAATGATCTACAAAAGGATTTTCAGTCTTAAAAGAATTGAGGTAGGAAGTATTCAGGGTTTAAATGCTGAACAATGTTATCTAAGGCTTAAATCAATAATCAACAAGATGCCTTTTCATTGTAGACCTGAGGAATCTTCCCTGCCTAATGTTTTCCTTGACGTTTTAGTACCTGATTCAATTTTTTGGCCAGCACCTATAAGATTACAAAGGTTTTTGCAAGTTGAAAGATTCATTGAGGAGATGGAAAATGATAATTATAGATTTCATGATATATCTCCTAATGATGATAATGGGCATGCTTAAAGTCAAGGTAGTAATGAATATAATGAATCCATAGAGAAAGATAATTTATCTTCTGAATGTGAAGAGAAGGATTCAAATGTTAATGAATTAGGTAATTGCAATCAACATAAGGAAGATGGATATGAGAATGAAAATAAATTTGGTTACAATAAATATGAAGTTGAAGAAAGTTGTAACAGTAGTAGAGGTAGTGGTTGCCATGATGAGAATGAATGTTGTAACAATTTTGATTTTCCAGATTGTTATACTAATGATCTTGCTGTTGTATATTCTTCATGCCATCTAGATGATAATCATAGTTGGGAGAAGATTTGTGAGGAAATCTTCTTGAGCTCTGATGAAATCTCTATTTTTTTGGCTCGTGATTTTGAAAAGCAAGTGTTTCTAAGGATCTTCATATTTTCCCTCATAATGCTTTCTCATTCAGACAAATCAATTCCCCAAAGTTTGATGTGGAAAGAGAGGTAAAATTCAAACAATATTTGTTAGACTTTGGAGGTGTATATAATAGTACCTCAAATATTTGTGCGCATGACGTTTTGTTGGATATGGAGCATGTTAGTGAAGGGAAGTTTAATGATGTTTTAGATTCTTCTTATGTTGGTTATGCTACAATATGTCTTGATGTTTGATGTGATGAAGATGAAAACAGTGAATGTTGTCAATCTAAATATGAATTTTCTTTATATGCTGATAAGTCTTGTAAAGATAAGTTCAAGGTTTATTTGGACATTTAGTTAAATGAAGAAAATGATTGTGATCAACATAGTTTAGATCAGCACTTTCAGAATGAGTTTTCATGCTTGGTAACTAATCAATTGTTTGAAGAATGTGAAGAGGTTTAGTGAATGATAAATTTGATTTAGTAAATGACATGACTACAAGTAGGCAACAATCAGATTTCACATACTCTTTGCAACCAGAGACACAAGGTGAGCTACAAGTTTTTGGTACATGCAACTTGGTGAATGGTGTAGAATATGAAGTTTTTGTGTTTCTGATCAGCATGCACGAATCATTGTTGGATTTTGATTCTCAATTCATTTTGAGTAATTATGAACATGCTGATTTTTTTTCTCATAATGAGCATGAGGTAGAGGCTAATGCCGATGTATCTATGCATTATGAGAATGAAGGAAGTTGTTTCATTTTGCCAAGTGATTTGTTTCAATATGTTGATCTGATTGGTGAAACTGATAGAAGAGATGTTTTAAGCTTACCTCATGAGAGTGCAAATGAAAATCAAGTATATGATAGAGGTAAGACATTTTGTTGAAGTTCGGTGGCCTAGGGCCATCGTTTGTACACAAGTAGGTGGTAGTTTTCTTGCTTTCAATAAAGTTGTTCAAGAGAGAAGTTTTTGTGAGTGGTCTGCTTCTACCAGAGATCTGAATCCTTGCCATGCCCACAAGGCACATGCATCCCCAGATAGAGCTTCTGTTGGGACTCAAAATTGAAGCCCCGATTTTGAGTACCATTTAGAAAATTGAGCCTTATAAATGCTTTTTGATGCACATGTACCTAACTGTCCATTTGAGGCCCACGATGTGTTTAATGTTTCTAACACCATGCATTTAGTGTGTCTATCTGTTTCATGAAGTTAAACTACCATTCTGAGTCATTTCGTGGAGCCTTGTTTTGAGCAATTGTCAATTCTACATTTTCACCTAGTGTCAAACAGTGACAGGAGGCCATGTTTGCAAGTGAATATCTTGCACCCACTAATGTTTCATGAATTTCCACTTTGGGAGTGTTTAGTGTCCATACCAAAGAGCTTATGTTTCATATTTTGAGTCATTTTGAATCTGTTTGACTAGGTTTTGAATCCCTCAAAGTTAGTCATTTATTGTTGTTATGCTGATGCAATTAATTCTAAATTTTGGGGAGCCCTGTTTAACATGTTAGAATTTTTACCCAGTTGATCAAAATGAGAAAATTCCTATTGCATTGCATTTTAGAGGTTAGAGACATGCTAGTTTCAAGTTTGAGCTTATGACAGATCCATTTGATCATTTTTCAAATGCGATTCCAAATGCAATTTCTAACTTTTTACTGGTATCAAAAGGAGCAAATTTTTCAGTACCCCTATTTGTGATGTCATAACTCCTAATCTATGATAGGTGAGATTGAATGGATTGTACCACTATGTTGTACTTTGAAAATACTTTAAGTGTGCCAATTTTCAAGTCTTCATGAACCCGTTTGCACACTTTCCCAAGTCAATTCCATTTGCAAATTGTTTTTTTCTACCATTGTTTCAATTTGCAAAATCTAAGTAGCTTACTTTGAACACTTGCCATTTGCGTCTTGTTGTTCGTCATTAACCCAAATCATAGATTTATACTCTCCTCATGAAAGAGAATCAACACCCTAGTTTTTGTTTTCCCAAGTGTCAGTTTGCCTTGTTTTCAAAGCCAAATCTGAACGCAAATTATATGTTTCTGACATGTTTTCTTGCAGGCAATTCTGAAAGGGTAAATTTGATGGTAAATATCTTTAGACCCTGAATTCTTCATGAAATGAGATTTGACGGGGTAAGAATGTGCAGAATAGAGATTCACTGTTGTTGATTTCAAAGCTTGGTTAGGGGTTTGGATCAGTTTTTAAGGTCGATCAAAGAACCCTCTGGCATTAAATTGATAGTTTGTAGATTAATGGTAAAATGAGCTTCAAATTCATTTTCAATGGTCGAATTTGTTTCAAATCAGTGCTAGAGGGTGAATGAGTAGTTTTTTATTTCAGGTGTTCAAAAATGAATTTTTTTTAGTTGGACCCACTCTGGGGCCCAACTAATTCCACCAGGTTGATTCTGCTCCAGTCTTGAAAGCAATACTGAAATGATTTTTACTCATTATGATTCTTTTATATGCACACTTGTGTTTAAAGATTGAATGGGAGAATAAAATGAACCAATAGTGCATGATAGATGTTCCTACAAAGTCCATGACATGTGCTTCCATTTTATGTTGAGGATGGCTAAATCTTCTTACATGCCTAGTAGCTTTCTGCAATTCTACATAAGCTTATTTCATATAGAAAAAGTGGATGTAGAATATGAATTGAGATCATTTATCTTTGGCATAGTTAAAGATAAATGTTCCCTTGATAAAGATATCCTAATATGCAAAGAAACTCCTGGAGCAATAAAATTATTGTTCAATCATAGAGGAGTCTCTAGATTCGGTGTATGGGAGGTGTAAGAGAAAAAGGTAAATCAATTGGGCCTCTTGAAATAAGGTTTGTGAAGCTTGGAATGTTTGATATGAATACAAATAAATCCTAATGAATATTTTTTTCATTCTCAATCGAAACTAGGAGGCGATTAAGTTTGTGAGTAGGATTCATTTGAGGATTTGCTTGGAGGAAAGCCCTTCATTGACAGAGCACATCAAATTGGAAATGTAGAGGTCACAGGCACTCAAAGGAGAGGTATATGGTGAGAGAGAAATGCTAGCTATAGAGGCACAAGAACTTTGGTCCTGTATAGCACAATTAAAAGCTGAGAAAATATTCAGCTCTTTGTATGATTGCTAAGATGTATGCAGTTTTGCAAGCAAGATGTAGTGCTGCTAGAAAAGAGAGGGAAGTTGCCCTAGAAGAGAAAATGAAAAAAGAAGACTCTGATTGGTGACAGATAAGAAGTTCATAGCAAATGAGAAGTCCCAACTCCACGCTAGTAAAGACAACTCCATGCTAAAGACAAGGAAGAGCTCACGCTGATTAAGGAATCTAGAGGCAAAAAATAGGGGGTTCAACTCCAAAAAGAAGGAAGCAACCTCAAAAAGAAGCCCCACACATTAGAAAGAGCTCACAGACATGTTGATATCAGCAAGAATTGATTAGAAAGCAACCAAGAAGCTGTTGACCATAGGGAAGAAGGCATAAAAACCTTGAATGTTGCCTAGCATAAAAAGAGTCCACAGAATTGATTTCCAAGGTAGCATCATGCTAGAGAAAAAATGGTGACTCCCATATGTAGGGGCAAGCCGTTTGGAGGCACACAATAAAAAAAATGGAAGCTATCCACAATTAAAGCCGCAGCTTGTGGATAAAAGCCCCACACTACGCAATGAGCATCCCATGTCTGATAAAACCATGGGAAAAATGGAAAGGAGCTCCAACCAGCTTCAGAAATCAATGCAATGGGGGGAACTTTCCCGTTACACACTAAATGAAAAGGGCACCTCGCGTCTAGTAGGGAGCAAGATGATTAGAGCAGCCCCAACTCCACATTGAAAGAAAAATTTGCCTGTGCAAAAGGAATAGACCATCCCACAACAATGGGCGGTAGCTAGCTTCAACGTACATGAGGAAAGTGGAGGTTGGCATTAGCAGGTGATACCCATGGCTCATAAGATCCCCACGCAAGAGAAGAGGCTTGCAAACATAGGAATGAGAAGTGGCATGTCAAAGGCACAAAGCAGGTGCCAAAAACATTCTGCAAGATATCCCACATTCATCATGGGAGGGCCGTTTTAAGTCTATAAATACAAATTGATTCCATTGCATAGTGTCCAAAGACGCACAATTTTTAAAGCCTAAGACTAAGCTCATGGTGGAGCCTTCCCATGGTCGACTAGAGGAAATTTTGCAAAGTCAGCACCATGGTAGATGATATCATCAATCAAATGATTTTTTGAGGGTTTAAGATTTTGACATGTGTGTGGGAACAGATGGTGGGTGCTTGCCTACAAAATGAAGGTTCTATGGAGTTAAATATTATAATGAAGCACCTAAGTGACTAGTGGCAATGGGCCCAGTACATGATGACATGGTAGGGATAGTCTTCAGCTAATCATGAAGTAACATGTGGCTTCAACGTGGCATGGTTCTAACTGAGTGATGATGTGGTGGATTGATGATAGGTTGGTGGGCCAATCAGAGGCTGCCACATGGCAAAAATGTCAAGCCACAGTTGAACTTGAATTTAAAGAGTAAGGGAAAATTTCAAAGTAATAAAAAATATTTTTAATTTTTCAATTTTTTTGAAAAGGAATGTGCATGTTTAGAAGTTCTTTGAATTCATAAGGTTATTTTCTAAAGTGAAAACTTTAGGAAAGTTTTAATTTTTTGAAAATTCATGGATGCAAGCCAGACACTTATAGTAGGGGATTTTTTTTCAAACTGATATTCTAGTAGTTTCTGGAAGGCTAATATAGTAGTATTATATATCACCAGAATTGGGAGAAGATGAACTTTTGGATTTAGAGGTTAGTTTTTTCACAAGAAGCAATTTGTTTGAGCTATAGGAGGTTTTGTCCCATATTCCTAATTTGTAATTGTATTCTAGTGTCAAAGTTCAAAACCAATTTTTGGCATGGAAATGACCTAAATGTGGGTAAAAGACAGTGAAAACATAGTTGGGGTCAAATTTGATCACTTTTAAGTCTATTAAACCTCAATTCCTTTAGCATTTCATGAGGCTTTTTAGTTTTTTTTTGGTTGCATAAAGGTTTTTCATCATTGAGCAGAGATATTTCAAGTAAGTTACAAAAGAATGATGAAACCAAATCAGATCAAAGGGGTAGAAAGATGAAAGAGGTTTTGTAAATGCAAGGAATTGAATTTCAAGTGGACACATATCATTCTGAGATTAGATTTGGGAATTCACCTCTTGTCTATATCTTTCTTTCTTTGATCTAGTCTGCGGGTTCCAATCTTGAGTTTTCTCAGATCTGTGAGACCATTGTTGCTTGGAAAATTTAGTCTTTCTATGAGACCATTTTTTTGGATCCAGAACTGTGATTCCACCTTCATTTTTTAGCATTTTCTCTTGTATTGAGCAACATTTAAGTTTTAATGCAGATAGTTTGGATTTTTTAGGTGATTTGTGAGTTATTTATGTACATCTTTCATGTATTTGTTTTCAAGGAGAATGAATAAAACACAAGAAAGGGTTTTAAATTCAGTCTAAATCTTGTCTCCTATTCATGGATTCGTAATCTTTTCTAGTTTGTGAACCAAGAGCATAAACTAGGTTGTATTTTGTTTAGGAATGTATGTGATTGAAATGTCTTTCTTATGGAACAAAGAGCCATGTAATTTCTTGGTGTTTATCATAGGGTTTGCAGATTTCATTATGGGATACTCTAAGCATGAGATTCATTTTGATACAGATGTCTATTCATAAGGTGAAAGATAGATCAGGGATCTTGATGTAGGAATTATGTCAAAGGTTTCCAAGAGATGTATGGTTGTAATTCATGTAATTGCACAATAGATAAGGCACTGATCATAGATAGGACCATTCAATTTTGTTGCTCATACATAGGTCTCGTCGTTATCAACATATTAAATCAATTTTCCCTTTAATGTTGAAATTTATTCAAAGCTTAACCCTCACTTAACTTTCCAATTTCATGAATCATGCTATTAGCTATTTCATACTTGTGATTTCTTGGTTAATTATAGAAGATTTAGGGGTTTCATCTATTTTTCTAGATCCTGATTATGCTCATTGTACTGGTCACATAATTAGATCTTAAGAGGTTCACCTGCCTAGGTTTTGTAGAGCCTAAAGTGAAGAAGGAGTGTAGCCTTATAGTTGGCCCAGGTTCTTGGTGAATTGTATCCATTATTGGAGAAAGCTTCCCATAGATGCATTCTTGCCTTGCATACTTAATTATTCAAACTCTATTAAATCAAAAGCCATTAGATCCTAGATTAGCTTTTCAAGAGAGGAGTTTGAAAGGATTCCTGCTGTTAAGCATTGTGTAAAAAACTCAACAAACTTGATTATCTATGGAATGCTTGACAGACACTAGAAACCATCTTCATCACCTAAGTGAGCTCGGTAGACACTGACTGGTAAAGACTTGACATTTTTTGTAACATCAACGACAATATACAATTGAACAATTATTTTCAACACTTGATATCATTTGAACTTTTATAATTATCTTCAATACCTATCATGTCTCCTATAGCCAAACCAATATGTTTTAATATTTGGACATGTATAAGTTTTTCTTGTAATGTTTTTATAACTACCCAAGTACGTATGCATAATTTTCTAGCATTGTGTTTGCTAAAATTTGGGATCCATTTAATAAACTTAACATAATACCCTTTGTAAAACTAAGTAGAGCTAGAATTTGACCTCTAGCTATTTCTTCTTTACAATGAATATATACTAATCAATTGGATAAGGAAGAATCAAGTAGATATACAGATATATAGATGTGTTGATTATTTTTGGTATGCAGTATATATATATACAGATATACAAATGTGCTGATTATTTTTGGTATGTAGTATATCTTCAATCTATCTTAGATTGGATGTATAATTAAGAATAATATATCTGTTAATCATTGACTTTTAATTAGATCGTATCACATTAGAATAGGTGCATGGATCATCACACAAATTTTTCTTTGAAAATTGGCAATTGTAGGAAAGAAGATCATTTTTCTCCACAATATTTATTTCAGATCTTTGGACTCAACATACAAAATTGTAGACTTTCTTGTCTATGCTTCTAGATATTTAATGATTATTGGTCAATTTTTTCTATGGCGTACATTGAAATTAGTCTATAAAAGTACTATTCTAGGTATACTAGTTTGTAAAAGTTTGATTTTTTTCTTCTTATATTACTCACTTTTATTGTTCGTAATTCACAACCTGATAGTATTTCTTAATTATTTCTCATTTTTTAAATTGTCGTTGCACTTGTTATTCTTATTTTGTTTGAGATGACATTTCATTGCTATTTTAGATATTTACTCCTCTTCTAGGTAGTTCATTCCTCTATTATGAAAGTTTGTTGCCTCGATAAGGATGAAAATCACTTCTATCTTTCAATATTTTATTTCTTTTAGATTTTCATTTTCTTCAAGGAGGTGATTTATTTATGTAGAAAAGATGATTTGGTTTGCATTTGATTATGAAGATTCTGGACTATTTTTCTTCCTCTAGGTTTGATAATGATGATTCACTTAAGATGGAGTATATTACTATTGAACCGACTTAGTTCTAATGAAAAATGATGGCCCAAAATGGATGTGATTCACTATCCATAGAGGAACTTTTCTACCTAAAACAAAGCTAATTGATATAAAATATAATTATAATCAATTTCATGTCAAGTTGATTTATTCATTCTAGTTCACATTACTCTATATTGTGTAAATTATCTTGTATTGTAAACTATAAGCTTCTCATATTGAATCAATAATTTTTTATTTTGTCTCTTGGTACACCAATAATGAGCCTCTATTAACAAGTTTAGAGTAGTGAGATCCCCTTTTGTAATGAAATTATCTATAATAAAGTGTTTGTGTGAGTTAACACTAATAGTGGTTTTTTTGAATTGGAATTTCCATGCCTAAACATTATGATGTTATTATAAATGTTGATGTTCTATTTGTATGCTCAATTGAATGATTAATTTTTTTTATTAATTTATTAAGAATGATAAATTTTGTTTAGGCTAAATCACCACTCCCCCCCGGCCCAACCTTCATAGTCTATTCTATAATTGGTATTAGATTTAGGCTCCTCTAAAATAAGCCTAATCATTTAAGGTTGATCTAGAAGTCTTATACACCATATTTGAAGAATACCTAAATGATATGGATAACTATGGGAATATTGGGATCAAAATATTGAGGCAAAAATTGATTCAAAAGAAGAGGTAAAATTAAATCTAGCCAATTTGGATGCTACGAAATTCAAATTAAATAAGGTTGAAGAAAAAATTATATTTTAGAAAAGCTCTCCTAAAAGATGGAAGAAGGGAGATAGAAGATCTTGGTGAAAGTCAAAAGACAAGTATGATGTTTGTTCCAAAGTTGAAGAGGAGCCATAAAAATTGAAAAATGAACTAGCATAAGCCAATGAACAAATTGAAAAAGGGTTAAAGAGTAAAGGTGGAGACGAAATTCTTGATGTTGTTCTAGGTTTAGAAAGGCAAACATTTGATGATTTTTTTTTGGGATAAGAAGATTACAACAATTCAAATCATGAAGAAGAAAATAAAACTAAATATTATCATCCTCTAGTAATGCAAAGGTTCTTCTTTAAAGGGAGTGATTATGCTTACAAATAGTTTGTAGATAAAGGCATTAAATATAGAAATTGATATGATATATGTGACAATATGATTTTTTGGGAGCACACATAAAAAAGAAAATGTTAGTTGCACATATATATTGAGATAAATCAAGTTAAAAGAAAACAACTAACTACTTAAGTTTTACTATTATAAATGCAACCAAGAAATTAATCCCCACACAATCTTAAGAGTAGCTTGAACAAGTGCACCAAAAAGGATCTTGCTGGTTTGCTCAAGGTTGTAGTATGTGGTTGTGCTTTGCCAAACACAACTATGAATCCACAATTGCTACAAAAGAATGAATCTATGTTAATTGAGATGAAGAACACCTTCAAGAAATGGCTATGGAAGTAACCATTCTCAAATGCATTAAGATGAAAGAGAGGATGGATGCACGAAGTAAATACTAACAAGAACATGCATAAATCTAACTGATCAATGCAAACAACTACCAAGGCTCGTCTCTAATAAATTAATTCTAAAATGCTCTAGAAATAATCTAGTATGATAAAAAGGCAAAATGAGAGATGAGAAATGCTAGAGACAAGGGTCCTATTTATGGGATTTCTGGGAGGGATGAGGAGGTGACATCTATGTGGAAGCCACATTGGTGTCACAAATTCATGTTATGTTCATGGTTTGCTCAGACATGTGTGAGCAACTTTGGATAAGTTTGTGCATTTTGTGTGTGTGAATGGGTGTAAGAAGAAAAAATAGTTAGAATTAAGTGTAAGAAATGTAAGAGTCTTTGTTTGGGAAAAAAGGGTAAGTCATGAGAAAGGTTTTATGTTTGGCACACATGTGAGAAAATGATTAAGCCTAATAAGAGAAGTGATCAACAAATTAGCCTAATTAACATAAGTTAATTATTGAACAGGTTGATTAGATAGAAAGGGATGTTAATAGGGTAGGATCTAGGGGTAAATTAGCATTGAATTAAATAAAGGTTAAGAATATTTAAGTGTGCATAGGAATTAAATAAATACATTTTATTTAAAATGGGATTTATGAAGGAAACATGTATTAAATTAAATTACATATATTAGGGGTTTGTATTTGAATTTAATTCAAATAACTTGGGTAAATGAATGAATTTAATTAAATAAAATAAATTAAATAGGAAGATGAATATAAAAAATATAGTTAATTCTTTAATAATTAACTATACTGTTACATGGGATATTGAATATCTTAACTTAAAGTTTTGGAAAATTTTAAGTATCTACATTTTACACCTCTTTGATGCAGTGTTAGGATGACATTGTGTCAAAGAAAATAAAATATAGGTTTCCCCAAAGAGGAAATAAGTCTTAAGAGTCATGTTGTGGCAATAACAAGGGAGGTGCCCCCTCAAGAAAATAGGGCAAAAACTACCAATTTTGTGTAAAAAAATCGCTAAAATTTTTTTTAGTAAGAAAACCAATATCTTGATAATTTGCATGATTTACAGGGTAGATAAGATCAAACTAGATTTTTAAAATGGGGGACTAGGATGAAAAGACATCCTTAGGGGCATATATAAGGCTTTGGAGGCTCCAAGAAATGTTCATTTGCACACTTAAAGAGCATAGAATAAGAGTGAAGGATGGATCCCCTAGAGAAACTAAATATTGGAGAGTGCATCTAGACCCACTAGAGACCTGCCGACATGGGTACACTAGCAAGTATTTCATCTGACTTGTCAAATTTTTTATTTGACATTTGAAACTAACTAGTAAGGGGGGCTAAAATAAGGCCAAAAAGGGGCCAGGTGCATATGAAAATTGCATAGTTGTCATCTTTGATGGGCTTAGGAAATGACATAGGATTATAGGTTTTTATGGTTATTAACGAGGTTTCTCATTTAATAGTTTGAAGACTTTTTATTATGATATTATGTATAAACCTATGTATACTATGCTTTTCTACAATTCCCTGACTTTATATAGTTTCATGAACATACTGCTATGGTCAAAGACTTATATGATATAAGTGGGATTATATATGTGTGTTTATAGATAAGAATGCTTTTTCTCTTCTTACTTGTAAGGGGTAGGTTCCTACAAGAAAATATTGTGAACAAGGATTGGTTATTTATGCATTAGAAGCTTATTATGAGCTATTGGAATGAATATTTTCTTTGGTATATTGCATGCATACTAATATTTTGTACGAACAAGTCAAAGGAAGGAGTATACACAAAGGAATTAATGACAAGGTTATGCAACCACTATGTATTTATGATGGAATTGAAGACTGAGTTAGCATAACCGACAGCTGTTACATAAATCTAGATGTTGTTATCTGCTATATTTGTTGGAAGATTTGTTCAGTTGAGATGTGCATCATAATGATGTAATTTATTGTGTTGTTGTATCCTTGTTTTCTGAGGCTAGATCTTAGGAAGTTAGTTTTTGTAGTTGCTTTAAATAAAGTTGTTAAATCAAGCCCTGATAGTTAGTTGAAAGGGACATTGTAATTGCAATAGCATTTTTAGATATAGACTATTATTTTCTAGTTTGTATTACTTTTATAGTTTGATATCAATAAAATTGCTATTATTGTGTTTTAAGTATTGAGCTTGAATTTGTAATTATTCACTCATCTAAGGGGGGCTACTTGGTGAGCGAACCTAGTTGGTAGAAATAGATTTTGCTATGTTAGGATTAAGTAAGAACTTTGTTGCTCATGCAACCATTGGTAACATAACCATTCATTGTTCCTACAACAAAGGAAATTGGTTTAGAATCCTATTTGTATTTCCATTTCCATAATTTAGATAAAGTTTTTACACTTGCATATAGATTTAATATTTTCATTCTTGACTTTGTAGGATAGAAATGTCAATTAAAGAGGTTTAAAGCATATACTTTGTAGACATCATTTCAAGTTTACATCCTTGGTCGATAAGTAAATGGGTCTAATGAAGAATTTTGGATGCTATCTTGGATGTCCAATCCATGAGCAAAAACCTTAGTTTCTGGTTCAATCATTTAACCAAGCATTTTTGGCAGTGTTGTCAGGGTTGGTGTCAATTTAAACCTTTTTTGAGGGTCATTTTTAGGGGTTTGTATGCATAATAAATTGTCTATAATTTTAGTTAAGTCAAACTTAGCATTATTTTATCTATATGCATAGGCAAAGAGACCATCTTGGGAGATTTATTCCTCAAAAAGACCCATTTGAAATGGAAGAAATTGTGTACATCGTGAGCAAGAAGACGACCAACCCCTTGAAGAAGACCAAACTGCTATAGAAGAACCATCATTTTAAAATCCTTTTGCATCCTACCATGTAAATCTTTCGTTACCATCATCTAATGAACCGTTAGGATTGAAAAAAAAATTTGCTGCCCTATATACCAGGATAATCCTCTAGCCATTGTCATTTATCATCAAAGAAATTAATCACCACCACCCATAATGGCTTAACCCACCTTCCCATGTTCCATACCAGACTTCCAGGATAACCATTTTAAGAATATTGTAGTGTCTACACTTCCCATGTTCTATGGCCTAATTACTAAAGAACTTGAGATATTTCTCTTTGAATTTGACATTCCTGGTAGAGGGTATGACTACACAACTAATGCTTATAGGCTGAAATTGTTTCCCTCTACTTTGAAAGAGGTAGCTCTAAGATGGTTCATGGGGTTAGGAGCCAATCTTGCAATAAATTGGGATGGAATGAAGAATATTTTTCTTACTAAATACTAAGAGTATTGCAAAGGAAGTATGGGATGAGATGATGTATTCAAGATGCAACAGAAAGAGGATGAGACTCTTGAGACTATGTTTCAAGATTCCTCTATAATTTTCAAAGGAACACTAAACATTAGCTGAATGAGTCATCTCAAAAGAATATTTTCTTAAGGGGTGTAGAGGAGACCTATATACAAGCCCTAGACCTTATCTCTGGAAGAGACATTACATAAAGTACGTGAGTGGATATTAAGAGGTATTGCAAGAACTACTCAAGGGCTAACGTAAAGAAAGGAAGAGGAATTTGTTCTAGTTCTTTATAGACTAGTGGTGCTGGTGTATAAAAATTGGATCTTTCAAATTTATTTTCTGACTTCAAGAAAGACATTATTAACAATTTTGCAACTCGGTTGGATGCCATGCAAGACAAGAGGAAACATGAAGAAGATGATGCTATGTTAGCCAAGTTCTGCTCTCACTATCGGGAGAAGAAGAGGAATTGCCAATGTAAGATGGTTGCTAATGTGGAAACTCAACTAGAAAAGATATCAGTGGAGTTAAAAGAAATTTATGGCAATGGAGATATATCGTATGTTTCTCAAAGAAGACCATGGGCTCAAAGATAGGGCATTCCTTAAGACCCTCTTCAAAACTTTTGGAATTTTAATAATTAATAGAAAAATTCTATTTTTTCAAACCCAAAGAATTGCAATCCTTCTTGGTCTATGTAATCTCAACCCATGTTGAATAATTGTCCCTAGAAATAACCTCCACCTAACCAATGGAAACACCAAAATTGGAAAACCCCTCCACAACAATACAATTGAAAATAACCCAATCAAAATTAGTAGCCATAGTCCAATCAATGACAAGGCCTATAAAGTCACTAGAAACACTCACCTTAGTGGTGGTAATCAATTATACAGTGTCTTGCAACAACCTCAACATCAATATTTAATGGTGCCTCCTCCTAAAACCAATACCAATCCACCCAAACAAATTTAGTTACCTGCTTAGCCAACACCAAATCCGAATAACATGCCTTGTCAAAAGAAAGTGTATTCCTCCAATGATACTCAACAACAAACCTATTCAATCAATTATATTCACCTCAGGCTTGGAACCACTCTTCGAAATCCTTAAGGTCTAGAAATAATTGAAGTTACTTCTGGGCATGCCTTGAATGAAGAATCCTTTCCTATTCCACCACAATCTCTTGTAGCCAAGTCTCCACCATTTTGACAAAGACTTTCCCAATCCTCTATTCCTCCTAAAAATATTTTTTTTGGAGAGATACTCATATAATTGAAGCAAATTATAGTAAAAATACCATTGTTAGATCTTCTAAAGGCCATTCTAGCATATACCAAAGCTTCTAAGTAAGCCTACATAAAATAACCTAATAGAAAGTGAAAGGACCCTCAAATTGTTCATGTTATGGATTAGTTGTCCAACCTCATGCTGAATAATATATAGCTTTGAAATATGTTGACCTAAGGAGTCCAGTCATCATAGTTTATATCAATGGGGTACAGATACAATATTCTTTGATAGACCTAGGAGTATCCATTAATGTAATGACTAGGGAACTACTTTTACACTTGAATATTATTGGTATAAGAGAAACTCCTACCATACTTCAACTTGATGATAGTTCTACTATCAAACTTGATGGTATGATTGAGGATGTCATTGATACCTTGGTTTCTTTGGAATATCTTATAGATTTTTTTATTATCACCTAAACAAACTTTGGGAGGTTATTCTATTATCATAGGAAGGCCTTGTTTAGCTACAATAGATGCTTGCATCACTTGTCATTCAGGAAAGATGACCATATCTAATGGTTCCACTATTAAGATGTTAGGCTTACACTCTCCTGCTACACCACTTTTGCAAGATGATCAAGTTGTGTGGTATGATTTAGGGTATGATGAACTTGAGGTAAATTCATTAAGTTAGCTCATGGTGATTGACAGAAACCCATTTATGATTCCCCAAATTGATGATGATATCCTCGTAGCCATCTTGTCCAATGAATATGGTGAAGATTATCCTATGTGTAGTGAAAAGAATTATGTAAGGAAACTTGCAAGAAATAATATAACTATTTCCACATAACCCATAATAGATCTAAAATAAATATACAACTAAAATCCACATGCAAGAGAATAGACAACATACCCACAGAAATGTGACACAAGATATACCTTAGGAAACCCTCATTGAGGGAAAAACCCAACCTCCAAAAGCATCCATCACCATGTATTATTTAACAAAAAATAGCATTGCAATACAACCATGGAAGCCTTCAAATCCATAGCCATAACCAAGAAATCCATGTGAACAAGCATGAATCCACACATCCCATGCCAAGCTTCCAACCTTCACAAATGCTCCCTTGGCTAACCTATCAAGCCTTGTCCCGCTTGACTCTTTCTCTTTTCTTTACTTTCTATCTTCTCACACAATAACTACCCTTGTGGCTACTTATATAGTAGCAAGTTCCACAAAACCACCAAGAGGTATTACATAAACCATGTGCTATCTAACCCATTGACCCCACTTTTAATATTGAAAATTTAATAATTTTCTCCACTATTAAATAATTATATGAAATATTATCACAATGTTACAATACACCTCATCAAGTATATCCCATGGGAATCTTTACATGTCGCAAGTCCATCTATATGCAACATTACATAATAAAATAAAATAATACAATATAACAATATTATGCAATGTGTGCAACACCCATTACCTCAACTATCTTCTAATTGTATGCATTTCATAGGGTCAATCTATAGCCACATAAATGAACAAGGGAACAATCCCTCCTAGCACATCTACCATCATGGATCAAAGTATCCAGCATCTCAAACATGAATGATCTCACCTCCTATTATGCCACTACCACTGGACATACAGAGAATCCATCCAAGGAGAAAGCCACCCAACCTGTCGCATTAGAATATCATAAAATCCTATAACAACTGAAATGCCAAGTACAAAGACCTGATCCAAAGGTAATCACATGTGTCTGTAGTTGTCAAAATATCCATAGCTGAAATAACACCCACAGCAAGTGCCAAACCCATCCAACTATCCATACCTCCAAAGGTATAACAAGTGAATCTCACAACATCAACATATCCAATTTGTAACCTACAATCACAAGCATGAAGAACAATGCTTGCCACATATATACCATGAAGCTCCCACTGTAAAAGATAATTTCAAATCTATAACCAATCCTCCCACAACATCTCAAAGAAGTGAATCCATGTAGTATCAAGGACATCCACAATACATAAACCAATAACCTGCAAGAACAAATCTCTTAACAAATCTCCAATAGTCTCCAAGCTCTCCACAACCAATAGAGGAAAGAGATAAAGGAATAACCATGTCATCTCTCACATGACATACATGAACACAAAATAGTGATCATAATCTATAACCAATCTCAAAACCAATGTAAGAAAAATTGAACATCTAGGAAGATAACCAAGACCAAAGAGAAACTATACAAATCATAATCTGTATCATGTCCTTCTACACACACCTCTAGATGTAAATTGTGTAAGTATGATTTCCTTCATAAAACCCAAACAAGAAGCCTCAAAAATACCCAAACCATACCATATAACTAATCATGGATGTAAGCCTCTCACAAGAAGATCAAACTCATAAACCATTCCTAAACCAAGAAATAACCATTCCTAATCCAAGGAATATGCCCAATATAAAACTATGTCCTAAATTTAACCAACATAACAACATATGTACAAGGAGATAATCAATGCTAAATTGTCTCTCAAATGAACCCTCTAGAACTAACTCATGTACCGTAGCTCAAGATCCATATCCATGAAAGAAAACCATACATATAATGCACTTGAGAGAAATAATGAGCTATACCTCTCAAGTAGAAAACTACTGAGTAGATCAAGAGTGGGGAATGAGAATGCTCATCAAGATATCCAAGTCTACAACCAAGACTAATCTAAGAAAAATCTCCTCTCAAGTCCATATCAGGTGAATGCCCCACAAACTTCCTATTGAAACCATCAACTATCCCAACAAATACTTCTCTAATCCAAGAGAGATCAATATCACCACTATCTCTAAGTATCCATGAGCACCTGTAACCAATCAATCCATGCCAACTCCAAATGCATCATAGAAATGTCATGAAGTATCCAGCTTATGATCAATGTACTCAATACCAAGAAACTAACCCAAGATCAATGTCAAAGTTGTAACCATGGCCTCAGGAACATAAATATGACAACATGATCTAACCATCTCAACCAAAGAGATAACATGCTCCATAATAACATACTATAACATGTCAAAACTCTAAATGTGTATCAAGAGTATACCATTACATAAAAATGAAACCATCCTCACACCAAGGATAACACGTCAAATGAAAGCATAAACCACACCTTTACCAAGAACCCCATAAGTCCTCAAGATGCAACCACCTCCACACACCATGAAGAAAACCATCTCCACATACCATGAAGAATCATTTTCACACACCATGAAGATAACCAAGTGCACCATGCAAATGTTAAAGATGCTTCTACAGCAACAAGATCTAAGAAAAATTTCCAACATCTAGAAACACTCAATAAATATATCAATGCCAAAAAAATCCCACTCAACCATGGTACCAAGTCACCTATGGCATCATAAAATCCATCTACTACATGAAGATCCTCCATGTCTATACACACACAACCAAAGTGTTAGTACCAAGTGAAACCAATATCTCCAAACCCAAGAAGATACAAACCAAACAAGAACTAATCTTGCACTATCACCTCATCACTATCACAAACTCCCACTAAACTGTATATCCAAGTTATACATGACATCATGATAAAAAACCATCCTCTAACCATGAGAATCAACCAAGGGCATAAAACCATCAAAGAACTCAACGTGCACATCATGAGCTCCTCAAAAGAAACCAAATAACCATGATTCTCAACCAAGAAGATATACCACTATAACCAAATCAAAAATCCAAACCAATGAACATCAAGGATATACCTATATATCCAATCATGTCATGCCAAAATCTATGGCACCATGATCACATCCATTATCTAAGCATTTAACTGTCAAAGTGTCCAACCTGTTAGCATAAAATAGTCAACCACAATCCTCCATCATGATTGTAACTAGTAACAACATCTCATCCCTTCTACATGAAGAAAAATTAGAAAATCATGTGACTTAGGGCATAGACAACCCAAATATAAGCCAAAAATATGAATATGCATCAATAATGAAAGATCAATGGGCAAAGACAACCCATATCCAAGCTATAAATGCAACATGTAAGTATAGACTACTTACAACACTACACAACTTGTAGACCCAACAAGTCATCATACTATAGACACTCAAAAATGGTTTGCATCTATGATTTCATCACTTCTTCAGACTAATTTGACCCATTTTCTCATTCTACTAACTTTGATCTTTTGGCCAAAGTCGATCATATTTCATCATTTGTATCCTTTTTCACATCAATTTCATGTCATTTCAAAATCATTTCATATCAACCCAAAACCATTTCATATCAACTCAAAATCACCCCAAATCAACTTGGAATCACTCAGAATTAGTCCTAATCAACCCAAAACATATCAAACATCCCAAATCAATCATCATTTATCTGATCCTAGGTATTTTTGTGGCTTTTAGTGCCTTGGAAACCTATCAACCTATCAATCTTATCAATCTGACCTTAGTACTATCGTGGCTCTCAATGCTAGGTCAAACTATCATTCATTTCATTCAATCTTTGACATTGTTGAGGCTTTCAATGTCAAATCATGGCATCATCAACCATTTTAATAATATTGACAGTGTTCGTCGATGTTATTATAATCAAACTTTTTTCAATCAATTTTGATCCTATAGCATTTACAATGTCGGTTAAATGTTACATATCAATCAATTCATGTCATGTGTCCTTGGCATGTTATCAATTTTAATCAATCAATATGACCATGGATTTGGTCTACTTGTCATCATCTTATTCGATCTATATTATCATCACATTTTCATCAAAGGGTACGATTGCATTTATTTAATCAATTTTGGCCAATCATTTACTAATTTTCTCTATAGGATTAAATAACCCATAATTTAATTCTACCATTCTTACTAATTATTCTTCCTAATTTTCATCCTCAATTAATTAATTAATTGATTCATCATCCACAAACCTTGGAAATTCACAATTTCCTAAGTCATATTTTCCATCATTAATTCCATTTTTTTACTAATTTCTATTTTGTGGAATAAAGGATTTTTAAATTCATATATTCCATAGAATATTGACATCATCATGACACTTGGATATGACACCTCATGGATTCTCCTTTGACACTTGGCTAAGAGATGTCATAATCCAATATTTTTATTCTCTTACACACGTCCATATTTGGCTTCGTTGTCATACATTCTTGGCTTTAAGTGGGCTAAGATGTCTTATGACACATCATAGATTCTCTTCCACATTTAGTCAAGTTTGACTTTCATTTGTCATAGAATCCTACATTTGGCATCTTTTGTCATATGCATCATGGATTCTCAAAGGAATCCCTTGCCACATCGCATATCTAAGGGTGAAAAATCCAATGCTCTCATCCTCCATGCCCGTTATAAAATGAGCATTCTTTCTCTCATTTTCGGTCCTTAGGTCCTAACTCTTGAATCTTTATGTCCTACTTCTTGAGTCTTTGAGTCCCTGGCTTCTTTGCATTTTGCATCCTTGCTTTTACACGAAAATCGCACTTCTAGTATTCTCATGGCATTATCCCTATCATAGACTTTGCTTCAATATTGTGTACACTATAGGCAAGTTTGAGCTATATCATTTGGAGAAGAAAGAAGGACATGGGAGCTACAAATGAAAGAGGGGGTTTCTAACCTTGTGTTTGCTTCTTTTGATTAGTTTGGCTTTCATGGTAGACTAGTGGGTGCTAACATATGTTGATTGAGTTTGTGATTTTCTCATAGTATGTTATGCATTTAACCCATTTTCTAGGTACTACACATAAATATCCAAACCAAACATTGATAACCATATCATCATGAGACCAATCTAAAATATAATTAGAGTATACAATGACATCAAATCTTAAATCTCTAAACATATAATAGCATAAACTCACAATGCTACCATAGTCAATATATACCTTAAACTATTCAGATTAATATATCACCAAATAAACCATGCCAAAACTATACCAAATATGAACTAATGTGTAGAGCTCTCCAAGATCTTTTCGTTGACTACTCAAAGTCCAAAATTAGACTCTGTATGCCCAAGTTATGACCTAATTTGTGCTATAAAAAAAAAATCTAACTTTCAGGCTCTTAAAACCTAACAAAATTTCCAAATCATTAAACCAAACCTATACCAAGTTATAGTGCTTTGAATTATCTTTCCAATGCCTATGAGAAGTCTGAAATCTAATATCTTGAGAGAAAGTTATGGCAATTTTATTAAGGCAGTCTTTTTACCATTTTCACTGCCATTTTTTTTTTGTGATGAAAATTCCGACGGGATTAAATCTGATGGCCATCACAAGTTGAAACTAAAAAACTCTTTCATTTCCTCTACAAATGGCCAAACTAGGGCATATTATATATCAAAATTTATAGAAACATCGACCTAGATCCAATGGTGAGATTTGTTTTTACCTAGGAGATCATTTCTACAAGCTCTCCTAAAACCCTCATTTAAATGAAACACCCAAAAAACCATTTTGTCCAACAATTTCATATGCCCAAAATCTACTAATATCCCATCATAATAGCAAACCCAAAACCCTCAGATATGCAATAAACAATTCATACATCTTGCCCTTTCTTTTTATTCTCTCATGCATTCCCATGCATTCAATCTAGGGTTACAATAATAAAACCATAGCTCTGATACCACTTGTAAGGAAAATATCAAGAAATAATATAACCATTTCCACATAATCCATAATATATCTAAAATAAATATGCAACTAAAATCCACATGCAAGAGAATAGACAACATACCCACAAAAATGTGACACAAGATATCCCCTAGGAAACCCTCATGGAGGGAAAAACCCAGCCTCCAAAAGCGTCCATCACCATGTATTATTCAACAAAAAAGAACATTGCAATACAACCATGGAAGTCTTCAAATCCATAGCCACAACCAAGAAATCCATGCAAACAAGCATGAATCCACACATACCATGCCATGCTTCCAACCTTCACAAATGCTCCCTTGGCTAATTTGTCAAGCCTTGTCCTACTCGACTCTTTCCTTCTTTTTTGCTTTCTATCTTCTCACACAATAACTACCCTTGTGGCTACTTATATAGTAGCAAGTCCCACAAAACCACCAAGTGGTATTACATAAACCATGTGCTACCTAACCCATTGACCCCACATTTAATATTGGAAATTTAATATTTTTCCTCGATATTAAATAATTACATGGAATATTATCACAATGTTACAATACAACTCATCAAGTATATCCCATGGGAATCTTTACATGTTTCAAGTCCATTTAGGTGCAACATTACATAATAAAATAAAATAATACAATATAACAATATTATTCAATGTGTGCAACACCCATTATCTCAACAAATTATTCATTATAAACAATTCTTCCTCCTAAAGATACACCTTATTTTCTTGTAGCAACTAGCTACCTTTATACCTTATTACCTCATAAAATTAGGTCATCCATCATTTCTGAGTTAGCAATGTTAGATAAGGTGAATCGAGTTGGAGTAAGTCCAGGTAGGGAGTTGAATGTCAGTAAAAGTCATATTCCTACCAACATAGGAAGTGCACTTAAGTTGCTAGAAGAAAATTAGCAAGCATTTGCTTGGACCTACATAGATATGAAAGGACTTGACCCAAAGCTTTGTACTCAAAGAGTTTACATTACACTAGAGGATAAACCTATAAGGCAACCCCAAAGAAGAATCAATCCAACATTGTGAGATATAGAGAAAGCTGAATTACAAAAAAAATTGAGTGTTGGGTTCATCTATCCTATTTATGATAGTCAATGGGTCTCACCTTTTGTAATAGTACCCAAGAAAGGAGGTAAATGATAGGTATGTGTGGATTACAGGGAACCTAATACTACCACTAAATAAGATCAATTTCTCTTACATTTCATTGATCAAGTTCTTGGCAATCTAGTTGGGAAGAAGTATTTCTCTTTCCTAGATGGATTCATTGGGTATAACCAAATTCAAATAGCACTAGAGGATCATGATAAATTTTTTTTTACCTATCCCTAGGGATCATTTTCTTATTTAGTACTACCCTTTGGATTGTGTAATGATCATGCTACCTTTCAATGAAATGTTATAAGTATTTTCTCTGACATGTCTAGGTGAGAGCACAAAGTTGGGTCGCAATTCTGCGAAAGTCTGTGGATTGCGATTTTACTCTTCTAGAAACAGGTACCCATTTTTGGTTCGGGAGCTCGATCCAAAATTTCAAAAATGGGCACTCAATTTTAAAAAAATAAGGTACCCATTTTTTATTTTCAAAAAATGAGCACCTAATTTTTTAAAAATCAGGCACCCATTTTTTATTTTCAAAAAATGAGTACCTATTTTTGAAAACATAAAACATTTGTATATTAGATATGGGTACCTATTGTTTACTTCTAAAAAATGGGTACCCATTTCTAAAATTTCAAATTTTATGTGCTGATTTGACATTTTCCAAATGGGTACCCCTTTTTTCAATTTAAATAACGGGTGCCTATTTCTTAGAACATTGGGTAGGATTTTTTCCTCCTACCTCAGATTTTGGTTTGGGATAGGCTTGGTGAGACCAAGCCTATGCCTTGACCTCTCAAGATTTGGCTAAGGCATTAAATTGACAAATTCACACCTTGCCATAATTTTTAGAGGGTTTTCTCAATCAAATTTTTTAATGAATCAAAAACTCATTAGAGCTCTCACAGTCCTAATTTTAGAAATATAAATTTTATAGTGCTATGATTTTATTTACTATTTTTACATTATTTTTTAATGAAAGGTGGTACCTAAATGTAAAATAGTGAAGTTCACTAAAACTTTAATAACTTTTTAATTTTATAACTTTTCTTAAATTAATTTATATGTCATCAATCTACATACAATTCTTTTGAGGTTAGAAAAAAAAGAATTTTTGAAAAAAGTGAAATTCTAATCAAATTATGGTGTCCATATACGAGAGGTTTTAAAATTTACCTTTATAGCCAATTAATAATTAATAAAAAATTATTCAATAAAAAATTATGAAAAAATAGAGTCATCAATCTTAGGTGTATTAGTTAACTCCCTTTAAAAGGATTTATAAAAATTCATTTATTTGTGTCAAATTATGGTGTCCATACATGAGTGTGGTATGGTCTTGAAACATGCATTTTGAAAAAGTGGTTTTTAAAGATCCATACCAAAAACAAAATCTATCATATGGGTACACAAATAAATTACATATTCAAAAAGTAGATTCGAAACACTAAAAATTATATTTCTAAAATTTTTTATCTTCAATATCTAAATGCATCAAATTTTGACATCAATTGACAAGAAATTTCAAAAATAGGAAAAATGCTTGCACTTTTTGGCCAAAAGTGAGACCCAACTTCTTGCACTGACCTATCTTTTGACTATATATAAATCTATATGGATGATTTCATTGTGTATGAATCTAATTTTGAAGAAGCTAAATCCAATTTGGATTAAGTTTAGAAAATATGTTAGGAACACAACCTTTCATTGAATAGAGAGAAATGTTATATGATGATAGAGGAAGGGGTTGTCTTAGGTCAATACATTTATTCAAGTGGCATCCAAGTGGATACTCAAAAGATAGAAGTGATTAGCACTTTGTCTACACCTAAAAAACAAAAGGATGTTAGAATTTTTCTTGGCCATGTTGGTTACTACATGAGTTTCATAAAATATTTCATCCAAATAGTAGCTCCATTATATAATTTGTTGAAGGACTCTAAATTTTCATGGGATTTAGAATGTGACAAATCATTTCAGCAACTCAAAGATGTCTTGACTAAAGAACATGTACTTAAAGGTCCCAATAAGAATATTCTATTTCATATTTGTACTGATGTTTTAGATTATGCCATAGGTGATGTGTTAGGTCAAAAGGAAGAAACTATTGAGCATGTTATCTACTAATCAACAAAAATTTGCAAGGGGTTGAATTGAATTATATTGTCATAGATAAAGAATTGTTGGCTTTCATTTATACATTTAACAAATTTAGCCATTACATTACTAGTTATAAGAGTTTTGTGCATACTAACCATGTTACCATGAAGTACCTCACAATAAGCCTACCATTTTAGGAAGATTAGCTTGTTGGTTATTGCTCATGCAAGAATTTGACATCAAAGTAATAGATAAACTAGGCAAGGAAAATGTAGTGGCAAATTTCCTTTCACGGTTATAGGTGTCTAATGATCCTACAATCATTGATGATAGCTTCCCAGATGAACATTTGTTCTCTTTGATATCACATAATCCATGGTATGCTGGCATTGCCAATTATCTCACCACAGGGCAAACCTCAACTCATTTCTCTCCTAAAGATAGAAGACTGCTAACTGAAAATAGTTTCAAATTTTCTTGAATAGCTAGTTGCATGTTTTGCAGTGGACATGATCAAGTTATGCACAAATGTCTTAGAGAAGATGAAACTTATGATATCTTGCATGTCTTCCATGAGAAACCATGTGGGGGACATTTTACAGCTAAAATGAGGACATTCAAAATCTTGACAACTTGCTAGTATTGGTTAACTCTTCATAAGGATGTAATAAAATACACCAATAAATGTGATAGATGTCAATGAATGAGAAGACCAACTAAATCAAATGAAATGCCCCTACAACCATAGGTAGTTGTTACACAATTTGATAAATGGGGAATAGATTTTATTGGACCAATAGACCCTCCATCCAAAGGTAAATCTTACATTTTGGTATGTGTTGATTATGTCACTAAACATGCTAAATAAAAACCTAGGAAACATGCTAGAGATAACAATGTTGCTGAATTCTTCTATGAAGTTATTGTTACCCATTTAGGCACACACCCCCCCTTGCTCTGTTGTCACCATCATTGAAATCCGATTAGAGATATCTATACATGGCACCAAGGTTTGCACAGTATGCTAAATGGCCAAATCCTAACTAAAACCCTAGTTATCCCTTTCAATGTTATGATCACACTATTTAAGCAGGAGATCATATGTCATTTTCATATTTTCCATCCAGTATTATAATCTTACGATCAAGGTTTTTAGCATCTAGTCGTAAGCCTTGAATCTTCCATCTTTTGATGTTATGAAGTAAAGGCTAGTGAGGGATCATAAAGCTAAATGTTGAGTCTCTCAATCTTACAATATCCCATATATCATAGCATTGTAGGTGTGTATTTTGAAATCTATAATCTTACGATCATCCCATATTGTGTCATCGTAAGTGTTTTATGATAGATGGTAAGTGATATAATGTTACAACAAGCTAAAGGGCGTAGGATCTTGAAGGCTGAAAATAAGACTCTTGACCATACAAAAAGAAAGGAGATCATAAGATCGTATGCAAGGAAGAAATGTCTCAAAGGCCCACAATCAATCACAATTGTTGATTTGGAAGCATATCAACACTTGTCGTATTCTTGCTTTATGAAGATGCATGAATATTAGACAGTGAGAAAGTGAGCATTTAGCATGTGGATAGGGTGGGACTAGACTTAGCAATGAGCCATGAAAATGAAATGTGTCAGAGTGAGTTGACAGAGTGGCATGTTTTGGTTGGTCAAAGGTGCTGACTATGACAAAGGAATTTTAGATTTATGGTGACCATCAGATCTTGTTAGATCAATGGTTGTCACTTTCTCACTTTATCAAAATGCATGAAGTTTAGCTAAAGTGAGAAAGAGATGTAGCAACACATGGAAATGGTGGGTTCAGGTGCATGAACATAAAGAATTATTCCACATGGAAATTAAATCTTTTGATCTTACAATAAACTGTTGCTCATAAGATCGTAGGAGAAAGCAATGAGGGTTTTTGATGCCACAAAATGTAGGTGAGCATATGGTCATAAGGGGTAACATAAAATGAATCCAAGTTAAAGTCTCCAAAGCTATGACAAAGGGGAGATAGTAGCCAGTGTATGATTAGAAGGTAAAGGTAGTGGTTAAGAGAAAACTTTTGAATTCATGACAAGGTTAGTTGGCTGTGGTCGAGAGATCATAAGGAAAGAAAAGGAAAGGCCTGATGCTATGTGAAGTTGTGTTGTATGGTCGTAGGGGCTAAGACACATGTTAGAGATGCTATGAAAAGGTTATAAAATGCTAAGCATAAGATTAATTCCAATTGATTCCTTGATCTTACAACAAATTGTTGTCTTGAGATTGAAGAAGATTCGAAGGGAAACCCCAATCATGTGATAAGTAAGTGATCATAAGATCATAAATTCCAATTTCCTTTCCTAAGATGATACAAAGGGTTTGAATGCTAAAGTTGATCATAAGATTGAAAACCCTAAAGTAAGACATGAAAATACTTTCTCCATTTTTCTGAGCTAGAAACAAGATGATCTGGTAGAACATTTCAAAGATATAAGGCCACATAGTGAGGTTGACTATTGAATCTAGTTGATTCGATGACACAATTGACTTGGCACTATTGTAAACACTATCAAGCATCTCGTTGATGGCAAACAAAATCCTTTGATCACCTGCAACCACCCTTTGATGTTCTCAAGGCTTGATAAATATAGAAGACATTCCTCCACCGCCATGGTAACCCATCTACTGGTCAAAGTAGTTATGGCCATCATTTCTATCTCTTTAGGGCCCAATTTTGCACATAAAGATTAAATTTTATGCATATGGACGTGCATCCAATCAAATCTTATTGGGATCAGTAGTTATTTCTCTCTGCAACTTGAAGACAATGGTTGAGTTTTAGGTTTTCATTAGAAGTCTTCTTAGTTATGCCTAAGCTATAAAGGCAGATCTTGTAACTCTTTTCAGGGTTGGTCTTTTCTCTAATTCTTTATTAGGTGTATTGTATACTCTTCTACTATAATTTCTTTTGTCTCTAAGTGAATATATTTCTCTATTGTACCTCTTTCTACCATTAATACATGTGAAAAACCTTCTTGCCTTCTATTAATGTATTGATTCCATTCTTCAAGTTGTATGTTGTATCCATTTTCCTTTGAATGATATAGAGTGAAGTTCCTTCCTTATACATTCCATTTAATTTTTATCTACATGTTATTGTTGAGTTAAATGCAAAGATTGAATCTATGTACTTTTGAATTATATTGATGAACTGTGTAGTTCTATGCAGAAATAAGACTGAATGCACTATTTGGTGTATCACCCCTCTAGATTAGACTAGGTAGTTTGATTTCATGCATTTCCTTCTCCCTTTTCCTTCAAATAAGTAGTTAAGTGCATCCTAATAGTGAGGAAGCTGACCTTATTTGGAGACTCAATCTCATTGTAAAGTCCCATAACTTGGAGATTGTTTCCATGTTTCACTAGGTTTCCTTTACATCAAACTTCAGGCAAGGGTGCAAAATTTTGTGAGAACAATCTTTGGCACACCCTGTGAGATAGATATTGAAGCACTTCTAAAGTTTTCTAGTACACTGGTGTCAAGAAAGGAACTTCAAACTTATTCTAAGGAAATAGTGTTTCTCTTAGCCTTTCAAGCATTCAAGTGGCTCTCATTCAAAGCACTCGGTGACTCCATCTCTACATCTTGGTTTCTAGACTAGAATTGCTATAATTCATGCCCAAGGTTCAAATGAAGGCATCTTCTAGAGGTGCTTTTCATTTTCATGAACTTTCATTTTCAAATCTTAGAAGAAGGATAAGTAGACTCTCTCTATCACCAGTTAGGAGGTTAGAAGTAGCACATATGCCTCTAAGATCTCTTTCTACTCCTCTAGTTGATAGATCACAACCTAAAGTACCATCTTTTTATCTAAATAGATCTTTATTCCACATGGCCCTCCCTAGGAATCAAGTTTTTTCTACCTTCAATGGAGCGAGCCCTCTCATCTTAGCCCAAAGACATGATATCTCAGTATTTTCTCTAAAAAGTCTACTGGATTTTACCAGTGAAACTTTTATTTCCTCAATAGAACATATTCAAGAAGTTTCAAGCATCTGCAATATACATGATATTATAGAGGATGTTGTTGTTGTAAGACTTTTAGCTTCATCATTAAAGGGAGAAGATTTTCAATGGTATAGGGGATTACCACATAATTCTATCAATAACTGGGATGAGTTAGGAGAAATATTATGCAAACATTTTGAAGATAAAAGTGATCACCTATTACTTTTATAGCAACTAACTACAATCAAGAGAGAACCCCATAAATATATGACATATTTTAATTATAGATTCCAAAAGACATGGGATAGAATACCTACAGTAGTAAAAACCTTCCCCTGGTGATTCTTTTTTGTATTACCTAAGAGATTTCAATAGTGATATTTCTACTACTTTACAAACCATGGGAGGGGATACCTTACCATTTGCATATGAAATTTCCATAAGAGCAGAAAATACCTTCATTAGAGGAGGGCAGTTAGCTCCAAGGCTTCCAATGCTTTTCTTTCCTAACATACCTACTCATCAGCCTACATTAGCCCCTATTCCTACCACATCCACAAGTCAACCTCTTTCCATAAGCCCAATAGCCTCTAAATCTTCTAATGAGTTAGGAGAATTGAAGAAAATGATGCAAGATTTGATGCAAAATGTTGAAAAGATCAAGGATTAGAGTACATATATGGATAGGAAGTTTCAAGACCATTTCTCAGTGGTTCAAAACATGAATAATAAGTTGGTGACCTTGGAAAGGCAACAATATCAAAACAATAGGCCTCTCCAACCTCATCACCAAGAACCCACATATAATAGACTGTTAGATTAGGGTCAAGCCCCACGGATGAAAAATAAGCCTATGGGTAATACCCCAACTGCAAATGCAAGCACAAATTTAGTAAGGACATTAGCTCCTCAAAACATCCTTGCTCAAGAGAAATATTTTTTTCCTACTTGCAATTATCCATATGAATATTGTATGTGCTATAAGGCATAACCATCCCAAGCACTAACCACATAGGATCAAGTAGTGGGGAAACAATATAGTGCCAATCAACCTACTGATGGTTCTCACCTACAACATCAGGGTGATTGTTCTTTTATGAACCATCAACCAGAAGAACATTGTCATGCTAACCATGATAACTATGATTCTATAGCTCATAATACTAGAAGAAAAAGAAGAGCCATTGAGAATGCTACACCTCCTCCATCAAACGAGGCTTCAAATTTAGGTATTTCCCCTCATACTCAAATTATAAATGCACAATCAAATGTTGCTCTCCAACATAAGAAAAACATAAGCAACAAGAAGTCTATGAACCTCAGACTACTCAAATTTAGTCATCAGTTCCTATAGGCCCCAAGGCTCCAATCAAAGTAGTTGGCACTCCTCTCAACATAATAGATTAGATGAAAAGGACTAGTCTTAATATGCCTCTATGGGATGTTGCCACTATGCCACCATAGTTGGAGCTACTACAACAAGAGTTAAAGAGTATATAGGTGTCAAATCAATCAACCACCTTAGATGATGCAACAAGTTTGGTGTAGCCAATAAAAGAAGAAGACACAAGTAAGAAAAACAAGCCTCCTTTTTATGTCACTTTGATTATAGGGGACAAAATAGTTCGCAATTGCATGATAGATTCTAGAGCTAGTAGTTTTTTGATGCCTAAATGTGTAGTTGAACTCCTTGGTATTAAATATGAGCCAATGGTTAGAGATGTACTTTAGTTGGAAGGTAGCTTTGTTAAAATAGTAGGAATCCTAAAAAATGTGGAAATGGCATTGCATGCATGCCATGGTTGTACTGTCACTCAAGACATATCAGTAGATGAGGTTGATCTACATTTTTTTGGCTGTCTTTCTAGAGAGTTCACTACATAGATAGGTGGTTATATTGCATTATATTGGTCCTATATGTTCTTTAGGACAATATATGGGACAAAAGCTTTCATAAGGGTAGAACCTTTGACCCTTAATCACATAGAGACTTACACACCTAGCCCTATAAACATGAATTGTTCAATCCATGAGATAGATGATAAGGGCATGACACATGAACCTACCACTTCCCTAACAAAGGTTCCTAATTATCTTTTAGATGAATGGGCTGCTGCTTTTTAGTTTGATCCAACACAAGAAGTTGAAGAGATAGGCCTTGGTACATATTTCATATTTGAGAAAGGTTCTCCTATTCCTAATCTCATAAAAATAGAAGAGGACATTAACATATTATGGATCATTTTCTTTGATGGATCAAGAAACAAGAATGGCTCAAGAGCTGGTGTGATGCTTGTCTCCCCTATTTTGGAGAAATTTTACTTCTCTTATAAACTCCAATTTAATTGTACTAACAACGTAGCAGAATATGAAGCATTGATTTGAGGCCTCCAACTTGCACAAAAGAGGGGAATCAAATCTTTAAAGGTCTTTGGAGATAGTGAGTTGGTTGTTAACCAATTAAGGAGCTAGAACATCACAAATAATAATCTACTCAAATTATACAAGCATGGAGTTTGGGATTTGCTTGAGGGCTTCCGAGCATTCAATATCCAAAGTTTCCCTAGAAGAGATAACAAACATGCTGATAGACTTGCAGCCATAGGTGCTCACTATGATGTACCAGAGCCTATTGAGGATAAAAGATAGCAACACATTAGACTAGTTGTAAGACCTATAGTTCTAGATAACCATGCCAATTGGCAAGTGTTTGACTTTGATGTGAAAATTATCAACTTTCTTCAAAATGAACTAGAATTTTCTAATAGAAATCAGTCTAAGCTACAAAGCCAATATGGTGATCAGATCATGAAACTTAGCTCCAACACATTTCCTAAGGGTCTAATCACTTTAGAAGGTGTTTTTAATCATGATGATCAAGCAAGGAACAAGTTTCTAAACCTAGCTACAAATAAAGATGATCACATATCAGTTGCCAATACTGATGGAAAGGTTCTCAATTTTGGAAAGGTATACTCTGAAGCTGAACAAGACAAATTTGTTCATTTATATCAAGAATTCAATGATGTATTTACATGGATATATGACAATTTAAAGGGTTTTGACCAAACTTTGTTTCAACATACCATAGATTTAAATAGTGATGCAAAGCCTGTTAGGAAAAAACAAAGACCAGTCAATCCTAAGATTGAACCTATGATGAGAAAGGAGCAATCCAAGCTAATAGGGGCTAATATTATTTTTCCTATGAAGCATTCCTCTTGGGTAGCCAACCTTGTTCCTATTAGAAAGAAGAGTGGAGACATCAAATTATGTGTAGATTTTAGAGACCTAAATAGGGCCTCTCTCAAAGATCACCATCCTCTCCCCTCCATGGAACAAATCTTAGCCAAGGTTAGTGGCTCTAAAAGATTTTCCTTTCTAGGTAGGTTTTAAGGTTATAACCAAGTGTTATTCCAAGAGTCTGATAGATACAAGACAACCTTTACTACTAAATAGGGCACTTATGCCTATAAAAAAATTCCTTTTGGATTAACCAATGCAGGTGCTACCTTCCAAAAAGAAATGGAGATGGCCTTCAAGAGCATGCTAGAGAAATTTGTGCTGGTCTACCTTGATGACACAACAGTCTACTCAAAGAATGTGGTAGACCACTTTGGTCATGAAGGTGTTCATCAAGTGCATGGAATATGGTGTGTCCTTAAATCCAAGCAAGTGTGTGTTTTTCACCAGTCAAGAAAAGTTGCTAGGACATATTGTGTCTAGGGATGGCTTAATAATTGATCTAGAAAGAATAAAAGCAATCCTTTCTCTTCCACTTCCTAGTCATAAGAAGGGGCTACAAAGTTTCCTTGGTAGAATCAACTTTTTAAGAAGGTTCATTCCTAACCTTGCTACCATGGTCAAACCCCTTAAATCTATGCTTAAAAGGAATATGATTTTCACTTGGAAAAATGAAGGGAGAGCCAATTTTGAAGAAATCAAAGTAGTAATAGCATCAACTCCTACCCTTATCAATCCCAAGTTTGATATTTTTTCATTCTCTATATCCTTGGGGGTGAGTTAAGCATATCAACTATTTTGACATAGTTGAATGATGTAGATCATGAGCAACCTATAGCCTTTTCCAGTGAAGGGCTAAATAATTATGAGGAAAAATATAGTTATATGGAAAAACAAGTTCTTATTGTCATAAGAGATTTAAATAAATTCAGACATTTGTTATCACATAACAAGGTCTAGCTTTCGAGTTCCACATGCAAGTGTGAAGGAATTCCTCTTAAACAAAGATATTAGTGAGAAAAGAGCTGGATGGATCACCAAGGTCATGGAATATGACTTTGACATCAAAATAACAAATCTTGTGAGAATTAAATGATTGTGTGGGCATATGATTTCATTCTAGGAAATGATTGAAGAGGTTGAATTAGTATTAGAGGATGAACAATCAATAGAGGATGAAAATCTGAATAGTTGGATACATGATATGACAACCTTCTTATTGGGAGGAGGATATCCACAAGGATTAGACATAGCTAAAAGAAGATAGTTCAAATTGTAGTCTATTCCTTTTGTCTTAGTGGATGGGGTTCTTTTTAGGAGAGATATTAATAGAGTCCTATTAAGATGCATTAACTCTAATCAAACAGATAGAATGATCAAAGAGTTTCATGACGGACCTGATGGTGGCCACTTCTTAGCTAGAACAATGACCATAAATGTAATAATAGCTGGTTATTATTAGCCAAATCTATTCAATGAGTGTCATAAACATGTGAGGAAATGTGAGAAGTGTGCCTTCTTTTTAGGTTAAAAAAGGTAAGCAACTCTTCCCCTTCATCCTATTCAAGTTGATCAACCATTTGCCTAGTGGGGACTATATTTGATTGGTCCAATCAGTTCACCTTCCAACTTAGTTCACAAGTGGATCTTAGCTGTAACAAACTACTTTACAAGGTGGACATAAGAAATAGCTTTAGAGGATGCCATAGAGACTTTAGTAGTGGAATTCCTTGATGGAATTATTACCAAGTTTGATGTCCATTCAACAATTATATCAGATAATACCAAGTTCTTATTTGGGACTCACATTTTCTCTTGGACAGTTGATCATGGTATCTATTTGAGCACTTCCTCAAATTACTATCCCAAGGGAAATGGTTTAGCTGAGTCCTCTAACAAGAACCTAATCAGGATTATCAAAAAGACAATTGAAGACAATCAGAGGTGTTGGCATTCAAAGTTAAGAAAAACTCTTTAGTTTGATATGATTACATCTAAGAGAGAAATTAAGAACTCCCCCTTCATGCTAGTATATGGAAGGGAAGCAATGCTTCTTATTTCATGAGAATTTCCTTCTCTTAAATTAGCTCATCAATTAGAGCTAATTGAAGATAATGCCATGACAATCAAGATGTCATAATTGATTGAACTAGAAGAAAATAGACAATAAGCTATGCAGATACTTGAGAACATCAACAACAGGTCAAAAGGAGTTTTGATAGGAAGGCTAAAGCTAGAGTTTTCAAGGAGGGAGACCTTGTTCTCAAGTGGGATACAAATAGAGCTAAACTTGGTAGACACTCCAAGTTTAATGCTATGTGGAGTGGCCCATACATTATCATCAATTGTAAAGAGGCCAAATCTTTTTATTTATCCAAGCCTGACAGTGATATCCTACCAATTCCAGTCAATGAAATTTACCTTAAGCCTTGCTTCTGGGGAAGGTAAAGGGTTTCTATACATAATAGATTAGTTTCTTAGTTTCCAATAAGTGCATGAGAATAGGCTATTTCTCTATGAAATAGAAAAGTTTTGAGGTTTTTGCAATTGCAGAGGTTACCATTTTTGTTGTAGAATAGGGTTCATTTTTTGTGACTCTATAGCCCAATGGATTTCTTAAGGCCACTGATCCTATGCTTAGTAGGCAAGAATCTCCTCCGACTTAGAAAAAATATTAGCCATTTTAGGCCCCCCCCCTTTGTTACCTTGTTTCAATCATTGAAATTAGATCAAAGATATCTATTCATAGTGCCAAGGTTTGCACAGTGCACTAAATCAGCAAATCCTAACTATAACCCTAGTTATCCCCTTCAATGTTATGGTCATGTTGTTTAAGCAAGAGATCATATGTTATTTCCATATATTCTATCCAGTGTTACGATCTTATGATTGGTGTTTATAGCATCTAGTTGTAAGCCTTGAACCTTCCCTCTTCATATGTAACAAAGTAAAGGCTAGCAAGGGATTGTAAAAATAAATGCCAAGTCTCCCGATCTTACGATATCCCATATATTGTAGCATTGCAATTGAGTATTTTGAAGTCTATGATCTTATGATCATCCTATATTGTGTCATCATAAGTGTTTTATGATAGATGATAAGTGATACGATGTTATGACAAGATGAAGGGCATAGGATTGTGAAGGCTCAAAAGAAGACTCTTGACAATATGAAAAGCAAGGAGATTGTAAGATTATATGCAAGGAAAAAATGTCTCAAAGGTCTGTGATCAATCATGACCATTGATCTAGAAGCAGAACAATGATTGTTGTATTCTTTCTTTTTGAAGATGCATGAAGATTAGCCAAAGTGAGAAAGTGAGCATTCAACATGTGGATAGGGTGGGAATGGACTTAGTTGTGGGCTACAAAAAGGAAATGTGTTAGAGTGAGCTAACTAGAATGACATGTTCTAGTTGGTTGGAGGTGCTGACTATGACAAAGGAATTTTAGTTTTATGGTGACCATCAGATCTTGTTAGATTAATGATTGTGGCTTTCTTGCTTTATAGAGATGCATGAAGTTTAGCTAAAGTGAGAAATTGACATATTGACACATGGAAACAATGGGGCTAGGTGCATGAACATAAAGAATTATTCCACATAGAAATTGAATCTTCCAATCTTACAATAGATTGTTGCTCATAAGATGGCAGGAGCAAGAAATGATGGCTTCTAATGCCATGAAATGTAGGTGAGTGTATAGTCATAAGGGGTAACATAAAGTGAATCCAAGTTAAGGTTTCTAAAGTTATGACAAAGGGGAGATAACATCCAACATATGATCAGAAGGTAAAGGTAGTAGTTAAGAGAAAACTTCCAAAGTCATGACACGGTTAGTTGGCTGCGGTCATAGGGGCTAAGACACATGTTGGTGATGCTATAAAAAGGTTATAAAATTCTAAGAGTAAGATCATAATTCCAACTCATGCCCCAATCCTATGACAAACTATTGTTATGAGATTGAACAAGATTTGAAGGGAACCCTTGATCATGCGATAAGTAAGTGATCGTAAGATTGTAAAGGCCAATTTCTTTGCCTGAGATGATACAAAGGGTTTGAATGCTAAATTCAATCATAAGATCACAAGCCCTAAAGTAAGACATGAAAATACTTTCTCCCTTTTCTGAGTTGGAAACAAGATGATCTAGAAAAATGCTTCAAAGATATAAGTCCATGTGGCAAGGTTGATAGTTGAATCCAGTTGACTTGATTAAACAATTGAATTGGCGATGTTGTAAACACTATCAAGAGGCTCATTGATGGTGAAAACAATCCTTTGATCACCTACAACCACCATTTGATGTTGTCAAGGCCTAATAAATTAAAAAGACATTCCTCCACCACCATGGTAAACCATCTACTAGTTAGAGAAATTATGGATGTGCATCCGATCAAATCTTCTTGGGATTAGTAGTTATTGTTCTCTACAACTTCAAGAAAGTGGTTAAGTTTTAGGTTTTCAATGGAAGTCTTCTTAGTTATGCGTATGCTATAAAGGTAGATTTTGTAACTCTTTCAAGGGTCAATCTCTTCTTTGATTCTTTATCAACTATATTGTATACTCTTCTACTATAATTTCCTTTGCCTCTAAGTGAACATATTTCTCTGTTGTACCTATTTCTACCATTAATACATGTACAAAACCTTCTTACCTTCTATTAATGTATTGTTTTTATTCTTCAAGTTGTATGTTATATCCATTTTCCTTTGAATGATATAGAGTGAAGTTCTTTATAAAATTCCATTGGTTTCTGATATGTATGTGATTGTTGAGCTAAAGGAAAAGATTGAATCTATGTACTTTGGGATTATATTGATGAATTGTGCAGTTCTAGGAAAAGATAGGACTAAACATACTATTTGGTGTATCACCCCTGTAGATTAGACTAGGTAGTTTGACTTCATGCATTTCCTTCTCCCTTTTCCTTCAAAGAAGTACTTAGGTGCATCTTGATAGCAAGGAAGCCAACCTTATCTAGAGACTCAATCTCATTGTTCAAGTCCCACAACTTGGGGAGATTATTTCCATGTTTTACAAGGTTGTCTTTAGGTCAAACTTCAGGCAAGGGTGCAAACTTTTGTGACAAAGTTATTTTTACAAGATTTGATGTGCCTAGAGAATTAGTGAATGATCAGGGACCCCAATTTACCTCTAATCTCATTAATGCACTTATGAATGAATATACTATTTGACATGGTATATCATCTCCTTACCATCCTCAAGCTAATGGTCAAGTTGCGATAACAAATAAGGAACTATAAGTAATTTTGGCAAAGACTATTCAAATACATAAGAAGGACTGGGCATCCAAGCTTCCATAGGCATTATGGGCATATAGGAAAACATAGAAGATAACAAAAGTATTTACTCCTTTTGAATTGGTCTATAGGAAAATAGCTATGATGCCAATTTAGTTTGACCACAAAACACTCTGCGCTGCATTGAAATTCAACATTAATCTCCATCATGCCCAACAAGAATGTATCCTATAGAAGAATAGACTTGATGACTTTCAAAAATATTCATTTCATAATAAATAGTTAATTCAAAAGTAGTGCAAGAAATGGCATGCTAGATTTATTAAGGATAAGAAATTCAACGTTTGTGATTGGACACTACTCTACGATTCTAGATACCAACATAATCTAGGTAAGTTCCAAACCATATGGTTAGGACCATATGAAATAGAAGAAATGTATGATAATGGAGCTATGTAGTTGTCCATAATTGATCTTGTTAGATTCAAATTTCTGGTAAATGGTCATAGACTCAAAATATACAATAAACTTTAGAGTAAATTGGAGTTCCTACAATAGTTCAATTTTCCCAAATATCTCGTAGCCAAGGCACTTGAGTCTTCTACTCAGCATGCCACACTTCTTTGACTCTGATCAAAGTTCATAATAATTCCCCACTTTCTCAATAATAAATCCATATAATATTTTATCTATACCATCCATCTACCTCACCCTCACTTCAACATTTAGCTATACGACACTACAATATTTTCTCCAACTGTATCAACATGTGAATACCATGAAATTGTATATACTTGTTCATTTCCTTTAATTCCTTGGTTAAGTTTTTTTTTGTGTGCATATACTATCCTTTTCTCTAAATGCATGGTGGTATCCATGCCTTTTTTAAAACTTGGGCTGGGGGAGGGGAGGGGAGGGATTGTATGAAAATCTTATTTTATGCATATTATATCTTATAATAGCATGACAAGTTAATATATTGTACTGCGGGTGACCATTTGAAGATATGTCATATCATAGGCTTCAAACTCATTAGAACAATGTGACATTTACCTTCCTTTTAAAATTAAGAAAAATAAAAGACATTTATGAAATTAAAGTGGTGTAGGGGCACACTCAAATGCATCTTCATCAAGGAACAATTGAGTTAAAATTTTCTCCAACTAGTCTATGTAATAAGTCCTAAGATGTAAGACCAAGGGACACAAGATGTAGTTATAAATCTTGTCATCTAACTTGGGTCAAGGGAAATTTTGTTAAAACTAGGAGGAATAATTGTTATAATTTCTTGGTATTTGTTTTCAAAACCTTCTAAGTCTTTTAGAATTCTTATAATAACGAAAAATTGTTATTTGACAACTTCTTGTTAAAAGTTGTCAAAAGTTGTCAAAGTTACTAATAAGCAACTTTTTGTAAATTAGTTTCTTTTATGAAAAATCATTCCAAACCACCTTTTGGTTGGAATATCTATTAGGAAATGTAGAAATAGGGAGGAAAATATATCTAATGACAGATTGAAGTTGTTATTGTATAGAGAAAGCATTGAATCAATAAGAAAAATGTTATTTTGCTGCATTTTTAGTATTTATGGTCATCATACAGATTTTTACAACCTGAGATCATTGGATAGGTCACATGGTGAGATAGAGGTTTGAATCACCTTTCATTTTCATTTATTTTGAAGCCTTGAAGTGGAGGGAAAAGAAAACTAGAGGGTTTTTAGTGTTGATTGGTCTAAATCAGGCCTATACCTATGGTTTCACCTTGTTTTGCTCATATCTTACAAATTAACCATGAGAAAAATCTGATTCTAGGTTAATTTTAAGATATGGGGGCATAATTAACTTTTTGGTGGTTTCAAGACATGCCAATGCCAGCTGCTAGAGTTATAAGCCAAACCCTAGGACATGCATCTCTATGTGATTGTCTAGTTTTGTGCAACTGAATGCATAAGTTGAGTTGGGGGTGGAATTTGAAGGTGAAATCAAGGACATAGTAATATTTCATGGTCATTGACATGATCTAGGTGTTGGTAGTGATTGGAAAGGAGTTTGAAGGGTACTTGCTTTGTTGAAAAACCCTAATTAGGCCTATTTCCTACTAGGTGATTTGGGTGAAAAGGAGTGTTAGGGGATCGGCCAAGCCCTCATCCTTTGCAATCCTTTGAGACTAGTTGAAAGGACCCTCTTAAGTTAGAAAAAGGGAATAGTCATTCCCCTTGGGGTTAATTAAGCCATATTTCTAATCCAACTCCTTATTGCCCTTCTTAAGGAAAGTGAATTTCCTTGTATGCCACAAAACTTGGGATTGGGTTGTGAGGTCAAAACTTGTTTGTTTTGGTTGTCTTTAGTGTGAAGATTCTATATTCCACCCTAATAAAAATTATTATCCCTGAATCCTTTAATCCTAGATTGGGTCTAGATAGCCTAGATTAGGGCTAGTTTGTGGTTGTGGACTACCTTATGGAGGCTCATACTATATTAGGGAAATTAATTGGGAATTTCTATTCTCCAACACCCTTTTTAGGAGATAAAAAGTAAGATATCTTGGAGCTTTGCAACAAGTGGTATTAGAGCAATATTAGATCTTTGGAAGAAGACAAGTAGCTAATATGGCATATAGTGAAGATGTTGAATTGCCTAGCAGGATGAAAATTGCATAATTGTTCAAGATAATTAAAGAGCATGATGCTAAGAGGAATTTGATGAGGAAGGGATGGAAAATATTAAAGAACAAGTCAAGAAAGGAAGTGGTCGAAACTTTGGAGTTGAAGAAGAGGTTAGTGATGGAGAAGAACCTCTGCAAGATGTGTAAGAAGAAGATATTCCTGCTGACCAGAGGCTACTTGCGAGGAATTTGAAATCCATGGAGAGAAGGACTATGGATGGTAAGCTTGATCTACATGTTTTTAGTGGAAAGATGGATTTTGAAGAATTCATGGATTGGCTAGATGCTCTCAACAACTTCCTTGACTATGAAGAGATACCTGAACACCAAAAGGTGAAAATAACAAAATCCAAGTTGAAAGGATTTGCCTTAACTTGGTGGAATTTCATTCAATTAGAGAGAGTGAAATTGGAAAAGAATCCAATACATACATGGAAAAGGATGGAAGCCTTGGTGAAGGAGGCTTATGTACCTGAATATTATGAAGTACAACTTCATACCAAAAGGCAAAATTTGAGACAAAAATAAATGGATGTCTCTAGTTATACAGAAGAATTTCACAAACTTGCCATGAAATCAAATATGGTGGATCTTGAAAGTGTTAAACTTGTAAGCTATATGCATTGGTTGGGACTCAACATTTAGGATGAATTGAGTCTATTCTCTCTTAATAAAATCCAATTTTTTTATCAATTAACATTAAAAGTTGAAGGAAAAATCAAGAGAAAACAAGACCTAGGTGGAAGAGATAGAGGCCAAAAAGACTTCAAAAATAAAGGAAGAGGAACAAGCAATGGGAGAGACAAAAAAAAAGACAATTTGGTGACAACAACCAAGAAAAAAAATTAGACAAAAGGTAGTTCTAGAGGATCCTCAAGAGGAAGAAGAAGAGGCTATAGGGGAAATTTGAAGGAAGGAGTTTAGGACCTCCAAGATGTTATAGATTCAATCAAATTGGGCATATTTCTTCAAAATCCCCTGAGAAACCAAGCAATTAGACAAAGAGAAGAGCTAATCTTATTAGGGAAGATGATAGTCAAGGAGACCATGCTAAAAAATCATATGCACAAACTGAAGAAGGGGAAAGTCTAATGATGAGAAGGACTTTGTTGAGGATACCAACCACATAAGAACCACCTTAGAGGAAGTCTCTATTCAAAACAACTTACATAGTTGGAGGCAAGGTATGTAAAATAGTGATTAACAGTTGATCTAGTAGCAACATGGTGTCTATAAAAGTAGTGGAGAATTTGAAATTAAAGAGGGTACCTCACCCTTTCCCCTACAAGGTATCATGGCTCACAAAGAGTCAACATGCTATCATTGAAGAACAAGCTTGGGTGGAGCTACAACTTGGAAAGTACAAAGGTAAGGTGATCTATAATATTGTTCCAATGGATGCTTGCCACTTGTTACTAGGGAGACCATGGCAGTACGATGTGGAGGTACACCATGATGGGAGATTGAACACCTACACCATAAAATAAAAAGGAGAGAAGGTGACTTTCTTGCCCATGTTTGATAATATGGAGGAACAAAAGGAATCAAAATTTTTGTTTGTAGGAGAGAAAGAATTTCTAGAAACTGTCAAGAAGGATAGATACCCATGCTATGGCTTAGCAATAAAACCTCAAGACAAGAGGAAGGATGAGGAAGCCCATAAGATGAAAGAACCAAAGAGGAGAGTAGGTCCTAAGGAGGGTGTAGATTTTCTTGAGATGTATGTCGATATCTTGGCCACAAATATACCAAGTAAACTTCCACCAGTTAGAGAGGTAAACCAAAATATTAATTTAATTCCTAGAGAAAGCTTGCCAAACAAGCCTACTTATAAGTTAATACCTTAGGAAAATAAGGAGATGGCAGGGTAGATCAAGAACTTCTACATAAAGGGTTAGTAGCAAAAAGCCCTTATGCAATTCCAACCCTTTTACCTCCAAAGAAGGATGGGACATGGAGGCTACATACAAACTCCAAGGCTATAAATAGGATTAATATAAGGTATAGATTCCCTATGCCTAGAATAGAAGATTTTCTTGATCATTTGAGTGGAGCAAGGTATTTTTCCAAGGTTAATTTGAGAAGTGGGTACCACCAGATCAGGACAAGGGTAGGTGATGAGTGGAAGACTACCTTTAAAACTAATGCAGGCTTGTATGAATGGAGGATGATGCCATTTGGGCCATCCAATGCCCCAAGTGCATTCATGAGACTCATGAATGAGGTCTTGAGACAATTCCTTGGAAAGTTTGTCATAGTGTATCTTGATGATATACTAGTGTTTAGTAAGACAAAGGGAGATCACTTGGAGCATCTTGATTTGGTCCTAAAGAGGCTACAAGAGGAAAGATTTTTCATCAACTTGGAGAAGAGTGTCTTTTTGCAAGAGGAGCTTGTATATCTTGGGTTTATCATATCAAGAGGGATTATCAAGATGGACCCTAATAAGGTGGTAGCCATACTAAGTTGGCCTTCTCCAAGAAACATGTTTAAGGTAAGAAGCTTTAATGGACTTGCTTCTTTCTATAGAAAGTTTATTAGAAATTTTAGTCAATATTGTGCACCTATATTGGACACTATAAAAGGTGGTCAAAGATGTAAATTTTTTTGGACCAAAGAGGTTGAAGATGAATTTCAAATGCTAAAGAAGAAAGTGGTAGAAAAACCAATACTTGTTGTCTCTGATTTTTAGAAGGTATTCACCTTGGAATGTGATGCTTCAAATGTTGTAGTTGGAGCAGTACTAAGTCAGGAGGGTAGACCTATTGCATTTTTCAGTGAAAAATTGAATGACTCCAAGAAAAGGCATTCATCTTATGATTTGGAACTATATGCCTTGGTTCAATCATCAAAAAAGTGGAGGCATTATCTACTACCTAGGGAATTTGTGGTCTTTACTAACAATCATGTCTTTAGTATCCTAAATAGCCAAGAGAAATTGAGCCATAAACATATGAAATGGGTAGAATCTATTCAAGAATTCACCTTCACTATAATACATAAGAAGGGGGTGGCCAACAAGGTGGCATATGCTCTGAGTAGGAGGAACTTGGTAGTACAAGAAATCAAGTTGCAAAGTGTGGGAGTTGATTCCTTGAAAGGAATGTATGAAAATGATGAAGACTTCCAAGAAGTATATCAAGTATGTTTAGATTATTTGAATATTATCATATGAAATATGAAAATTTCCTCATCCAAGATGGTTTACTATTCAAAGGGCATGAGTGGCCATTTTGGCATGGATAAAACTTTGGAGCAGGTAAGGAGGTACTATTTTTAGGAAAGTATGTGGAGCCATGCACTATTTGTCAAAAGGCCAATGAAACTTCTACAAATGCTAGTCTATACCAACCCTTACCTATATTAACTAGACCATGGATTAGTTGCAACATGGATTTTGTCATGGGATTGCCAAGAACATAAAAAGGTTTTGATAGTATATATGTGGTAGTTGATAGATTTAGTAAGATGTCTCATTTTATTCCATGCAAAAGTACTAGTGATGCTACCTATAATTCTAATTTGTTCTTCAAGGAGATTGTGAGACTTCATGATTTACCATAGTCCATCATTTTAGATAGGAATGTGAAGTTCCTTGGGCATTTTTGGAGGACACTATGGAGGAGATTAGGCATAAATCTGAGTTTCAATTTTACCTACCATCCACAAATGGATGGGCAAACTAAAGTGGTCAATAGATCACTAGGAAAGTTTCTTAGATGTGTTACCAAATAATATGGTACAAAATGGGATTAAATTCTACTTTAGGTTGAGTTTGCATTCAATGATTTAGTGAATAGGAGTATGGGGAAGAGTCCCTTTCTAGTTGTTTATGGGTACAACAAAAAGGGTATCTTGGAGCTAAGAGACATTCCATCTGATGTTCCAATCAATGGCAATGGTGAAAAATTTGCTAAACATATGAAGGATGTCCATGATCAAGAGAAGATAGCATTGGAAAAGAGTACAGTGAAGTATAAAGAAGCCAAAGATAAAGGTAGGAGAGATGTGCAATTGTAGGTTGAAGATTTGGTGTGGATCTACTTGAAAAGGAGAGATTTCCAAAGGGAAAGCACACCAAAATGCTTATGAAAAAGGTTGTTCCATGTAAGGTGTTGAGAAAATTGGGAGAAAATGCTTATGAATTTGAACTTCCAACACACCTTGGTATCTCACCAATCTTCAACATCACTGATCTCACACCTTATAAAGGTGGTGTAGATGAAGGAAATGAAACACAGTTGGAAGAGATTGAACAAGATGTTGTAGCATTACCTTCCCATGCAAAAAAGGAACCTAATATGATCTTGGACACTAATGTCATTAAAAAGAATAGGAAGAACACTTACAAGAAATATCTAGTGAAGTGGGCAGGTTATCTTGAAGAGGAAGCTATTTCAATGGATGAAAAAAATATGGAGAGGCATGACACAAGTCTGCAACAAATCATCTCAAAGGGAGTTGTGATTAATGAACCCTAGGAGTATGGTGCAAGAGCACACTCAAATTCATCTTCATCAGGGAACAATTGAGTTAAAAGTTTCTCCAACTGGTCTATGTAATAAGTCCTAAGATGTAAGACCAAGGAACATAAGATGTATTTATAAATCTTGTCATCTAACTTGGGTCAAGGGAAATTTTGTTAAAACTAGGAGGAATAGATGTTGGAAGTTCTTGGTATTTTTTTAAAACACCTTTTAAGTCTTTTAGAATTCTTAGAATAATGACAACTTCTTGTTTTGTGATATTGCTATCAGGATTTAACTGTGTGATTTTTGAGTCAAACTCATTGACCCATGTTTCATGAGTAATGTATCAAACATGAATCCATCTCTCATGAGAATAAATGGAACACTTAGCACTTGTTGGATCTAGGTGATCATTTGACAACTTCTTGTTAAAAGTTGTCAAAGTTGCTAATGAGCAACTTTTTGCAAATTAGTTTCTCTTATACAAAATCATTCTGAACCACCTTTTGGTTGGAAAAAATATTAGGAAATGTATAAATAGGGAGGAAAACAAGTCTAATGAAAATTTTAAGTTGATATTGTATGGAGAAAGCATTGAATAATAAGAAAACTATTATTTTGGTGCATTTTTACTATTTCTGGGTGTGGCATAGATTTTTATGGCCTAACATCATTGGATATATCACATGGTGAGATAGAGGTTGGAATCACCTTTCATTTGCATCTAGTTTGAAGCCTTGAAGTGGAGGGATAAGCAAACTAGAGAGTTTTTAGTGCTGATTGGTGTAAATTAGGCCTGTACCTAGGGTTTCACCTTACTTTGCTCATATCTTGCAAAGTAACAATCGGAAAAATCCAATTCTAGGTTATTTGTAAGATATTGTGTTTTAAATTAAATTTTTGGTGGTTATAGGACATGTCAATGCTGGTCGTTGGAGTTATTAGCCAAACCCTAGGACATGCATCTCTATGTGACTATCCAGCTTTGTGCAAATGAATGCATAAGTTGAGGTGGGTGTGGAATCTAGAGATGAAATCAAATATATTGTACTATTTCATGTTCCTTGAAATGATCTAGGTGTTAGTATTTATTTGGAAGGAGTTTGAAGGGTACTTTCTTTGTTAAACAACCCTAATTAGGCCTATTTCCTACTAGGTGATCTGGGTGAAAAGGAGTGTTAGGGGATTGGCCAAGCCCTCATCCTTTGTAATATTTGAGACTAGTTGAAAGGACCCTCTTGAGTTAGAAAAAGGGAAAATTCATGCCCTTGGGGGTTAATTAATCCATAGTGCTGATCCAACTCCTTGTAGCCCTTCTTAAGGAAAGTGAGTTTCCTTGCATGCCACAAAACTTGGGATTGGGTTGTGAGGTTAGAACTTGTTTTTTTTTGTTGTTTTTGGTGTGAGGGAGTCTAGATTCCACCCTAATAAAATTATTATCCCTTAATCCTTTAGGTCCCATTTGGTTAATGGATATCAATAGGAATTAGAATTAGCAATTCTAAAAAAATTGTAATCCACTATTTGGGTCGATGAAATGAGAATTGGAATTCGAGAATATTAGAATTTTGTATCCTCATTTATCCCCCAATTTGAGGATTTGGTCTTCCTTCCAAATAGTTGGTATTGCTCAAATATCTATTTTAATTCCAATTTTGGAAAAACAAGCATTCCAAATTAATGGAAAGAAACTTTTTTCATATCTGCCATACCTATTTTTTTGGCACTCACTTTTGATCTACTAAAATATATTGTTCTTGTCGCTTTTTCTCACCATTTTATCTTCTCTAGTTACTCAACATTATTGTGTTGGTCTGCAAATAGGTATGGATTTTCATTTTGGGTTTTCTAGGGTTTATATATCTTTTATTCTTCCTTATCATTTAGTTTCTCCATGTTGTAGAGGTGAGTGCATTTGATTATCGGGAGGTTGTAGAGGTTGCATTATTCATTCTTCATTGGGTAACATCTTCCTATAAGTGGCGATGTGTTTTTTGGGGCTTTTTTTTCTTTTCAGTTGTTTCTTGTTGAAGGCTTTTTTGGAAAGGGGAAATTTATTATCCATGTCGCTCAAGAGTTCATTGCATTCATTATGGTTTATAGATATTTGGGCAACTACTTCATTGAACACTTTTTCATCATCTGCTGCACCATACTTCAACTCTTTTAGTTTTCTTACAAGCTCACCCATTTGGCTTAAGTTTTCTATGTATTTATTGTGGTTAGTAGAGATTTGTGCAACCACTTTATTGAATACCATCTTTTCAGCCTCTACCATATATACTTCAACTCTCTTAGTTTTCCAGCAATCAACTCACCCATTTTGCTTAAGATTTCCATGAACTCATTGCAGTTCACAAAGATTTGGGAAACTGCTACATTGAAGACCTTTGTGTCATCTGCCATATCATACTTCAACCCTCTTAGTTTCCCAACTAGCTCACCCATTTGGCTTAAGAGTTCTATGCATTCATTGTGGTTGGCAAAGATTTGAGCAATCTGGTCTATCAAGAAAGCTACAATAGACAACCCTACAACCAGCTAGTGCACCTTCCCAACAATTTCTAGTATTTGTGCTACCTGCTTCTTTTCTTCATCTCCTTGTAAATACCACCTGCATTAATTGCAGCTCCTTGTAATCTTTAAGCCAAAAAAAAAATTCAAATTATAGTTACCTTGTTCGCTTCCAGCCAAAAATACTTGTTCAAAAATTCAACGAATGCAAACCCACTTTGAAGGAAGGAGGGCCATACTGATTTCTCTATATTAGTAAGCTTCTAAACTTGTGGGCATCTCTTATTATTTTGACTACAATTACAAAAGGGATAATGATAAATGCCAAAGTGAATGAGTCTTTCTTATGATCGATCAAACATATCAAATGAAAATCACCAGTTACCTTAATCTTCGGTTGAATATGCTTATCCATGAAGAAAAATTGTATTAGTATAAATCAATCAAGTCACAATATTGTCATGGGGTGGAGGGTTGGTGAAGGGTGGTGGTAGTATATCATGGTTGTCTTAGATATGAAAGAGAGCATTAGGGTGAAAAGAGAAGTAGGATTTTGGAAACTAAAGAGCTTTTTCTCAATCATAATTTATTTTCTTCCTTCTAAGATTTTAGCTTGTAAGTGGTTGTGATGATGATTTATTGTGTTCAAGCTCAACAGACTGGATTGCAGCTCTTTATTGTTGCATGTCGATATTCTTGCTAAATTGAGCAACCACTAAGTTTACTAAATGGAAATTGGTAGATGTCTCTTATATTTCAGGGATTTTTTTTTTACTTTTGAATGTGGCCTAAGGGTTTGTGAGTCATGTTTTATTTTAGTCATCTTTTTTAACTTTAGGCATTGATCATATGATAGAGATCTATATGGCTTTACTCAATAGTACTTGTATGGATTTAACTTTAGGCTCCAATAATATGATAAAGATCTATATGAATTACTATAGGTCAATGCATTTCAATTTGGTGTTGAGTCATGCCGGATAGTTTTGTTAATCTTGTCTTCTAAATTTGAATGTGAATCAATCTAGAAATGGCCCAATGTCTAGAGCTTTGCTGCTTGCTTCCATGTTAACAGAGCTATTTTAGAGTGGCCTTTGGCACTACAGTGGGAGAAGTTGGTTGCTTTGACTTAGTTTTTTTTGGTTTGAACTACTCAAATTTGTGACACTTGAGATTTTTTTATGTTACATTTATGTGCTATGCCATCTAGGTATAGGGTAGAAAATTTTGTTTCTTCTTCCTCTGCCATGGTGTATAATTGGAAATTTGTGTCCAATTTTTGGACCCAATCATGAGCGGTCATCTCTATCGATGCATTAAAGTATGGAACTCTTAGTTCTCTTAACTCTTTTTCTATGTTGTGGTGATGGTTCCCTTTTGGTAAATTTTGCATCATTAAATCAATATAATATTTCAACACTATTTCTCTTTATAACCTTACTCTTGCCTGATCTAACCAAAATTATTCTCAGAGATTAGAAAACATGGTCTCATTATTTGTTAGCAGATCAATTTTGGAATAAAAGAGGGTTAGGTCTCTCCAATATTTAATTCTTTTAAATTCCTAATCCTAATATGGTGTAGTTTGTAATAATCTCTCCATCTGTTTCCAAGTAGTTTTCTACTCTTCCATCAATTGATTGAATTTGTCACTAAGTTCACACATTTTATTTTGAAGCTAGCAAGATTTTATGTTGTCATACCAATTTGTGATGTCCACTTTTTGGTTATGAAGGGATGTTGGGATGATTACATTAATCTATTTTCATTACAGTGTCTAATGGATACACAATCAAGCAAGATGATTGAGTCTCATCCCTATATTTTCACCCTATATTTCTTTCCATTACACAATGTTGAGAATTAATCAACTGAGAATCATCACCAACAATGTTAGCCAATACAAAAGATTGACCAACATACTCACCAAGAGGATCTATTAGAGGGATCACACTTCTTTGTGGACTTATATTGGTTTATATGATTTCACTTCGCACAATTTTTAGTGTTTAGACATTAGGTTTACCAAACTTGTAGCAGATTTACCATTTCAAAATAATGCAAATGCAACAATGCTACCAAAGAGTGGTAGTTTCATGAAATGATTAACTTTAAAGTTAGTAGGTATAAAGATTTAAGTAAGATATGACAAGTGGATTAATTTGTTAAATGATCAATAATAACTCTAAAGTGGAGGGTTGCCCCTAGGCTAATAGACTAATGAAAATAGGGATATAGAATAATGAAAGAGCTAAAGAATACTAGTGGCTTTGCATGGAATGAGTCAACGCAATCAATGGATGCTAATGAAAATGTTTGGGAAGAGCTATTGAAGGTGACATGGTCATTCAAATATTTAATATTTATTTAACAAGTTATTACGTTAGCAATGATAGTCAAATGAGTAATCCAATTTTATGAAAACATGTAGAGGAGAGAATTCAAAAATGTGAAAGTGTTTAAGAGGCAGTCATTTCAATACTATAATGACTTAGCCTTGATTGTGGGAAATGACATGGTGGATGGTGTCACATCTACAATAGTACAAGATACAAAAGAAGGGCACACTATGGATGCAACTATAGATATTGATGATGATTATGAAGACATTCATACACCAATTCAAGCTACTATTGATTTAGATGATGAAGATATGAGTATTCCCATGTCTAATCAGTGCAGTGTAGCAAGTGGAAAACATGGCCATTCAACATCATCAATAAAGAGGAAAAAGAGGAAGAAGGCCAATATGGCTAGTTCCATGGATAAGATGTCTCATTCAATTGATAAGCTAAATGATACCCTTCTTAAGCCTCAATTTATCAAACTGGGTGAAGAGCATAAGCTAAAATATTTACAAGAGGTCTATACTACACTAAAAGCCACCAGTGAACTTAGTATTAGTGCTTTGATTGAGGCATTTGACACCTTTGTGTCTGATCCTAATAGAACCAAAGGGTTCTTGATAATGAATGAAGAGGAGAGAGAAGAATAAATTTGGATAAAGTTTCTAGGGTTTTAGTAACTCTATTGTTGTTCACATACTTTTGAGATCGATTTTATAACTTTTAAATGTTTAATTTTTGTTGACCACATCCCATTTGATGGATATGGGAAAGGATTTTCAAATGAATATTGTAGTTATATTAGTAAATTATAGTCACTAATATCAATCTAAAATTTATATGCTGATTGTTTTTTATGATCTCCTATGTATCTATAAAAAAAAATATCAAGTGACTGGCTATATAAATTTGACTAATTGCAATATGAGGCTTGTATGTCATACAATTAATTTTTTGTGTGGATGATGTTTATTTCTTTCTATAATTCAAGAATTGCATTTTATAAGATAAATGGTATTGAATTGGTGCATAGTATTGACATGACAAAGAAGGTCAATTTGAAGAGGTAGAGGAGTTTGTGACTAGGTTTTCTTTATATGTGGTGGCTGTGAATATACCTCTGTTGGGTGTTTATTCTTGACACAACTATTAATATAAGGCTATACCAAGGTGGTTGTACTTGACTAGGACTTCAACTAGTTGGTTGTGGAGTTTTCTTGTTATTTTTTGTAGGGCATACACATTGTTGGAGCTATTTGAAAGTTGTATAGGTTTAAACACTTTTCTCGAATTGCTCATTGGGAAATACAAGGTTCTATACATTTGGTGGGATTGTTTACTAAGCTGTACTAGGCCATACTATGGTATTCTTCTTGAGGTTGTGTAGTTTTTTGTGACTAATCTAACTAGGATGTAGTACTAAATTATCTAAGACTAAAGTCTCAACAACATCATTATCTCATACATAAAATTGATGCTACTTACATCATATGATATATCATATTTTCCTTCCCAAGCATTCATGATGATGTGAATGTAGGTCAACCTTTGTTTATGTCATTCTTGCCAAGCATTCATCATGATGATGATGCTACAAAAATCTTTGTCATTTCAATACTATGCATCTATTTTGAATTGGAGCATAGTATTGAAATGACAAAGATTGTTGTAGCAAGTCTTTTTGAAAACCTTATTTAGTAAAGTTTTATATAGCAGCCAATTGCATATGCTTACAAATTTAGTTTAAATCCATAACTTGAAATCTTATTGCTTGACGTTTGATATGTTTTATATTGTGTTCTTTGTCCATTGTGGTTGCACACTTGATACACTTTTTGCTTATGCTTGTCATTGTTTTTTGTTGTTCCTATAGCAATAGGACTTGTTGCAACAATCTTTGTCATTTCAATACCATGCATCTATCTTGAATTGGTGCATAGTATTGAAATGACAAAGATTGTTTTAGTAAGTCTTTTTTTAAACCTTATGTGGTAAAGTTTTATACAGTAGCCAATTGTATATGCTTACAAATTTAGTTTAAATCTAAAACTTGAAATTTCAGATTTTTCACTGACTATAGGTTCAAAAATGTTATTGAGGAACATTTATGTTATCATTAATGATTTGATTGCAATGGGGGGAAATCATGACAACATTTTCTTGGAGCTGTTGACTAGTTTTATTTAAAACCTATTTGGTTTTCTATACTATGACGTTTGATCTATTTTATATTATGTTCTTTGTCCATTGTGGTTGTGCAATTGATACACTTTTCACTTATGCTTGTCATTTTTTGTTGTTTTTTGCATGTATTTACTATTGTGATGTTTAATTGAAGATAGTTGATAAGATGACACATATATGCTATTGACTTTTCAATTTTCTGCTCTTACATGTAATTCTCTATTCTTTATTGATACAAGATTCATGGCTTCGATTGATGTGGAAATTCATAATTGCCCATGTGGTGCTAGCCTGTGCCATTTAAAAGTGTCATGCACGAAGAAAAATCTTGGGTGCTAGTTTTGGTGTTGTCCTGAGGGGAAAAAGGTTATTAATGACATGTTATATATTAAATGTTTCATATTAATGACATGTAATCTCTTTAGTATGAGCTAATGTATATTTTGTATTGTAGGGTAATGATGGTTGTGGACATTTCATGTGGGTTGATGTTCACTCTACAACTGCAGATAATGAAGGAGATGAGTGGAAAATGTGTAAGACATGAGAGGTGGTCAGGGCTGACATTGGTTGAATGACCAAAGCTAAAAAATATGACGAAGGACATGAGTGTCAAATGTGTAAGGCATGAGATGAGTTTAAAATGTATAAGGCACAAGAGGCTAGAATAGTCTTTTTGTGTTGCCTTGTATGTTGCCTTCTACGTGTAATTATTGGCCTCCTATTCAGCATTGTATATTAGAACCTTATGCAAAAATGAGCTTAATAAAGACAAAAGTTTACTACATACTTTTTGAGTTACCTCAATCTCTTAAGTTTGTATAGAGACATTTGACAAGTTTTATGTAATGTCACGAAAAGATATAAATTAATGAAGTTTTTGGAGTACATATTTTCCATGTGTGGCATTGTTTTAGTGACAATAAATAAAATGACTCTAAAATCATGTCTAGTGTAAGATACATTTTTGTCACATTTTAAATCATGTTAAAATGATGGATTAAAATCATATTTCACTATGTTGAAATTTAAAAATTAAACAAAATTGCTTATTCTAGTCGGTATTCCAATTTTAGAAATGTGCAACCAAATGGTGGAAATGTGCATTCTCATAATGAATTCTTGGTGAACCAAATGGTTCCAAATCAAATCCTCAAAATAGTAATCTGGATTTCAAGTTCCAAAATCCCAAACCAATGTTATTGAATGCTAATTCTCAAATCATATTCTAGCAACCAAATAGGCCCCTAATCCTAGATTTGGTCTAGATAGCCTAGGTGCAAGCTAGTTTATGGGTGTGGGCTACGTTGTGGAGTCTCATACTATCTCGAGGAAAGTAATTGAGAATTTCTATTCTCCAACACCCTTTTGAGGATATAAAAAGTAAGATAGCTTGGGGCTCTACATAAGAAAGGATGAGAGTTAAGTGTAATAATTACATGATATTATGTTATGACATATTTTTAGATGATGATAGTTGTTTTAAAGATTTCATTTGTTTTATGCTTCTTGTCATTTCAAAAGTGCTCTACAAATCTTTGCAATTCACCTTTATGCTTTTGCCAATTTTTTGCTATCCTCTAAGTGATATCTTGTTATCATAACAATGGGGAGGATATAATTCGGCATGAACCCATAGTTCATAATATTATCCTCCAAGGTTATGACTATCAGCCATAGTTTGAAAATCATGGATGGCTTCAGTATTTTTAGAGGCTTACAACTTGGGATGAGGAGATTGTATTTTAGTTCATGCATTCATTAATCAATGGGTAGCCATGGTAAAAGGGCTTAGGGTTGAATGTAACCAAGAAATAACCTCATAATTCTTTGGGTTATCACAAGAAGGTGAATATTTTGAAGAAGACATAGACTCACATTTGGCAAGAACACAATTCACCTTGCATACAAACATGTAATTGGTAATAGATAGAAAGAAAGGCACAATGTGAGTATCTATTTAGGAACCCTATAATTGGTGTGCTCTATTTATTATGAAGTAAATTACATGTGACGGAAGGCATTAGTGGTTACAGAGCATTCATTTCAAGCTTCTCATCTCTTTGAGACATGCCAACAAACTGTTCAACCTTCCACATTTCCTTTTTAGTCTTTTAAAGAAATGAATTGCATCTTTTCAAGAAGGTAAGCCTAATTTGGTCTCAAACCACTGTTTGATTAAAATACTAGTTGAAAGAGCCTTAGTTAGAGTTATAATTTTTCATGATATGATTTTTTGTTAATGAGTGATTTTTTTCTAACAAGTGGAGGACCTAGAGGCTTAGGAATAGGAAGAAGGGTGGATACAACAATTGATACTATTACAATTGTAGAACATACTATATCCATTGAGTCCTTAGAGAGCCCTAGGTAATCTAGTTAGAAAAAGAAAAAGGTGGTGGAAATATCACCATATGTTCCTATTGAAAGGAAAAGAAATAAAAAAAACTTGTGACTAAAGAGAACCCTACCTGACCCCAATTACAAACTGGTGTAAAAACTAGGTCTTTAGCAAGTAAGTGTAAAAAAGAACCAATTCAATAATCAAGAAAAACTAACCCAAATTGATCCAGAGGATATTTTCACCAAAAATTGAAGTATCTTCAAAACTCCAATAATCAATACCATGTTAAAGTTCTCAAAATTATAAATCCAATGCAATTTGAACAGATAAAAATGGAGTCTATATGCAAAAGTTATGGCCAATCAAAGTTTGGTCAAACTAGGTACAGAGTTCACCAAAAGGTTAAAAAATCATCTTAAAAGTGCTCAATTATAGATTTCAAATCAAAGATCTTGTCGAGAGCTTTCTAGCAGTGCTTGTTTCATCAAAATTAGAGTCCGTATGTGAAAGATATAATAGTTTGAAATTCAGGTAAAAAAATTAATTTGGATGATGTTAGCATGACATCACTATTTTGATAGGATAGTTGGGCAGGAGGTGGCAAAAGGTGTTATTGGGATTTGAACCCACAACTTCCCTTTTGCAAGTAACAACCATTGCCACTACACCATACATTGGCTTTTTGAGATTATTATTTGCAAATTTTTATTTGAATTTATGCCCACCTAAGTAGCTTACAAGGGCCGCCGGTGAGATTGGAACCTCTAACCAGTGGCTTCCCAAAAGTATTAACTACCGGTGTGCTATTTTAGTGCTTGAATATATTAATGCATGACACATTATTTGTATTTTAAACCAACTCCCACCACCTTTAGCAAAGAGGTTGTTTGCTAAATTTTTAACCCCTAAAAAATAAGATAAGCCAAATCTCCTAAATGGGCAAAGGGGTATTTACAAAATGTAATTAGTTAAAGGCCCTATTTTTATACTTTATGGTTATAGCCTTATTTTGGATTTTTTTTGTATAAAAGGGGGGTTAGGGGCCTTTTTGGAGATCATTGAATAGTCGGAGAATTCAGAATTGCTGAACTTGGAGAGAATTTTCTAGGACATTTTTAAGTATGCATACCAGAATAATGCTACTATGCTTATAAGGGAATGATTTTGTAACATTATAGCTAATTTTTGGAGTTAATTAGATTGGTCCCCCTATTGGAGCAGGACCCGAAGACATAATCCATATTGGACAAACTTTGAAATCAAATGTGTTGTGTCCTTTCTCTCTTTGCTCATTCTTTTTTTTTTAATGTTGTGATATTCTTTCTTTTAATTATGTTAATTTAATTCATTAAATTAACTTTATGTAATTCATTGTCATTCTTTTGTAATAGTCCTAGATCCTAGTAATCATATCACAAATTAAATAGAAGGATTAGAGGATGTCAAGGGTAAAATTGTCATGACTTCATCCTCTATTAAAAGAAAGAAATTCCAAAAAGAGACTCTTGTAGCTTGTGCTAAAGGAGAATCTTTGAGGAATAAGAAAATGGTGGCTAAAGCTAAAACACCTATGAGGAAAAGTAAGTGAATTGCTAAAGGTTTTTTAGACAATCTTGTTGATCTGAAATTCCTAAAGTAGATGCCTTTAAAATAAATGAAGAAATCCCTGAACATGGTAAGGATGAAGAATTGGGAATAGGTTCAGAAAATGTGCCACAAGATCCTAGTCAATCTAAGGAAGATGTTGTTCATATTAGTGATGACAATAATGACAATTATTATGATCATGGTAACTTTATTTTTCAAAGTAAAAGAGTAGATCCTCAAATAGTGTATGAGTCTAATAATGATACCATATTTGTTTCTGGTAATGAACAAGAACAAACTCTAAATGATGATCCACAAAATCAAGATGAAGATTATCCTACATTTAATGTTATATTTATATAACAAGTTGTGGAGAAATTGGTTAATGAAGGTTTGGAGACCTCAGTGTAGGTTGCTCAACAAATGGAAGAAGAACCTCCACTATAAAAACCAATATATGGTAATACAGAGAAAGCCATAGTCTCATGGAAAGAAAATTTTGTTTCTAATCCTTAATCAGAGAAGCCCAAAAATAATGAAACAAACAATGATGATGGTTCTGGGTGGGTAGATATTCATAATCAGGGACCAATGCCTCCACTAGACCTTTCCACACTGCTAGTAGCATGCCTAAGACTTTACCAACAATTTTTAATAGAAAAGGCCATGCGTATGGAGGAAAAGAGGAAAATGTAGAAAATTATTAATAATCAACAATGAGAGTTATTGGACCAAGAAGAAAATATTATGGTTTTAGAAGATAAGGTCACTCAGTTGACTACATTAGTGCTTGAACTTCTTCAATATAGGAATCCAACACAAGTTTATGCTCTGTTCCTTAAAGAATAGATTTTGAATTACAAGATGAATTAGTTTGTTCAAGGTCTTAACTCTTCTTTAAATACTCCCCATGAATTCTATTATGCATTTCAACAATCTCCTTCAGCCATTAACAATTTGTTATGTGAGTTGTACATGCATAACCTAGTTGTTCTGGATGACATGGAATGAAATCCCTTAATGCATGTAGGGGATATCCAACTTAGAGAATTTATGTCTTGGGCTCAAAATGAGATCACCTAAGAGAAACAAACCATACCATATCAAGAAGCAGAGGAATTGGAACCATTATATTTAAGGCATGAAGAAAAAGGCCCACAAACATATTATTATGATTTCTTGAAGACAATAGTTAGTGATCGAGGCGAGGAGCACTTTAAGCCTCTTAGGAAGGTTTCTTATGAAAAATTTATGGAATTTCAAAAAAGTGAGCTAAAGGTGGTCAGAAAATCAATAACTTAGCGATGGATAAGATGTCCTCATAGTTTGCAACTCTGAGAGTAACTTTCTCTCAAGAACTTCATTATGGCTAGCCGATGAGCCCCATGGTATGTAATGTTGGGACAAACTAGAGGAAGCTTCTAGATTCCAATCTGATTTCATTCACCTTTTCTCATGCATCCACTATTTGGAACTATTAAGGATGTGAATGACCATGACATGGCCACCAAGGTATAGATTTGGGAGAATCTGAAGGAGTTTAAAGGATATTATTAGAGTTGACAGACGTGAGGATTAGGAACTAGTATAGTATAGGATTTTAGGCTGAAGGAAAAAGTCATAAAATAGATGCTTTCTAGAGAACCAACAAACCCTTAAGTTGGGGGGAATGATGGGCTTGTTGGTCTGATTTTCACATTTGCAAAAAAATTGAAATTTTTTGGTGAAAAACCATTTGAGTTTTTAAATACTATAGACTAGGGTTTTTATTTCAAGAGATTCTGGAAGTTTTTAGGTTGCCCTAGTTTTTCCCTGTTTCATGTGTTTTCAAATTCTATTAACTTCTCAAGGTTGGTCTCTTAACACAGCCATGAAATTGTCCCAAGTCTAAAACCCCTAACTGCCCTTTTGAATTTTTGAGGAGTTGTAAAATGCTTTAAATTCATCCTTTACGGTCTTACGGTGTGAGGTTTCACGTAAGAGTGGAATGCCTTTTGCTTTTGGTTTTTGTGGCCACATTTTGTAACACAGCGAAGAAGCGTAAAGGTCTATTGCACTTTAAAAATTCTTGTGTTACAGGCTTATGAGTAAGCAGCTTGAGCGAAGGAGTGGAGAGGTATTGGGTGGTGATCTATGCATATACGTTTCAATTGGTAGCGTAAAGGTGTAATACCCCGACAAGGCGCAAAGCTTGATCTGAAGGGTGCACGAAGGTTTTAAGGTGTTACGAGTAAAAGAATTTCATAAGAGAGAAGGCAAGGTTCAATGGTGTTTACGTGCCTATGTTCTTGAGTTTGCAGACGATCGTAAAGCCTTGTTTTAGCAGTAAAGGCGTCAAGTGGGACCTGTTGAAGTGTCAGAAGGGCCCATTTGCAGCGAATCAAGTCGAGGCATGACATCTATGTCAGATGGGCCCATCCTGCATGGCACATGACTTAAGGTATGATTTTTGCATGTGCACAAAATCAACAGCGACGTTATTTTTAAATTTTTTGAGATCAAATCTGAGTCATTGATATTTGAGAAGAGCAATTTTTTTCATTACGCCCTTATGTTTGCAAGTTAAGCGTATGAATAAGGGTTGTTTTTTCCTTTCTTTGTGGTTATGAGTTCAGTCTTAGCGTGTAAGCATAAAGTGGTGAATAAAGGAAGATAAAGATAAAGAGCTTTACGCTTATGCGATAAAGGGTAAATGTAAGAATGCAATATCAGTTGAGTGGGCTCTCTGATGCTATGAATGAAGATAAATCATAAAAGTGATAGGTAAGTTTTGAAGCCTTACAGTGTCCCAGGAAATGAAGTAAGCAAAGCAACGTGGAGGCAATTTCTAAGGTCTCCATAGATAGGTGCACGTATGAGCGTAAAGGATAGAAGGAAAGCTTGAGCAAAGGTTTTACGCTCATACAAAGAATGGTTGAATCATAAGAATGAAGATGCTAGTAGAAAGGTTTCTGATGCTCTGGTGTGAAGGGTTGTGTATGAGCGTAAAAGGTGAGAAGGCTAAGATAAGGATTTTTATGCTTATACGAAAGAAGCTGAAATCGTAAAAGTGGAAGTATGCAGTAAAAAGGCTTGAGATCCTACGGGGTAAAAGGCATCATAAGAACGTAAAAGGAATTTGCAAAATAGTGTCAAGGCACCATTACATTCTTACAATTAGGGCATTTTGAAGCCTCTCTGAGTGAATGTAGAGATCCATCGAGGGCACTTTCGGCATTAGCAAGATTGAAGGTTTGACTCGGCATAAGAATGGAAGACAGTCATTTAAAAAAAAACATCTAATGTGTCATGATAGATAAGCAAAAAAGACAAAATTACTATAGCCAAGCAAAATAAAGCTTTGAAAAGTACATCAACATCAAATTTTGCGGCTGATATACCCTGATGGCAACTTGCGATCATAAGTTTTAAAGCTCATGCATGCTAAATTTATTAAAAAAAGTTGGCAGATATGTAATTAAAATGTCAAGGATTTGATTGAATTGTTAGCATCAAGAAGCTTGTTTCTATTCTGTTTTGAAATTTGAAAGTTACAGAGCTCTGTGTATCCTGTGCAATTGCAAAAGAATTCAAAGTATAGTTTGAAGAAATTATGGCTGAACAAGAAGTTGAAGAGATGCATGAAGAAGAATTTGAAGTTGAAGACGAGGGTGATGATGTTGTAGAGGTCACACCAGAGGGAAAAAGGAAAAAATCTGCTGCCAAGATAGAAAAGAGGAGAAGGGTCAGAAAACCAAACAAACATGTAGAAGACTGGTTGAAACTCCTTCCAAGGTCGTCAAATGCAATTTCTACAAATGATCATATTTTCAGAGACCCTTGTGTTTTTTTTCGAGATGCTCAATGCCCTAGAATGACTGGTTATGATCTTTTCATTTACTTTTATTAGAATAGAATAGAGAATGTGCCAGTATGTAACCCATGGAATAGAAATATGGCAAAATTGATATTCCCAGAAGTGTTCATTGATGTTGATCTATTGAAGGCCCTAATAAATTCATACGATCCAATAACTAGGACTTTCCATAGACATAATGGGAGTATATTATGCACATTGGATAGAACTTCTTTTGTTGAAGCCTTCGGATTAATGGGACAAATGGATGTGCCTATTGATATTGTAGATTTGCAAGGAAAGTTTGAGAGGAATAAAACCTATTTTGTAAGCAATGTCATGTTGCCACATATTCCTTACAGAGTTAAGAAGGCAGGGTTAATTCCAAGAACGGTGGGAGACTTTTTACCTTTGAGTAAGTTCAAAAATTACTTCAAAAACACAGTGTATGGGTTGCACAAAGTATTAGGGAGTGATGGTACAGAGGATTGTGTATATGGTTCTCTTTTTCTGATGGCATGTGACATATAGGATTCTTTTCATCATAAGGAGTATGATTATGTGGCCTTTATCATTGACAGTATGCACATGCAGATTTGTGATGCTAAGAAAGGAGAGATGAAAGACTTCAAGTTCCACCATTATTCATTACTGATGCACCTTATCCTATATAGCAACATTGGGTACATCAGTGGAGACTTCATTGATCAAAATTTTGATGAATTTGGTGAGTTACCTGTGCAACTCTAGACTCGTATTTGGCATAAGGATTTCTTTTATTCAAATGCCCTAGTTTTTTTAAATTTGTTCAGTTCTGTTATTATGAGGCAACTAGATCATACTTTCTTTAGGGCACCCAATGTTTTGAAGACTTTGTTTAGGCCCTCTTTCTTAGATGACAAAACAAAATTAGATCATAACTGGGGAAGTATATTTTTGTTTAAAGAATATACTTTAATCAGAGTTTTTGCATGCCCACAGCCTCCTCATCTATTGCCTAAATATCTACCCCATAGATTGGCCATTATTGAATTCTTTTGACAATTCTTATTGATGAATAGAGAAATGATACCTCCTTCTTTGCATAAGCCTACCTTTGTTTGTAGAACCTTTAAAGTAGGAGATTTTGAAATAGGAAAGAATGCATTTGAGGAATTAAGTGACTATTTAGGTCAATATAAATTTTCTATTGGGCCCTATAGGATGTATGACCCTGACAATTATATTGCAAATGAGGTCAAGGCCATTAGGGATTTTATTCTGCCTCCAAGCAAGCCTATCCCTATAGAGGATCTAATTGCCAACATAGTAGCAACAGGGGAGGCAGATGAGTTATTAAGGAAGTATGAGGAAATAAGGAAAGTGGAGAATGCTTTGAAGAGGACCAACCCTGATTTTAAGGGTTTCTATACAGAATTTCCATATCCTAATAATCTGAGGAAGATGGTTGAAAATTCTGACCATATTATGTTACAAATGCCTCATGAGCCAGAGGGAGAGGAACCCATTGTAAATAGAGAATCCCCTGAGCCAAATACACAATTGGAAATTGAGTTAGAAGAAGAGCAACCATCAACTTTAGCCTGGGTGCCACAAGGAAATAAAAGACAAAAGACAATGCACATCCCTGAAAAGGTGGTAAGCAGAGCTATACAAGTCATGTTTGGAAATAGTGAGTATTTTGCTGATATTAGGCAAAATTATTTTCACCAAAGGGATACTAAAGCAGTAAAAGCTTCTATTGATTTACAAATTGTAGCATCAAGATTGGATGATAGGCTCATTCAATCTAAAAAGTTCATGGAAGATGATGATTTTATTAAATCATCAGAGTTTAAAAGTTTTCTCTATAAGATCAAACAAAATGAACTCACATTGAGTCTCATGCCAGGAGAAGATCCAAAGAAAAATAAAGAGTTAGTTGAAAAATTATTGGCTTATGACCCTGAAAGTGAAACAATGACTGCTGCAAAAGCCAGAGAATTGGTACATAGGAGTGGTATGATTCTAATACCACATTGGGATATTGAGAAAGCCTTTGTGTTGGACCAAATGAGAAGACAAGATAAGGCCATCAGTTATGAAGCCACTAGCAGTGAAGGCTTTAAAAGAGGGTCAGATTTTAATGTGGACACTAAAACCCTAGCAGTATGGAGTGTGGCCCCTGACACTAAGAAGCCTAAGATGATGGATATAGAAGAAACTACTTAGGGCAATATGATTGTGTGGACATTGGAGAGCACTATTGGGAAGGAGATCTCTAGCTTGGTCAAACATTTTGCTCTTATGAATGAGGAAAAGGTTGATGAAATTGAAGATAAGTTAGCTGCAATGTGCAATGAATGCCTTGATATCATAAGAACATATGAAGAAGAGCTCAAAATGAGCCATGTATAGAAAGAAAGAATAGAAGAGTTGGAGGAAAAAATTAAAATTCTAGAAACAAAAACAAAATCCCTCAAAGAACAACTCAAGGTAGCAACAAAGGCATAGCATGCACCAAGGCAACAGGAAGAAAGAAGGGACATGGTAGAAGCAGAGGCCCAAGCAGAAGGAATACCTATAGGAGTAACAGTGCCAGTGCCTATGATTAGTGTGGAAATAGAAGTTTTCCAAGTTGATAGTGTAGACACCTAAAAAACCTTTAGAAAATAAAGTATTTTTATTTTCTAAAAAATTCCTGATGACATCATCATTTATTTATTAATTAATTATTTAATTAATTTATTTATTTTTATGCCATTAAATCCCTTTATCTTAATTAAAAATATTTAATTAAGAAATCCCTCCCAAAAATGTTTAAATCTTATTTAAACATTATTTCCTTATTTATTAATTATTTAATTAATAAATTGACCAAAAATTCCAGAATAAATAATTAATTTATTTTTTTCTCAAAAGTTGGTCAATTTCCTTAAGACCGATAACCTCTTCCAAAATCTTCTAATCCTTCTTTAATTTTGATTAAAGGCTAATCTCATCATTTCCTACCCCTAATCCCAACTCAAAATATTTAATCAAGATTAAATATTAATCCTCATGTTTATTAAAAATATTTTAATAAATATCTCCTCAACCCAAACCCTTGAAATAAATAAAACTTTATTTATTTCATAAAATCTTATCCTAGAAAGTTCTAGACTCTTCTAGAAAGTCTTCATCCTCATCCAAAGCCTAGACTCTTCTAGAAGATGTCTTTAACCCTAATCCTAATCCCCTCCTAACCTTGTCACATTCCCTAAACATGGGTTAAGACTTGCTAACTCAAGCCAAAGTTAACAAATATCTCCTCCTTCACCCACCCTCATTAATTGCAATCCACTTGCCATCCACTTGCCTATCCCTAAGCTAATCCTAAACCATCCTAATCCATCCTCTAATCATTTGCACAAGCCTAAGCAAGCTTAAAACCCTCCTAATCAAGCCCAAGTCAAAATTTCTCTCATCTCCCTCAAAATATCTCAACCATAAAACTTTATGAAGTCCACTAGGCCATAAATGACTCTTCCAAGCTCTTTTATTGCTCTTACAAGTCATTATGAGGGTCTTTATGAAGATTTTATCCCTTGAGCCTCCTTTGTTGATTCATCCTTCCCCTTTCCTCCATCCTCTCACCATGTGACATGTGTCACTCTTTGATTGGCTGTAAGGAAGCACAATCCATGTGCTCTCCTCTCATGCAATCTGAGCCCTCCATGAGCTTTTTTCCATCCTTGCATCTTAGCCCTTGATCCCTCAAGCCCTTTGCCTATTTAAGGAATCCTCTCCCAAGCCATTTTAACACAATCCATGAAGTAAAGTTATGATGCTATTTTGAGAGCCAAATCCATACTAAAGCCATCTATCCACACCAAAAATCCACAATCATCCATTGAAGCCTTTGGAAGCATATTGAGCATACATCCTATGCATTTAGATAAAGCCACTCAACAAGAGAGCTTCTCATTGAGAGAGCCCATTAATGGCTCATATTTTCAATTGAGAGCTCATCTTAGTCTATCTTGAAGTTTATGAATTTTTTTTAGTTTGTAGAAGCTTTATTTAAATTTGGTTTCTATTAGCATACTAACATTGCTCATATACATTTTGGCACGCCCGGTGGGACCCCGCATGGGTCATCTTCATTAGCTTTTTTAGTCAAGTTTTGTATGTCATTCGCTGATTTTGGCTAATTTTGCTTGTTTTTGTGATTGGTAGGATTGTATAAATTGGTTTTGTAGGTCCATATGAGCATGAAGAAGACAAAGGAGCTCATAGTCTATCTCATAGTATTTGCAGATTTTTCAAACTTATAGGTGGACAAAGCACTTGGAATTCTTCTTCCTCTTCTTGTCTATATTCTTCTTATTCCATCTACTTCTTCTTCTTCTTCTTGTAGGAGATCTTAGCCATTTTTTTTTTAAGGAAGCAAAATCATACACACTTCTTTTTAGTGCTTAAAATGAACCCCCAAATCATACTTAAATCCATTAAAAAATTAAAAATTTGCAAAAAAGAAAAAATCTTTTAACAAGTGAAACTAAACCAATCTAATCATTTGCATCCTTGCAACATCAAGGTTTTAGATGCATTCATGCAAAGTTAGGAACAATTCATTTTTGGGAATTTAAAAAGAACTTAAAACTTTTGGCCAACTTTTGGGAATAACCACAAGTGTCTTCAATCATAGCTTACAAAATTTAAATCATCAATTGGAATGAACACGTGTCTTTTAAAGCCCAAGATCATGTATGTGGTCTTGTTTTACACTTTTTAGGAGGCTTGCTTGGGGATTTCATCACCCCTTGGGACGACCTCAACTCCAGCATTCTGGCGGAGTATAAAGATTGGGAGGTGAATCCAATGACACCTCTCTTGGGATCAAAATTTTGTCACTTGGGCTAAGCCTCAAGGAACTTTATACCCTTGAGAAGTGAAAGAGGAGAAGTGGGTTACCGCTCCTCTCGGCTGTGTGACATCTTTTTGGTTTCATCTATGGATTTGGGCCTCACGTACCTTGCGTATATCAAGGACTCCCTAGCTATAACAAATTTCATCCTTGTAGAAAGCTTCCTAGGATGTTGGTGTGTTTGACGTGCTTGCTCAAAACTTTTGTTTGCTTATTTGTTCATAGCTTTTGAATGAATGTTTGCTAACTTTGGTCAAAATCCCAAAAAAGAAAAAATCTCCTAGCTCAAGGCATACTTAGCGTAGTCACTGCCTCATCAAAAAATCATCCAAGCTCCCCCGCTGCAACCAAATCTATCTAGTTCCTTGCTTTAGAACAATCTCAAATCCAAAGTCTCTCCAAATCATCCCCCCCTAGCCAGCTAGAAACCCAATCCAAAATCACACCCAAGCCTTTAGAGAGTTGTTGTCATTCTGCTAGAATTTGTTATCCAATCAATCTGACCAATCCACCAGCCTCACCATGGTTATCATTTTGACAGAGCTTTGTCTAGGGTAATCTAGCTTTGTCACCTGTTATCCCTCATCACCTTGAGCTAAAGGTTGGGATCCACAAGTGATCAATCTCATGTCATGCCCATAGGATCATTAGTCTATTCTTAGGTTGACACAATCTCCACCAATCCAGCGCATAGGAAAGCAAAACTCTCACTTTTTAACAGCATGCCCTTGAAGTCTTCCATCCACAGGAAAGCCAAAAATCTCCAGCCAATCCTCCTTAGGTCTATCATGCAACTTTGACTCTCCCTAGGAAATCTTTCATCAGCCAATCCAAAATTTGTGCTTAATCCAAATCCAACCATGAGCTTCTGTGTTCATCCATATGCAAGACCCCATCCCCATCAAACTCACCATCAAAGCATGAAGTACACATCCTATCATGATGTGTTTGGTCGCATTGTCCTTGCTCCCGCCACCTCCTATTCCAATGATGATAAAAATCTTGTTGACTATGATGGGTTTATTGAAAGCCTTAGAAACATTCCCCCAAGCATCCCCCAAAATCCAAGAGTTATTCCAAACTATCTAGTCATGCCATCTAATATTCTAGCTTCCCCTCCATCACCCCATCAACCAAGCTTCCAATCTTCCACCCCCATCACACTAGCTATTCTTGTCAATCCACCTCCACCTTCAACACACGAGTCTCCAAGGAATCTCCTAGAGGAAATACAAGAAAAGTTTCCTCCAACAGTCGATAAGCCATGTCATCTAATCCAACCATGTGAAGTAGTCAGTGATGAAGCTTCCCCATCTATAATATCACCTCCATCTCCCATAGCTATCATCCCCATACCATCCATCAAATTGCTTAAAATCCTTCCACTTCCCGCAAGCATCAAAATCACACCACCTATCAAATCCCTCCAAATCCTATCCACATTGCCTCCAAGCATTTCCCAAATCTCTCATAATGACCCTTATGCATCCATCTTCTACTCACCCATCTCCACTACTGAATCTCCCATCTATCCATCCACTGCCTTTGAAGAATCCATCCCTTCACCTCCTATCGCACCATCCACTCCAAACCAATCCTATCAAGATCCTGCCCAAAAGCATGTTGACATCCCCCAAAGCATAAATGAAGATATCATCATTTCATGTCTTCCATCCATAGTGTAGTCGCCATCTCCTCCATCTCCAAAACCTCGAGCCATATCTCCTCCACTACAAGATATCTTGTCATCCCACCAGCTACATCAAGATCCTACCCTTCCATCTCCCTCGCTCCATGCTTCCATCTTACCACCTATCCAAGCTATTCCACCATCTATAATCTACCCTCTTGGTTCACTTACATTCATCCACGGTGGCCCTCTCTCAGCAAAAGAATTAAGAACAATATCTCCCCATTGCAATACACCTAATAAATCACTTCTACCATTTTCTACAAGCAAAAAGTTTCCTCAGCTTGTTCAAATGCTCAATCGATGGCATTATCAAGGTCAAGGTTTAGGACCACAAGAGCAAGGAATCAGAGAGCCTATTATTGCACAAAAAAATCTAGGATTTCATGGTCTTGGATATGTATCCAAAGGCTCACCATCTAAAGGTGTTGGTACACCACACCCCCAAACCAAGCCTATCTCCAAGCCCACCATGCCAGCCTCCCATCACTCCTTCAAGAAATCTTATGTCATCCCCCCTCCACCATCTTTGCAACCCAAAACAACCTACCATATCCCCCCTTCATCCGCTAAATCCATTTTGGGTCCCTATGTCCCAAAATCTACCATCCTCCATCCTCCTATCAGCCATCATGAAAATCCTATTCCATCCATTTCTATGCAAGATCAACAAAGGCACATATCAGGGCAAATCATCCATCATCATCCCCCTACATGCTCTTTCATATCCTCTCCATCTCACAAAGCTTCTCCTAACCATCTTCCCAAAGCTTACCATAGTAATGTGAATGCCAACTTCAAAATGCATAAAGCTAAAAATCCACATCCTAGGCAATCATATGTCTATTCTCAAAGACATACTCCAAAAAGAAAAAATCCAATCAAAGAATGCAAAACAATGCAAAAGCCTATGAAAAGAAAATCCAAAACCATGTGGATCCCCAAGAAAAAAGTTGAAACCCAATGCATAATGGCATCCACCATTGCTAATCCCCCATCTAGTGACTCGTGTCCCCCATCTCCTAACTCCATCTTGGGTGCCTATATCCCCAAGTACGCTTCCACAAATCCTCCATTACGCCTGCATCTACCAGCTATCCCCCATATGCTCTTTTCACACCCATTCCAACATGTGCCAATGTTGCTCTTGCAAGCATCCCCATCTCATGCTCCTTTCCAGCATTTTCATCCCTCCATCTCCTACCATCAATCCCATCTAATCCGATCTATTGCATAAATCACACATCTGGTGTACCAACAGCTAGCAACAAAATTGAACATTCCAACAACCAGTGAAAAATCCCAAAAAAAAGACAAAATAGCTGAAGAAAGCCAAAATCATTCCAGCTAAGTCCAAAGTCAAAAAGTCAAAAAAAGAAAAGAAAAATAAAGCGTCCACTGGTGAAAACTTGGCAATTCAAGCGCCTTGGACAAGCACCATGATGAAAACTTGGCAAACAAATGTCATGCGTAATCCCGCCATCCCCAGCTTAGCCCATCACCCTCATGCTTTTGGTCATCTCTTGACATCCAACTCCATCTTCCAATCTATCCACCTATCCTCCATCCTCTAGCTTCCATCTCACACCATCCACTAATCTTATGCAACTTCAGCCAATCATCTCAACTATCATCCATCTCCCTAGCCCCTTCAGCTTTTTCCATCCTAGCTTCAATACTATCACATCCATCATAAGACCTCCTTCCGCATGTTATCTTCTGATTGGGGGCACTATATTCCTTGGAGATCTTTTCTTGTCCATCCTCCCTTGTCATTGGTATCTAGCTCTAGGCTATCCTCATGCAAACCCAATGTCATCTCTTTATATCCATCATAATCCTAGCTATCTACCATCCTATCCAGGCATCTCATCCTGCTCCTCTAGCTATCCTTGGTCACAAAATCTCTCATCATCATTGGATGCATCCTGCCAAATCCATATCTTTCACTATCACCCCACCCTTAGCTTTCGCATCTTGCACAACATCGAACCATCCCGCTATCCTATCATCCTGAGCTTTTGCCTGCTTGTAACTATCTTGGTCCGTTAGCTTGTACCATATCTTGATTGGCTCACTTGTGAATATCTTGGTTTTTCAGCTTGTACATCCTCTTTAGCTTAGTACCATTGCATCTATCCAGCGTTCATGTCAGTTCATCCTTGATTAGCATCTTGCACCCATCGCACATCTTGGTTAGCTATTCCAATGCATCCTTTAGCTAGATTTCCTATCACCAAAGTGTTATCTTTCTTAGTTCAGCTTGCCAGATGCATCACTCATCCAAATCCACCAGCTTAGGTGCTCTCCGATAGGTCCTTGTAGGATATAGCTTTCCTCATGTCTGATCTTGGTTCGTTAGTACCTCGTCCTACCCATCTCATTGGCAAACGGTTCTCTTTTGGATTTTCGCTTTCTTTTGATTTGGACTCTTCCCTATTGGGTCTTGAAATATATTTTCCAAGCAATCTCCTTGTTCCCTCCTCAAGGTTGCCACGATCTTCCATATTATGGTATATTGTGAATGGGGCAATCAGAGCATAAGGTCTTGATCATGTCTTTTGCTTGTTTTCTTTTTTGCTTGTGGGTTACCCAGTGTCGGTTCTACACTGCTTCCTCTAGGATTCATGTGTGATACTGGGGCAATACTTGCGTGTTTGTTTTGAGTTAGTTCGTCAGTCCTCTGGACAGTTGGTGAAAAGGCCTTGATGTTCTTGGTAACCTTGGCAATTAACCAACAGTCCTATAGCAAATCTAGTGCTCAACTACATGGTGGTACTTCTCTTTGAAGTATCCCCCCCGCTCAAAAAGCTTCAATGGTTTCCCTTCATCTCCATTACCCCCCATTCATATCCAGCACCTATCCCATCTTATGCATCAGTATCTCTTTGGATCACTCCTCATGCTTAGCTTTAGGGATCCACAATCCTAGTCTTAGGGATCCACCAATCAAATCAATCCACCAAGCCTCATCTTTCGAGATCCACAATCCTAGTCCTAGGGATCTCTGAAACCCATCTTCCGCCAATCTGACTCTTTGAAATCTTGTTGCATCAGCTTTTTTAATCCCCTCATCCATCTCCTCATCCTAGATTCCTTTTATAGCGCTCCGCTCCTTCATCCTCTGCAATCCCTGAGATCTTAAGCTTGCTTCCTCTTGTGCCTCTGATTCTCCCTTTATCATTCTCCCGTAGTGAGAGTTTGACCTAACCAAACCTCTTCTCTTAAGCAAATCTGAGTCTTCTTGCTCATCTCAAATTCTTGTACTTTTCAAGAAGTCATCGAGCCTCGCTTTCTCTCCCCACCGCCTTCTTGAGGGGGCAGCTCACAGTCCATTCTCTCATCTTCTGCTCTAGCCTTGGGCATCTTATTTTCTTATCTTTGATGTCATGCCACTTGCGGCATCACATCAAAGAGGGGCAAAATGTAGACACCTAAAAAATCTTTAGAAAATAAAGTATTTTTATTTTCTAAAAAATTCTTGATGACATCATCATTTATTAATTAATTAATTTATTTTTATGCCATTAAATCCCTTTATCTTAATTAAAAATATTTAATTAAGAAATCCCTCCCAAAAATGTTTAAATCTTATTTAAACATTATTTCCTTATTTATTAATTATTTAATTAATAAATTGACCAAAAATCTCAAAATAAATAATTAATTTATTTTTTTCCCAAAAGTTGGCCAATTTCCTTAAGACCAATAACCTCTTCCAAAATCTTCTAATCCTTCTTTAATTTCGATTAAAGGCTAATCTCATCATTTCCTACCCCTAATCCCAACTCAAAATATTTAATCAAGATTAAATATTAATCCTCATGTTTATTAAAAATATTTTAATAAATATCTCCTCAACCCAAACCCTTGAAATAAATAAAACTTTATTTATTTCATAAAATCTTATCCTAGGAAGTTCTAGACTCTTCTAGAAAGTCTTCATCCTCATCCAAAGCCTAGACTCTTCTAGAAGATGTCTTTAACCCTAATCCTAATCCCCTCCTAACCTTGTCACATTCCCTAAACATGGGTTAAGACTTGCTAACTCAAGCCAAAGTTAACAAATATCTCCTCCTTCACCCACCCTCATTAATTGCAATCCACTTGCCATCCACTTGCCTATCCCTAAGCTAATCCTAAACCATCCTAATCCATCCTCTAATCATTTGCACAAGCCTAAGTGAACTTAAAACCCTCCTAATCAAGCCCAAGTTGAAATTGCTCTCATCTCCCTCAAAATATCTCAACCATAAAACTTTATGAAGTCCACTAGGCCATAAATGACTTATTGCTCTTACAAGTCATTATGATGGTCTTTATGAAGATTTTATCCTTTGAGCCTCCTTTGTTGACTCATCCTTCCCCTTTCTTCCATCCTCTCGACAAGTGACATGTGTCACTCCTTGATTGGCTGTAAGGAAGCACAATCCATGTGCTCTCCTCTCATGCAATTTGAGCCCTCCATGAGCTTTTTTCCATCCTATCCCTTGATCCCTCAAGCCCTTTGCCTATTTAAGGAATCCTCTCCCAAGCCATTTTAACACAATCCATGAAGTAAAGTTATAATGCTATTTTGAGAGCCAAATCCATACTAAAGCCATCTATCCACACCAAAAATCCACAATCATCCATTGAAGCCTTTGGAAGCATATTGAGCATACATCCTATCCATTTAGATAAAGCCACTCAACAAGAGAGCTTCTCATTGAGAGAGCCCATTAATGGCTCATATTTTCAATTGAGAGCTCATCTTAGTCTATCTTGAAGTTTATAAATTTTGTTTAGTTTGTAGAAGCTTTATTTAAATTTGGTTTCTATTAGCATACTAACATTGCTCATATACAAATAGTAATACCAAGAAGAGTGCTTTGATGAATGTATTAAATCATATAATAAGCATTCTGAAAAGAATATCTCAAGATGCTTATAATACATTCATCAGTCTACAATCTACAGAACAGGTATGCATGGATGCAGTTAGATGGCTTGAGCCTATTTTTCAACAATGGAGGCCATATATGCAATTTTTTGACAAGTTGATACCCTTGTTAGCCAAGAAGCCAGACCTCCCAGATAAAGTAATTACTATGAAGGATGGTATGGAAAAAGTGAAAGAATTATTGCAAATCTTCACAGGGAAGCTGGCAGTAATTCAAAGTAAATTAAAAGTGCTAACAAATGGTTTCTATTCTTTAATTCCTTTTGTTATTGATTCTAACAATAAGTTAAAAGATTTTAATGAGTGGTCTAGTTCTTTTGATCGCATTATAGACTTTCCACAAGTGGTATTCGTTCTCCAAGATGGTATTGATGAATGTCTTTTCAATAAACTAATTGATACCCTTGTCAAGATTGAAACTGAAGTGAATAGGTTTACCACAAAAGGAAGGGTGGTTACTGATGCCAAGTGGTAGAAAACTGTGGAAGAACTAACTATAGTTAAGGAATGTGAATGGCCCACTAAAAGTGAAATATTTTTCTAGGAAGCAATCACAGAAATCAAAGCACTGCCAATAGGGAGCAGTTAGAGAAAAGGACAAAGTTAAAGATCTTATGCTCTAGCTGTCACTGCTATTTTTTTTTATTGGTTCATTTTCTGAGTTAAGGTGTCCGGTTCCTTTTAAAAAGGAAGAATGTACTCATTTTGTAAGAGGACACCTGCACTTTTCTCTTAGCCTAAAGCTTGTTGCATCTCACATTATTTAAGTGAGATTCCAAGGCTAAAAGAAGGGTTCGAACTCTATATTTCTAAGGAATATGCTTAGTCTGTCTTTGGTCCAAGTTTTTTTTGAAAACAAGTTTATCATGTATTTTCTCTGTCAATTCTTTGAGAACACATGAATATAGAATGAGTTGTGTTTCTTTTTGAAGGTCATTTTGAGTCTATTGTAAATGGTATACAATTTTCAAAGAAAATAAATACAATTGTGAGCTATCCCCACATCAGTTCTTTCTGAATCTTGTCTCCTTTTAAGTACTTGGCTATCTTGATATTGTATAAGTAAAGGCTTGTGCAATTGAATGCAATCCAATTAGGTTATATATCTATTTATCATTGCTGTTAATTCAATGGATTAAATAAAAGCTTTGATGAATGTGATAAGCTTTCTTTAGTAGTGTAAAGGATTTTGAATGATAAATTCTGATAAGAATTGCTGATAGAATTTGTTGTAAGGCAACAAGTTAGATCTAAAAGGTTGCTATAGACTCTGAACCCCTATGGATTAAGCACTGATCAAATTGATTCAGCTGATGGAGAAGTATGTCATAAATGGTTGTCAAAATGTAGCATCAAATCAAATTTTACTTTTATTTCCTATAGATCTTCAAAGTTGGCCAGTACTTGTCTGCATGGAATGTTTTAGCCTTAGTTAGCCACTATTGTCAAAGAACATCTGCAGATCTATAGAAGAATTTTTGGCCATATCTATTATATGGGATGTGCTTATCAAGTTATCAATAATTGTGTATGTGTTTGAGGATTTGAGATGAGAATCAGAATGAAACTAAAAATAATCCTCATACATTTTTCCCATTCTTGAATCATCCCTGGGTATACCCACCCTAGTCTTGTAGAGCCAGAAGAGTAGAAAACCACCTTTGGTTTTGTTGAAGTTGGGTCCAAATGCTTTGCACGTGCAATTGTTAAACAAGAATTGGTTGGTCTTTAGATTGTGTGAGTAATGTCATCTTGGTATTAAGCATTTTGCTACTTAGTAGTTTTAGTTCATTTTAAAATCTCAACAAAATGGCGACTCTGTTGGGGAATTGTCCAACACATCTATGAGAAAGTACTGCAGTTTATTTGGTCCTATTGTGTACGTGTGTATCATGTTATCCAAGTTTTTCCCATGGTTATAAGGGAATCTTTTAGTGACAAACGTTGAGAATTTTTTAAAAAAAAGATAAAGCCCAAGTACCATAGCTACACACCGGCGTATCCAGCCTATCCAAGTATCTTATCTAATAAGCAAGAGTTGCAGTCTTACAGCATCAGTGATTGATCTATCTATGCTAGATATTTTGTTTCTACTTGTGTGTTGTTTTCATTGAGTCAACAATAAGTGTCATTATATTTTTTCCTAGAATAGGGTGGTGACTCAGTCGAGGTTTTGAAGCTAGTGTTTATTTTAACAAAAGGTAAATATGGCAGACAAGAGAAAGAACACAAGAGCTTACATGAGAGCCAATCCCAATGTATCAATGTATACTGATCTATCCCAAGGTGGTAGAAAGAACCAAACTAAGAAAAAGACAGATCCAAATCCCACCTGGAAACCCATAGGCAATGCATCCATCAATTCCCAGTATCAACTAGTATTAGGAAGAAAGTCTTCTTCAGTTAGCTCTGAATCTGAAACTACAAGACTCTTAGGAGGCATTTTCAGTACCCCATTACCAGATGAGAGAGTATTTTAGGACAAAGATGTGTCCACAGTAGGAATTGCTTTGTCAAGGCCAGATCCTATACCAGATATGAACTATAGGCTAGGATTAAGGAGTTCATTTGATAATCCTTTTAATCCCAAAGCAGCCCCATATGAAGAACCAAATCTTATAGATCTGGATGATCCTGTTGATTCAAAAGCTACTTCTGCAGATCTTAAAGAAGTGCATTCTGAGATAGGAGTTTTGAAGAAATGGATTACTGAGGAAGAAGCCAAGTGCATTCATGTTGAAAAAGAAAAGGAGCAAGCCACTTTGGATGCCATAATAGAAAGGGATACTCTACTAAGAAGGATGGTTTCTTTGAAGGAGCAGAATAAACAGTTAGAAGAAAATACCACAACTCTCCATACTGATGTATTTGGAGATGTAGACAATCTGAGAGCTAAAGTTCAAGAACAAGAGAAATGCCTAAATTAAAGGCAAGAACTAGTTATTGCTCAAGTCCAAGCCTATAAACCTGTTCAAGTGGACCCTATAGAACACACTGCAAAAGCTCCAGATAAAGGGAAAGGCAAGGCTATAGGAATCCAAATAAATGAGCCTCAAGCTATATCAAGCAAACTCATACAACCCTCCATGTCAAAATTAGATCTAGATCTGGAGAGGGCTCATAAAAGAGAGGGAAGATCTTGCAAAAGAACTTGAGAAGGTTGAGAATGAAGCTCAAGTTGTAGAAACTAGGAGAAAAATCCAATTCATAAAATCTAATTCTGCATTGGCTTCATGGCCCAATTTTTCTATCCCACTTGCAATTCCTACACCAGCTAGTGGTCCAATAATCTCAACTCAAGGAATACCCCAATCTGCTCCTACTTTGCCTTCCACTATTGGCACCCAAGTCCCATTTGTCCCACCTCAACAATCCCAAGCTGCTCCCTTGAGTCAAGCTAATATAGATAGTACTTCAAATGTTCCTAGTTTCAAGAAGAAACCTATATACCTAGAAAAGTATAGACAAATATCATTTTTTGGCATTCCTAGTGCTCCACATCCCATATTATTTGATTTAAGAGACAAAGTGGTTAAGTTCTTTGGGAATAATGTTGTTACTGGTGAAGAACATTTGAGAATTTTCATTGATATGTTGAATGATTATGAAGTTGAACATGAAGATATGGTAATGAAATTGTTTGTGCATTCACTAATAGAGGATGCAAGGGATTGGTTTAGGAGGTTGCCTAACGATAGTATCACTTCTTGGAATGATTTGGAGAAATTGTTCAAAGAGCAATATGGAGACAACACTAATGCAGGATTCATGTTGAATAAGTTCAATAACATCAAGAAGAATCCAAATGAGTCCACATTTGATTTCAATGTAAGATTCCAGAAAGGTATGTATAGACTATTTCAAGTTATGAGGTTGAATGAAGATGTCTGTCTCACAACATATTTCAATGCTTTTGATAGCAAAATGGCTTATCAATTGAGGGATAAGGATCCTAAGACTTTAAGGGATGCCTATAAAATTGCAGTAAATATAGAGAATAATAGGAAGGCATCTGGTAAATTGGGTAGGAGGGATGATCCAAATCTTTTTAATCCTAAGAACAATAATAAAAGGGAGGGTGACAAAACTCCTATTGGAAAAAAGCTAGAAGAACCCACTATAGGCCAAGTTTTGGAATTGCTCAAAAAGATGAATCCCACTAATTTTAATAAACCAAATGTTGTTGAGAGAACCCCTGTGAATAACAACAGTTTCAATAGGCAGCCTAGAATGCAAAATTACTCTTACACCACTCAGTGAAAAGATGGTAAGCCAGTTCCCAATTAGACCCAAAATGTGAAGGATAAGGGTACTCCAGATCCCTTGCAAAGGAACACTGTGAATATGAATGATGATGTACCATGGTGCATTATTTGTCAATCACCTCATTCTGTTGATTATTGTGTTGTTGCTCAGTCATTTGCCCAAGGTCAAGGAGTGCAACCTGAAGAAGAAATTGAAGAGAAAAGCCATGATGATATAAGTTGCAATATGGTAAACATGTGTGATGATTTGATAGATTCTGATTTAGAAGAGCCTAAAAATGATATTTCCAGACAGAGAATTGCTTACCATTTACATCATCAGCAAGTGTTTTTAGATGATGAAGGGTATGATACAAATAAGGTATGCATTACATCTTCTGATATAGGTCTCACAAGCTTAAGAATGCCCTCCAAAGAGGAGATTGACAAAATTACAACAAAAATGATTTCACAAGTCCATAGAAATAGAACAGTAAATAATGATGTAGGGAAGCCATCCAGTGTATTCATCAAAGATATCACCCATAAGATGAATGATCAAAATAAGAGAGTCAATGAAGATGTGCCTAAGATCAAGGACAACAAGGGTAAGAAGTGGGAACCAAAAAACAAGGTTCAATTTCAAATAAATGAAACAACAAAACTAGTGATGCAACCTAAGAAAATAGAAATTGATACTATCCAGCAAATAGTGGTGCCTGTTGTTCAGAAGATTCCAACTCCAGGTACTCATATAAAACCCACTATTACTAAACATATTGATATGATATCTATGTTATCCCAAATTACTGTAAAAGTTCCCTTGTCTAAACTTTTTAGAATTGAAGAGCATAAAAACAAGGCTTTATCATGGTTGGGTGGAATAGGAAACAATAATATTGTTGTAGATCAAACTATTGCCCAAAAAACCCCATTAGTAGTAGAGGATAATGGTATCATATCCTAGATTTCCCAAATGTTTTTGGATGATTCCTTAGTGGCATTTATAGAAGATATTGATCCTTTTTTCCTTAGTCTAATCATAAAAGGGAAGACCCTAAAAAATTGTATGATAGACTCAGGAGCTTCCAACACCATAATGCCTTTTAAAGTAATGGAAGCCTTAGGATTGAAAGTGGATACCAAGCAGGGAAGATGTAGAGGAATGGATGCTAGGGAAGTCCCAGTCATAGGTACCATAAATGCTTTACCATTCAAACTAGTTGCATATCCTAAAGTAGAATTAACCATGTCTGTCTTGGTGGTGGATATACCTCCACACTATGGAATGTTACTCTCCAAGAAATGGAGTGCCGCCATGGGGGAAAGCCTACAATGTGATCTGACTTATGCCACTTTCCACATAGGGGACAAAGCTATCAGGGTAAATAGAGAGCCAAGGGTTAATCACATTTTAGGGGAAGAAATTGACAAAGATGCCACTTGTTTCTTAGATACTGGGATCAATGCTTTTAGGGCTGAATTAATTATTCAGGAAGTTGAAAACTTACTTGATATCATTGAACATGAAGTTGAATGTTGCATGAACTCACCAAAATTATGGACAATGTTCTTTGATGGGGCTAGTTCTAAAGAGGGTGCAAGGGCAAGTGTAGTTTTTGTGTCCCCTGAAAATAACACTTTTAGGTATTCATTCACTTTGAATTTTTCCTGCACAAATAATATTGTAGAATATGAAGCATTGTTGCTAGGATAGAAAGTTTCCACACATCATAGAATTAAAAAATTATGTGTCATAGGGGATTCTGAACTAATTATCTCTCAGATTAAAGGAACCTACTCATCCAAGAATAAGAGATTGAAGCAATATAGAAATTCAGTTTGGGATCAGATAGAATTCTTTGATGCATTTGGGATCTCATGGAGAGATAGGACTCAAAATAAGATGGTTGATTTGTTAGCAAATGTAGCAATTAAGCCAAAAGAGCTATCATTTGCAAGGATCTCTTAGATTGAGGTACAAAATAAACTTTCCAAACTTGATAACATTGAAAATTGGCAGGTTTTTGAAGATGACAAAGATATTACAAATTTTTTGTTAAATGAAGACAAGTACCATGGTTAGGAAATGGATTGCAGTAAATTGATTGAAACCATAAATGGAAAGGAAACCATTTTTTATCAATAAATTATGCAATTGAAAAAAAATAAGGTGCCAAAGGGGTTAGTAGTCTTGGAAAATATTTTTGATAACCAGGACAAAGTAAAATCAAGAGTTAACGACCCCAAACCTCAGGAGCTAGAAGAGATAAACTTGGGTACTGATGAAGTTCCCAAAAAGGTTTATATCGGTCAAAATCTTCCTATTAAAATTAGGAAAACATTGATTGACCTACTTAGAAAATACAGACATGTTTTTGCATGGTCATATGATGACCTTAAGGCTTATAGGGAGGATCTATTCCAGCATGTCATACCATTAAAAGACAATGTAAAACCTTTCAGGCAAAAATAGAGACCAGTGAATCCTACCCTGGCTCCAAAAATGCAAGAAGAGTTGATGAAACTAAGGGATGGGGGAATAATCAAACCAATTAGGCATTCCACCTAGGTTTCAAATTTGGTTCCTGTTAGGAAGAAGAATGGAGATATTAGGCTATGTGTGGATTTTAGAAATTTAAACATTGCATCTCTAAAAGACAATTATGGGTTACCAAATATGGAAGCCATGTTGCAGTAAGTGACTGGCTCTGAGTTGATGTCAATGATGGATGGTTTCTCTAGATATAATCAAGTTCTAGTAAAGGAAAGTGAACAGTTCAAGACAGCCTTCACAACCCCATGGGGAACATATGTATATCTAAGGATGCCTTTTGGCCTGATTAATGCAGGAGCTACTTTCCAAAGAGCCATGGATGTAGCATTTCATGATTATATTGATAAATTTATGGTTGTGTACCAGGATGATCTTAAAACATATTCTAATAAGGCTGAAGATCACTACAAATGTTTGGAAAAAATCTTTATCAAAGCTCTGGAACATGGAGTATCTTTAAACACAAAGAAATGCACATTCAGGGTCACAGAAGGAAAATTACTAGGACATATAGTGTCTAAGGATGGGGTGAAAATAGACCCTGAAAGAGTAGCAGCTATTGATAAAGTCCCCAAGCCAAAAAATGTAAAAGGAATTCAATCCTTCTTTGGCCAAGTCAATTTTATTAGGAGGTTTGTTACCAATTTTGCGAAAATCGATAGACCTATCTCAAAGATGCTCAAGAAGGGAGCCATTATAGATTGGAATGGTGAGCCTTCACAAGAATTAGAAGATAAAAAAATTGCAATAAAAAATGCTCCAATACTGAGAACTCTAGATTATTCAAAATCCATGCATATTTTTTCTTTTGCATCCTTCCACACTATAGCAGCAGTCTTATTGCAGAAAAATCAAGAAGGATATGAGCAGCCTATTGCCTTTTTTAGTAAGTCACTGCAGCCTGCTAAACTGAAGTATGAAATAAATGAAAAAAAAGAATATGCTTTAGTAAAGGCTGTAAAAGCTTTCAGATGTTACCTGGTAGGTGCTACTGTTTATTGCTTTTGTACCTAGTGCTGCAGTCAAGGATATATTTTCTCAATAGGAAGTATCAGGTAGAAGGTGTAGGTGGATCAATAGAATCCAGGAATTCAACATTGATATACAGATAACTAAGTTAGTAAGAGGTCAAGGTTTGGCCAAACTCATGGCTGAAGCTAATCTAGAGGCTAATCAGATAAATCTAGTAAATGATGATCTCAGAGCTAACTTATGTGACATGGACCAGTGTGACTGGTACACCAATGTCATATATTACTTGCGACACATGGAAGCTCCTCCCCATTTGCCTGAAAATGAAAAGAGGAATACTAAATTGTAAGCCATCGGGTATGTAATTGTCCAAAGCAACTTATGGTGGAGAAATTTTGAGGGAGTATTGTTGAAATGTATTGATAGAGAAAAGGCAAAAGAGGTCTTGAAAGAAATGCATGCTGGAGTATGTGGGGGACACTATATGGCCAAAACTACTGCACATAAGATAATGAGGGCTGGATTTTGGTGGCCTTGCCTTTTCAAGGATGCCCAAGTTATGGTTAGGAAGTGTGACCCTTGTCAAAGGTTTGCTGGAAAACTACAGTTATCAGGTAATACTCCATTGAAGCCAGTGGAGGTTCAAGCACCCTTTCAACAGTGGGGTTTGGATTTCATAGGAGAGATTTTCCCCAAGTCTAGCACTGGCTACTCTTGGATTCTAGTGGCTACTGATTACTTTACAAAGTGGGTAGAGGCTATCCCCACAAGAAATGCAACAAGTAAAGTAGTAAATAATTTCCTACTAAATAATATTATCTCTAGATTTGGTTGTCCTCAGAAAATTGTAACAGACAATGCTATGTGCTTCAGGTCTGAGGAATTTATTAAATTTTGTGATAAATATGGAATAACAAGGTCATCATCATCTCCCTGTCATCCACAAGGGAATGGACAAGATGAATCCACAAATAAGAGCTTGTTGAAGATTATTAAGAGAACTTTGGATGATAACAAAAAGGCATGGGATTCCAAGTTACAATTATTAGTATGGGTTAACAGGGTAACTGTGAAAAAAGCCATTGATTTAGCTCCATTTGATTTAGTATATGGAATTCAAGCCTGAATGCCTCAGAACAACTTGATAGGACTTTACAATTACATCCAATTATATGATGAAGATACTACAAATGAAATGCAAGAAAGAATGGATGAACTGGTAGGACTGACAGAAACTAGAAGAGAAGCTTCCCTTAAGAACCAAAAGTTGCAATTGCAAGTTAAGACACTCTATGATAGAATAACTGTAAGTAGAAAGTTTGAAGATGGAGATATAGTCTTAATGTGGAATGCCAGAATTGAAGATAAAGGGAAACATGGAAAATTTGATCCTATCTGGCTAGGCCCTTATCTGATTGAAACTACTTCGGGTGAGCATTCTTATATACTCAAAGATTTATTGGACAATATTCTTGAACTGCCAGTTCATGGATAGTTCTTGAAGAGGTATTTTTCTTGAAAGATACTTATTTTCTCCATGAACAGTAGTTTTAGGGTTTCCTGGTGTTTTGTACATTCTGTATATTTTGTAAATCCTTGTAAACATCCCTATGCAGTCTGGTTGCTTGTTTCTGTGTGTTGCTCTATGCTCTCTAAAGAAGTTGTCATTTTTGCACAAAGTATGTGGTCTACTCTCCCATAGATTTTGAATTCTTGCATATACCCAAGTAGTCTATCATCCCCAAACAGAGCCACTATTGGTCTGATTTTCACATTTGCAGAAAATTTGAAAATTTTTGGTGAAAAATCATTTGAGTTTTTAAATACTACAGACTAGGGTTTTTATTTCAAGAGATTCTAGAAGTTTTTAGGTTGCCCTAGTTTTGCCCTGTTTTATGTGTTGTCAAATTCTATTAACTTCTCAAGGTTGGTCTCTTAACACAGCCATGAAATTGTCCCAAGTCTGAAAACCCTAACTACCCTTTTGAATTTTTTAGGAGTTTTAAAATGCTTTATGTTCGTCCTTTATGGTCTTACGGTGTGAGGTTTCACGTAAGAGCGGAATGCCTTTTTCTTTTGGCTTCCGTGGTCACATTTTGTAACACAAAAAAGAAGTGTAAAGGTCTATCACACTTTAAAAATTCTCGTGTTATGGGCTTACGAGTAAGCAACTTGAGCGAAGGAGTGGAGAGGTATTGGGTGGTGATCTACGCATATACCTTTCAATTGGTAGCATAAAGGTGTAATACCCCGACAAGGCATAAAGCTTGATCTAAAGGGTGCACAAAGGTTTTAAGGTGTTACGAGTAAAAGAATTTCGTAAGAGTGAAGGCAAGGTTCAATGGTGTTTACGTGCCTACGTTCTTGAGTTTGCGGATGACCGTAAAGCCTTGTTTTAGCAGTAAAGGCATCAAGTGGGACCTGTTGAAGTGTTAGAAGGGCCCAGTTGCAGCCAATCAGGTGGAGGCACGACATCTATGTCAAATGGGCCCATCCCACGTGGCACATGACTTAAGGTATGATTTTTGCATGTGCACGAAATCAATGGTGACATTATTTTTAAATTTTTTGAGATCAAATTTGAGTCGTTGATATCTAAGAAGGAAATTTTTTGTCATCACACCCTTAAGCTTGCAAGTTAAGTGTATGAACGAAGGGTTGTTTTTTCCTTTCTCCATGGTTATGAGTTCAGTCTCAGCATGTAAGCGTAAAATGGTGAATAAAGGAAGATAAAGATAAAGAGCTTTATGCTTATGTGATAAAGGGTAAATGTAAGAACACAATATCAGTTGAGTGGGCTCTCTGATGCTACGAATGAAGATAAATCATAAAAGAAAAAGGTAAGTTTTGAAGCCTTACAGTGTCCTAGGAAATGAAGTAAGTGGAGCAACATAGAGGGAATTTCCAAGGTCTCCATAGATACATGCATGTATGAGCGTAAAGGATAGAAGGAAAGATTGAGCAAAGGTTTTACGCTCATATGAGGAATGGTTGAATCATAAGAACGAAGATGTTAGTAGAAAGGTTTTCGATGCTCCAGTGTGAAGGGTTGCATATGAGTGTAAAAGGTGAGAAGGCTAAGATAAGAATTTTTATGCTTATACGGAAGAAGCTTAAATCGTAAAAGCGGAAGTATGCAGTAAAAAGGCTTGAGATCCTATGGGGTAAAAGGCATCGTAAGAATGTAAAAGGGATTTGCAAAACAGTGTCAAGGCACCATTACATTCTTATGATTAGGGCATTTTGAAGCCTCTCCTAGTGAACGTAGAGATTCATCAAGGGCACTTTTGACATTATGAAGATTGAAGGTTTGACTCAGCGTAAGAATGGAAGACAATCATTTTAAAAAAAACCATCTGATGTGTCACGATAGATAAGCAAAAAAGATAAAATTACTGTAGCCAAGCAAAATAAAGCTTTGAAAATTCACTCATGCGAGATGAAAAGCTATGCAAGAACAATATGATGATCTCTTGTCAAACTAAGTATGTTGGTAGAATTTGTAAAACCCATAGCAAACACCAGAATTAAAAGATCGCGCAACCAAAACAATGCAATAAAACTATTGGCTCAATTACATCCCATGAACATACATTCACAAAATATAACACACTTAGGCAAGAATCACTACTCTCCAAATGCAAGCACCAACAACATATATTATTTCATCAAAATAATGGTGGCCTCGATTACATATTACAATCCTGAATTTACAAGAAATCCTCTCCTCAATTTGTGTTGAGAGTGAGAGATAATTTTAAGCAATCATATGCTTCTAAATTAATAAAACAAATTTATTTATGTAAAAACTATCTATCTAACATGGTGCTAAGTAGGACTCCATAAATTTTATATCATAAAGATAAAGCCTTCAGTTGATGTAGGAATGACTAGAAGTGGCAAAAATAGAAGCTCCATCTTCACTAGGCATTCATAGGAGTTAAATTGCCATCAAAATGTGTATTTGATGCATGGAAAGCTCTAAATTTAGAACTAGCAATTAACTATCACTGCACCTTTGAGTTCTTCAAAATCTTCTAGAACACTACTAAAAAAGTGCACCTGCACACCAACACACCTAGCGCAATAGCACACCTCAGAAGCAAGCTCCAAAAAATGCAAAATTTAACTAAGTGTCAAAATTGAAATTTTGGCATTTGGGTTTTGTTCCCCTTTATACTAGAGCTATGTCTGGATATTTGCCCTTAAATTTTTTGATTATCTCAGTGACTTGAGTTGCATCTGAAAAATCTAAGGCTTCATATTTGTCTTTCACTTTCTGCCTGAAGTTGCCCACTTTGATACAAGTCTCAGCAAAATCTCCAAGTTTCCCATCCAGATCTAATAATGCTTCTTCTATTCTAAATGCTTGCCTAATGTCATCATCATTAGCAACCTCTTCAAAATTTCTCCAAAATTTCTCAACTACTACCTCTACTAGTACTAACTTCTCTCATGCATCATCCTCAAAAATGTCTAAACAAGCATCACTATAATGCTTCTCAACTTCCAAAATTTGCTCTTGGGCTTGATCCTTGAGCCTATGAATCTCCATATGTAACGTCTCCATTACTTTATTACCATCCACAATATTTTCTATCTAATCATCAATTTTGTCTAATTCCTCAACTGTATATACATCCATCAACATCTAATACCTTTGTCCTTTGATAGACTGAAATGCTTGCAAGTCTTTTCCCTAGGTATGTACTTCATCCATTAGACCAAAATCTTGATTCAAAACGGCTGCTAGCTTGTTTGCATTCTCCTGCATAACATGTAATAACTTCAAATTTCCTTGAATAACCAATACACCTTTCTCCTCAAAACTTTCTCACCACTGTTGACAAGCTCTCAAAAATGGGTCCAACTATATCGCCACCCTATCTCTTCTCTCAATGGCTATGTTTAAGGTTTGCTCGAGGTTTGTGGGATCCAAGGGACCAAAATATTCACTTAAATATCCCTTTAGGATTTTATTTTGTCACCAAAGTGTTATTAATTCTACCCCCTCCTATTCTAAGCTTCTGAATACCTCCTTCATTCCTATTGTAACCATCATCTTAGTAGTCTCTAAAGTATAAGGCTTCCCAAGCATAACCTCCTTGATTTGATAATCTTGTGGAGTCAATTCTTCAACATTTGACTACGAAGGAGGGATAGCTACATGAGCAAACAAGTCCTAGCCCTGATCGCTCATGATGAAGGCTAATGCCCATGCATCCTTTGGTGGTGATTTAGGTTTCCTTAGAACTTCTATCAATTCCATTCTATCCTCCTCTTCAGTGGTGAATTGTTGCTTCTTATTTCTTATCACTTCTTTCCTCAGCCACCTTGGGATATGTTATAGTTGGGATTTTCATTTTGAGGATGAAGGAGTTAGCTTAGCTATGCCCTTTCCCTTATCACTCCTTTTTGTAGTTTTCTCCTTCTATAAAATATTCGTACTAGGAGTCTCCATATCTATAGAGTCCACAATTCTCACCTTAGTATCTTGGGAAGTTTTCTGAGGCTATTCACTTATTTTCCTTTCTTCTGACACTTCATCAGTGGATACTTGTTGTGGCCTTTCCCCTTGTTCCACTTGTACTTGTTCTCCTTTAATGATCAGAGGTAGAGGTGTAGCTGACCCCTTGTCTACATAGAATGTGACTTGCACTTGCGATGACAGAACTACCTTGGGTCCTTGTGATTTGGCTGGCATCTAACTCCAATCCTCCTATTGAGGTTGATTGGTTGGAGTGTCTCTTATCTTATCCCCAGCCAATTTAGTACCCATGGGCATGAAGTCAAAATCTAACATCTGAAAGACATCAATGCCCTCCACATCCTTCTCATCTATCCACTATTACATCTCATCTTCTGATGTTGTACTCTAAATGGATTGCTTAGGAATAGGTGGTAGTGTGATTGTGGAGCTTCTTCTCCATTCCTCCTTTGTGGCTCTAGCAAGCTGAGTCCTCTAGTTCAAAGGTAAATTATCCTCTTCATCCTCATCATCCTCTTATTTTTCTTCTTCCAAAATAGGTTTGGGGATTGATGGGGAAGGAATTACTTTCTTGATTACCTTTTGCCTCCTCTTTATTGGAGTCTTAATCTTTGTTCTCTTCTTAGGCACAGAAGGGGAGGCTTGTTCCTATTGCTAAGGTATTTCTTGAACTTCCACTTCATCTCCTCCTTGTCCTTGCTTGGTGGGTGGCACTTGAGGATTATCTTTGGTCTCTATAGCTTCAACATTTTCTGACCTTTGTACATTCTCTTCCTTAGTTTGTGTAGGTGCTTGAATTTCTCCCTCTTTTGGTTCAGCTTGTTGAGGAGAATTCCTCTTCCTTTTGCCTTTACTTTTACCCTTTTGAGCCTGATAATACCCAACTGGTCTATCAAGTTGGTGCACCATTTCTAGTCTTATTCGTGATTGGACTATGAACATAGGCACTGTGACCTTTGGTCCTCAACCTTTTGCTAGGTGGGCTTGAACATTAAAGATCATTGTTTTAGGAATTGGGTCAAGTTTGAAAGGTCTCTTGATCCAATCATTTGTCAATTTGATGACATGTCTTGCCATGTGATTAATGTCTAAGTTTTCTTCTTTGTCAACGTCAACATTCATGATAGGCCTATCACCAATCTTATCTTTATCGAACAATGAATTGAGAAGATCCTCCATGTCTTGTTGCACAATATTCAAGGGAATATTCACCTTCAAAACACTTTCTTCTAGATACAAATTCATCCTACAATAATCTCTTATGTAGACATCATAGTCATTTGTTGCATTCCTCCAATGATCTTCAATAACATCTTCATGCTGGAATGGTTTATGTGCTAAGTACTACACTCTCCCAATGTTATCAAAATAAGGCCATAGGGAATTATACTCATCCAAGGGATACTAATCCCATTCACACTCAAAAGATGGAATATCTTGCCTCCAATCCACCTTGAAAGGTCCTATAGTCATAGGCCACATCCAACATATTTTATGTTGCTTTCTAACTCTATATATGAAAATGAGAGTTATCGAGATATCTTCAGGAGAATAAGTCTATCACTGGGATACCTAGGGAGCTTCTTAGGGTTGAAAGTTGTACCCACTCCCCTCAAATATGTAAATGTTCAAAACTAGATATAATAAGCTTCAAATTCTGATATTTGTGTAGCTTCCTCTACTAACATTGTCTTTGCATAATGTCATTCTATAAATTAGATTATTGTGAATATGAAAGCATCATTTACAATCCTATATTCTTTTCTTTTATCTAAAAGCTTCTTCTTTACCAGCTGAGGATATACAATGTAAGGCCATGCATTTGCATCCTGCATGCTACCTCTCTTATAGAGCCCTGGATAATCCATTTCCCTCACAACTAACAAGTACACCAGGTATGATGTCATTTAAAATTTTCTATTTTTCTTCACCACCACTAGTTGCTCACACAAGTTCACACTAAGAGTAGAAGCCCAATCAAGTGGCATCTCTACTTTCTTTATTGTCTCAATAAAATGCACCATAAAAAATTTTAGGTGCCTAGTGGTTGCAAAACCCATAACTCTACTCAAGAGTATGATCAAATATCTAATATCTTCTTTCATATATCCTCTTGTCATATCCACTTTTCTTGCCTTCTAACCTAGAGGAGTCTTCTCAATAAGGTACGAAGATTGGATGATCTCAAAAGCTTCATCAATATGTTCCCTATACCATCTCTTTGCTCACTGATAGGTTAATCTACTGAATTGATCAACCCTTAGGAGATGGAACACTTTTTCAATATTCTTAGGTTAGAGATTGAGGAAAATCTCTCCCACAATTCTCTTGACTATCCTTTCTTCAGGAACATAATGCTCTGTGAGTGTCATAATTAGCTCTGAGGATTGCACTAACACTAGGTGTGATGTTGCACTGACAAGTCCTAATCTAATCAATGTGGAAACCATCTAAGACCTTTTTGTAGGTTGGTTGTAGAGTGTTAAGAATGTGCCCAAATTTGTGTGACCTAAATCTGTAGCCTAGATCTCTAAGTACTCATCTTGAAACTATGATTTTATAGGAGTGCCCTGAAACTTGAATACCACTAGCTTTGGAACCATTTTCTGAGCAAGGGAGGATGATGAAGACACCATTGAATCTACATAAAAAGCATGTCTATTAGTTTATAATTGAAGAAAAAATGATAGAGTCAAACCCTAAAATAGAATTGAAAAAAAAACCAAGAACTTGACTCTCTAAAAACACCTAGAAATCTAGCTTTATACCCTTAGTATGCAAAAAAGGGTGCACCAGCCACACCTGATAGGTGCACCTAGTGTGCCATTTTTGGAAATGTTCTAAAAGGATAGGGTGTGCATCAACGCACCTCATGGGCTGCGCTAATGTAAACCCTTCCATTTACTTAGGCATTTTTTAAGTTATGATTTTTAAGGGTGCACAGTAGTACACCTGATTAGGTGTGCTGTTATGCACCCTTTTGTATTCATTTTTATGTTTTTGAGTTAACAAAGGTGCAGATTAGTGCACTTGGTTGGGTGCATTGATGTGCACCTTTGGCTATTTAGATTGTTTTAAATTTTCAAAGGCAAAAAATAAGGTGTGGAGTAGCACACCCGATTAGGTACGCTACTGCACACCTTATTTTTGGGTTTAACTTTGTTTTATGTGTTTTGCAGGTGGGGGAAGCAGATGATGCACACCAAATAAGGTATGATTCTATGTGAAGAGGAGCTCTAGAGAAGGAATGAAGACAAAGTAGGAAGGAGAAGGCAGGGGGTTATATAGACCCCATGCAACTTTGGTGCTATGCAACTACACAACTGCGTTGTTGCACATCTGCACATCACCAAAGGTGAAATGCCCTTTTTTCAAAATCACTTTGGCACACTAGCACACCTAGGGAGGTGTGTTGGGGCACCATTTTCTTTATAAAATGAATTTATCTCCCTCAAATGATCTTTAGATATTGATTCTTGAATCGAGATCTAGATTGGATCAAAACTCACTAGATAAACCCTAAAAAAGACTTAGACCCCAGACTAGGGTTCCAAAAAGTCAAAAAAAAAGTAGGGGGTCCCCATTTCTAGTCAAAATGTGGCATGCATAGTGAAACCACAACACTACTATGGTTTTAGTAGACAAATTAATAGTTGTAGACTAGGGATATGTCTAACTCTATAGGCTTGAACATGTACATGAGTGGCAGCACCGAAAAATGCACACAACACTACCAACTACATTAGTAGAGAGGTGGAATAACCCCACCTTGAGCTTCCACCTACTGAGTAGGGAGATGATCATCACTTTTCATGATGGATGGTAGATTTTACAATTCTCCACTAGGGGGATAATGCATGAGTATATTATAGAGGGGTCAAAGCCCTATATGGAGGAGTCCTTTCAATGACCCATACAGAGGTTTCCAACTCAAAATTAGTAGTTACCATGGAGGAAAGTCATGGACAAGAGGCCCAAAATATCTCAATTAGCTCTATATTTGGTAGGAATTATTGGTAAACACATGCTAGTTGATCATGCAAGAAATGAATTTCATCTGGGCTACACCATCCTTGCCCAACTGTTTTATTGTAGGATAGCAAAAAGATATGTTGTTAGGCTACAAAGCCCAACACTGGTGTATAAAAACTAATACCAACATCAGACAAGCTGCTAGCACAAGAAAAGACAGCACCGTGCAATCTACTAATCAAATCCATGATAGCACCCAAACAAACACTGCTACCAAAAAGTGTTAAAGATCTCCAGTCAATTGAATCCCAAATGCCAATATAACAATCTCGAGTCCATATCTATAAACTAGAATCAGCTGGTAACTCAAGAAAAAACCTCACTTGAGTAATATGACCAATACCAACTAACTCCACATACCTGTCATGATGAGATAATGAAGTCACAATACTGTCTTTGTTCACTTTCAGCTAGCTGGACAAATTGTGTGAAGTACTACCAGCCTCAACCTCATGTGACGAAGCATCTAACTGTGCCTGGTACTCTTTCTCAACAAAGTCATGAATGCTCAATGTCTCCTCATCTCTACCAGGTATCTCACCATCATGCACAACAATATCCTCATAATCATCATCTAAACCCACTACACTGTAGTCACTACCTATTGTAACTATACCATCCTGAATACCTATGATATCACCCTTTAACAACCTGTATACAATTGTCTCAATTTAAGTATCAAGTTGGCCATTACTATCAATCTATGTAATATCTTTTCTCACTACCTCCTGTGGTGGAGTAGAATCTAAGACCTCTGCTTGGCTATAAGCTAGTTTCTCAGACTCCTCATGCAAATTCTTGGTAATTATGTCATCTGCCCTGTGAGAAAATTTGCCAAATAGAAATCTAGTCAACTTATCCACCTTAGCTAGGTCGGACAACATGTCATTCATTATACGGTGGTGCTCAACAAACTATTTAGACATGTCATGGCTTATTTTCCTAATTTTATCTCGAATGTCTAAATAACCATCCTTTCTACTATTCTGACTCTGGATATCAATTGTCCAAGATCGTGTCCTCTGAGACTCTATACTATACCTGTCCATTTCGATAAAGTAGAGTGTAACCCCAATATGTTATAACTTCTTCAAACACAAAGAACTAACATGCAATTGATTAGAAGTAGCATGCAACCATAGATTTTGACATGCAGCTAATTAGAAGCAACATGCAACCACCAAATTCACCAAGAACTAACATGCAAATGATTAGAAGTAGCATGCAACTATAGATTTTGACATGCATCTGATTAGAAGCAACATGCAACCATAAATTATGACATGCAAGATTTGGGTAGTTGTCAAAACTGACATGCAAGATCTGGGTAGTTGTCAAAACTGACATGCAAGATCTGGGTAGTTGTCAAAACTGACATGCAAGCTCTGGGTAGTTGTCAAAACTAACATGCAAGATCTGGGTAGTTGTCAAAATTGACATGCAAGATCTGGGTAGTGTCAAAACTAACATGCAAGATCTATATAGTTGTCAAAACTGACATGCACGATCTGGGTAGTTGTCAAAACTAACATACAAGATCTGGGTAGTTGTCAAAACTGACATGCAAAATCTGGGTAGTTGTCAAAACTGACATGCAAACTTCTACAAACCCTCAAGCTAGCAAGATCATAGCTCTAATACCATTGAAATGTCCCTTTACTGATTTTATATGATATTTCATGCCTCTAATCATATGTTTAAGATCAAACAACCAATCTTTCAAAGATCCACCAAATTTCTCAAGAAACCCCAAATCGGGTATGCCGAAAATAATGCCAAAAGCTTCACAGCTTCACCTATTATTAATAAATCTGAAAGTGGACATTTTTACAGAAATTTCAGCAGCATAACAGCCTACAAAATGACATTTCTAGATCCATATAGCCTTTACACAATAGTTCACAAATGTAGGACAAAAACTATGCTCATCAGGCTCCCGAAATTAACACAAAAATGCCCGGAAACACCACAAAAACACTAATAATCTATCTCAAAAGTTTAATCACGTCCCAATACATATATTTAGCTCTATTTTAACACATTAAAGTCTGAAATAAAGCAGCAACCCAAACTGATATGAAATACTCAGCTGAAAACACCAAACTCATACAAAAAAACACACCCGAAAACCCACAAATCTGCACTGTTCAGCACAAAGAAAAACTCTGTATGAGCATGCACATGGAATGGCTTCAAACTTCCATCCTTAGCCTTCTTGAAAACCTACAAATTCCTATTCTTGGGTCTCCTTCTCCACAGGTTTGGCAGCCTCTGAAGAATAACAAAGAATGAGCAAAAATCAAGTTCTAGAATGAGCCCAGAATGCCTCCAAACCCCTTAAAAGAGGGCATAACCCTAACTCACGTCCAAGAGGGTTTAATAAAACATATTTTAATAATAATTTTCATTTATTAGTCCATTCGCTTCCAAAGATTATTCCCTTTTGTTCAAACTTCACCTTTTTGGGCCTGCTTGCCTTAGCAAAGATTATTATTTTTAATTATTTGAAAAGGGGACATGACAAGAGTGGGGTTCTCTATTTTTTAAATCATGTGGCATTCTAACTTATCACTACCTTGAGGCAACAATTTTTGTTTCAACATTATGAGATAAGTGTTGTTCCTAGTCTGTAAAAGTCCACTCTCTAACTATACTCACCTTACCATGTCCTACAAGATTGCCCAAAATAGAAATCCAATCCAAATATGTTTTTCTAGAATATTGAACTTCTGGTCTCATGAACAAGGGTGTTTTCATCTCACTTTCCCTATAGGTTGCAGCTTGATATTCCTAACTTATTTCATTTTGCATCCATGACATTACTGCCCTTAACTACACATCCCCCACATACAAGACTGGGTTCCATTTAGTGTCATTAGGCACTTCCATATTGTGAAGATACAATTCACACAGTAAGTTTTTCAAGGCCATAGGAACATATCAAAATGCATCATAAAATTCATGTGGGGTAGAGATAGAGGGGTTAAGACCTTCCACAATTATAGCTAACTTATAATTTACAAATTGTTCTTTCAGAAATAGAGCATATACTGGCGATAGCAACCTACATTCCATTAACTTAGGAATAAATCCTATACTCTACTCAATTCTTCTTTGAACTTCATTTTTATCTTAACTTTGTTTCAACTAGTAGCTCTGCTCATTAGTAACATGATTTTATTTGTTTTTCTTGAAGTTCCATTGAGCTCTTTCCCATAATAGTTTTTGAAACAAATTAATTCCTACAGACAAAGGTGTGGATAAATCTGGTGTTGGAAATGACTCATGATAAAAGAGGTGTATCCATTTAGGTGCCAATTGATGAGTTTTGTTGACATTTTGCAATGTGGAGCACCCACTTTTTCTTATGACAACAACTATTTCCTCTTTTTCTTCTTTACTATATTTTATGGCTACTGTAGCTAATGTGTCCAACCCTTCTTGTTCTAGTTTTTCCAATACCTCTTTAACAATTTTAGGTCTAAATTTTGGATAATTCTTTGAAGGGAGTTTTGTAGAATTTTCACTAATGTCTTGCATAGTAGGGTTTTATTCAAATTCCTCTGACATTTCAATTTCATCAAATTCCTTATCACTATCAATAAGTACATAATTAATGCTACAATCAGCTTCAAGTGGCAAATTTTGGAATTTGCTCTCATTTTCATTAGCTTTAGTTTGTGGCAATTTTTCCCCCAGAGAGGACTCTTTTTCACTTTCAAACACTTTAGGGGTAATTATGGGAACAAAGGCCTCTAGAACCATACTCTTAGAGAGTCTTGCACTTTGCCTCATGGGTGGTGTTGACAAGCATGGGGAACTCTTTCATTTCTGCCTACTTATAAGTGTTTCTACCATAGATGCTTTAGGAGGTTTTTGTAGATCTTCCTCCTCTTGAGAGTGCAAGGGTTCATTAAGGTTACACTCCTCATCTGATTTTCGTAGCCTTTCTACTTCAAGTTCCAAAATTTTACCTTTTTCCTTCTCAATGGAAGACCTATTTTTAACAGGTGATGGGGCTTTAGGAGAACTAGCAATTTCTACCTCTTTGTTTTTCTTCTTGCTAACAATAGAGGGTTCAGCCTTATAAATTCATTTCTTAGTTAGTTTAAGACTAGAGGGAGAGGCTTTAAGAGAATTTTTAGCTCTAGGGACAACTTTATAGAATCTTGTGGACACTATTTCCCTTTGTCCTACACCTTGGCCTCTAGGGCCGAACAACCTAGGTTCTACCTTTTTTAAGTACAAGAATTCCTCCCATGACCCAATTGCTTGCTTATTTAATTCTATTTCTACAATTAATTTTATGAAACCATGATGAGAGATTGACTGATCGCTTCCTAACTGAACTAGAGAAGCTTGCTTCTTAATAATATTGAACACAAAGTTGGGAAGGTTTACCTATCTCTAATCATGCCATAGGTGAGCCAATAGCTTGAAATGTAGGGCATGTAGATATTTGTAATGTCCCTCACATGTGAAATATCAAATGATGAATGTAGCAGGTTGAATAAACTCTGTTGGCAAGGATAGCCTCAAAGTTTCTTGTTTCTTATCAATGTCCAATGGTGAGTCCTGGTGTATGCTAAATTGTGCCCTAGCTATCTTCAAGTCAAATTATATCTCCCAGTTTTCACCCTCTTGGGGCAACCCAGTGACTTTGGCTATCACTTCCTCTAAGAACTCAATTCTTAGACCTTTAGCCACTACAACTCCATCTCTTAAGGTGGTCATAAATTGGAGAGCTACTTCTTCATTAAATCCATTCAAACTAAGGCAATAATCCAACCATCCCCTTCTCCTAAACATTTCACATCTGGCTATATCTCCTAAAAGAACTTGATGATCAACAGGCTCATTCCTTTATATACCTCCACCCATGGTTAATTATAGCTGAATTGTAGAAAAAATCTAATGTTGAAAGCTTAGCAAATCAAAGCTTACAACATTGGCTCTAGTTTTTTTCATAAAAATGGCATGTACTTGAGAATTTAAATGTACCATATCTCATAATATCCTTTTGCATCAAATTTTATGATTTTTGCACATGTACAGGTTCATCACCCGAACACATTGCAAATAATCATTAAAAGTTAAATAACTACTTTTAATGTCCTTAATTGTATAATGACGCAATCCCAAAAGAACAAGTCATCAACATGTGATGTTAATTATGCACTTATTTCTAGTAATCTCAATGCACTTTGAAGGTACATGCGATTTGAAACATGTGATTTGAAAAATGCTTTAAAAAGACAATAAAACATCCATTTAAATATTTCCCGCCCCCCAACTAAATGAAGGCATGGGTCCCAACAGGCCAGGATAAGCAAGAGTGAACAAATATAAACAGTACCAAATTGTAACAAAGCATGAATAAAATAAAATGCATGCAGAGTTATGCAGAAGGTACTTGGCAACTACTATAGGAAAGATGTTCTAAAATGATCATTGGAATTGACAGAGTGATGGTATGGAATGGTTAGATGGAAGAGAGAAAAGTGGAAGTGGAATGGATGTGAAAAAAGTACTTCAAAAAGAAGAAGTGTTTATTATGAATGTCTTGATCAGAGTCAAGAACTAGTAGGAGTCAGGGTAGAAAACCCAGACTCAGTGGCTACTAGAATGAAAATATCCTCATTGTGCTAGAATTACTATAAGAAGTCTTCACAACTAGCTGGTTTATGGTAAAGCTTGAGGTGATGCCCATTAACAAGTAGTTTGAAGCAAACTAGATCAATGATAGATAACTAAACTGCACCATTTGGAAATATGGCAACAATCTCATATGGTCCTAACAAACGTGTTTGGATCTTTCCTAGATTATGCTAGCATATTGAGTCATAAAGGAGTTCCTAATTATCTACAACAAACATTTTCTATTTTATAAACTTATCATGCCACTGTTTCCTTTGGTGTTGAATGAGCTTAGTATTGTTTAATGTAGATTTCCTCCATTCATCAAGATTGTTTAAACTTAGGATTCTATCCTATTGGGAAATATTGATTTCTATTGTGAGCTCCAAGGCAGTCTTCAATGTTTTGTATTCAAATTCAATAAGCATTACGGCTGACTTACCATAAACAAGCTCAAACAGTGTAAAACTAGTTGTGGACTTTTAGTTGGTTCTATAAGCCTAGAGAGCTTTAGGAAGGTGTGTTGCCCAATCCTTCCTATGAAGTGTTATCCTCCTAGTGAGAATAGATTCCAGCTGCCTATTAGTAACTTTAACTTGACCATTAGCCAGAGGATGATAAGGTGATGATTTACCATGCCTAAAAGTATACTCCATAAAAGCAATTATCAAATTTGATGTAAACTAAGTCCCTTGATTAGATGTCAATTGTCTAGGAACACCAAAACATGTAAAGATGGACTCATACAAAAACTTTGCCATGTTGATATCCCTTGGGTGTTTCATGGGTTTAGCTTCTACCCATTTGGTGACATAGTTAGTGCACACCAGAATGTAGGATTTTCCTTATGAAGTAGGCTCAATGGGTCCTACAAAGTCAATCCCCCATTTGTTGAAAGGTGTGACAACTACTTGAGGCTATAGGGGCATTTCATCTGACTTAATGGGTCTTCCTATTTGTTGAAACTTGTCACATTTCTTGGTATATCTAGTTGCATCCTTGTGTAGGGTTGGCCAATAATGCCTAGTTGTTAAGATTTTGAAGGTTATTCTTTTGGCTGCAAAGTGACCTTGACATGTTTCATCATGATAGGCCTTCAAGACATCATATGTTTCATCTTCTCTTAGACACCTATGCATGACTTGATCAGGACCGGTATAGAACATAAACCTAGTAATCCATGAATAATTAAAGCTCTTCTCTACTAGTAGCTTTCTAGCTTGGGTAGAAAAGTATATTGGCATTTTTCCTATAGTAAGGTAGTTAGCAATATCTACATACCAAGGGTTTTGTGTGGCCAACATAAAAAGATGCTCATCTAGAAAACTATCATCAATGGCTACAGGATCATTAGGGAGATGTAACCAATAGAGAAAGTTGGCTATCACTTTGGCCTCACTAGGTTTATCAACTATGGTGATGTTGAATTCTTGCATGAGCAATAACCATCGAGCCAATCTTCCTAAAATTGCAGGTTTGTTCACCAAATATTTTATAGCAAAATGGTTAGTATGAACAAATATCTTATATCCAGTGATGTAATGCTTAAATTTGTTGAAAGCATAAATGACCACTGTAGACACCTAAAAACCTTTAGAAAATAAAGTATTTTTATTTTCTAAAAAATTCCTGATGACATCATCATTTATTAATTAATTAATTATTTAATTAATTAATTTATTTTTATGCCATTAAATCCCTTTATCTTAATTAAAAATATTTAATTAAGGAATCCCTCCCAAAAATGTTTAAATCTTATTTAAACATTATTTCTTTATTTATTAATTATTTAATTAATAAATTGACCAAAAATCCCAAAATAAATAATTTATTTATTTTTTGCCCAAAAGTTGGCCAATTTCCTTAAGACCACTAACCTCTTCCAAAATCTTCTAATCCTTCTTTAATTTTGATTAAAGGCTAATCCCATCATTTCGTACCCCTAATCCCAACTCAAAATATTTAATTAAGATTAAATATTAATCCTCATGTTTATTAAAAAAGTTTTAATAAATATCTCCTCAACCCAAACCCTTGAAATAAATAAAACATTATTTATTTCCTAAAAATCTAATTTATCCTCATCCTAAGAAGTTCTAGACTCTTCTAGAAGATGTCTTTACACCTAATCCTAATCCCCTCCTAACCTTGTCACATTCCCTAAACATGAGTTAAAACTTCCTAACCCAAGCCAAAGTTAACAAATATCTCCTCCTTCACCCACCCTCATTAAATGCCATCCACTTGCCTATCCCTAAGCTAATCCTAAACCATCCTAATCCATCCTCTAATCATTTTCACAATCCTAAGCAAGCTTAAAACCCTCCTAATCAAGCCCAAGTTGAAATTCCTCTCATCTCCTTCAAAATATCCCAACCATAAAACTTTATGAAGCCCACTAGGCCATAAATGACTCTTCCAAGCCCTTTTATTGCTCTTACAAGTCATTATGAGGGTCTTTATGAAGATTTTATCCCTTGAGCCTCCTTTGTTGACTCATCCTTCCCCTTTCCTCCATCCTCTCACCCTGTGACATGTGTCACTCCCTGATTGGTTGTAAGGAAGCACAATCTATGTGCTCTCTTCTCATGCAATCTGAGCCCTCCATGAGCTTTTTCCCATCCTTGCATCTTAGCCCTCAATCCCTAAAGCCTCTTGCCTATAAATTGGATCCTTCCCCTTTGCAAAATAACACAATCCATGAAGTAAAGTCATAATGCCATTTTAAGAAGCCATTTTACATCAAAACCATACACTCACACCCAAATTCCAACTCCATTTGAAACCCTTTTTGAAGCATAAAGCTTGAGCATACATCCTATCTATTTAGACAAAGCTACTCAACAAGAGAGCTTCTTATTGAGAGAGTCCATTAATGGCTCATATTCTCAATTAAGAGCTCATCTTAGTCTATCTTGAAGTTTATGAATTTTGTTTAGTTTGTAGAAGCTTTATTTAAATTTGGTTTCTATTAGCATACTAACATTGCTCATATACATTTTGGCACGCCCGGTGGGACCCCGCATGGGTCATCTTCATTAGCTTTTTTAGTCAAGTTTTGTATGTCATTTGCTAATTCTGGCTAATTTTTTTTTTTTTTTTATTGGTAGGATTGTATAAATTGTTTTTGTAGGTCCACATCAGTATGAAAAAGACAAAGGAACGCATAATCTATCTCATAGTGTTTGCAGATTTTTCAAGATTATAGGTGGACAAAGAACTTGGAATTCTTCTTCCTCTTCTTGTCTATATTCTTTTTATTCAATCTACTACTTCTTCTTCTTCTTGTCGGAGATCTTGGCCATTTTTTTTTAAGGAAGAAAAATCATACACACTTCTTTTTAGTGCTTAAAATGAACCCCCAAATCATACTTGAATCTATTAAAAAATTAAAAATTTGCAAAAAAAAAAAAATCTTTTAACAAGTGAAACTAAACCAATCCAGTCATTTGCATCCTTGCAACATCAAGGTTTTAGATGCATTCATGCAAAGTTAGGAACACTTCATTTTTGGGAATTTAAAAAGAACTTCAAGTTTCCATTTCAAAAGGTTCAAAATCAACACTAAGTGCACACTAAAATCTAAATCAAACTCAAAGCATCAATGAAGGATAAAATGAACCTCATTTGAAAATATTTTAAAGTTCTTTTAAAAATCTCATGAAAACTAAGAGTCCTAAATGGTTGCCAAAAATTGTCCTAAAAGCTTTGTTATTTGTTCCAAACAAATGTCTTGTTGCAAAATCTTGAATGTTTCTTAGGTTTTTCATGCATCAAAAAAATCTAGGAATATCATTTTTGGGCTTAAAATATGCAAACTAGAACACAAAATCTTGAATGAAAACTAAAGTCCAAAGAGTCATTTTCACTTTTGAGTCCAAAACAATCTTGAATGATCTAAGGTTAAAACAAAGCACTTCAAAGTTCTTAAAACAACACATAAAATCTTAATCTTGAATGCTCAAAGGAAAAAACTTGAATGTTTAATCACTTGTCTTTGAATGCATGTTGCTAAAATCACTCTTGAGTGCCATGGATTAAAATCAAGTTTGTTTTTTTTTATGAATGCATGATTAAAACAACAAATCCAATCTTGAATTCCATAGATCAAATAATCATCTTTTGGGGCATAAAAAGAATCCACATTTTTGAAATTTTCTAAGTTATAAAAACCAATAAAGACGCTTTGAGTAAGTTTGTAGTTGGACTCACCCTCTTTAATCACCCATCAATTTAACCATTGGTTGCAATCTTAGTGCCATCTATGGGGATGGGTCTACCTAAGAGGGTGTTAAGTGCTCCACAAAGATCAAACTCCACTCACTTGGGTCTTTAGTGGTTTTTCTAAGTTAGAAAATTTTTTGAATGCACATTAATCTCGCTCACACTTCATTTGGGCATAAAAATTGAACAAATCTTGATGTGGAGGGCCTCTGGGCACGCGCTTGGAAATCGAGTGTCACACATCTTTTTTTTGGGCTTAAAACAAACTCACACTCAATCTTGAATGCCTAACAATCAATGAACATTGCATGGTTTGGACGCATTTTCAATGATGCTCACATTTCTTATGTTGACGATCTCTCGACTTTCATTATGCTGACGATGATGTCAAATTGGAATGAACATTGTATGCCATAATCACAAGTGTCTTCAATCATAGCTTACAAAATCTAAATCATCAATTGGAATAAACGTGTGTCTTTTGAAGCCCAAGATCATGTATGTGGTCCTGTTCTACACTTTTTAGGAGGCCTGCTTGGGGATTTCATCACCCCTTGGGACAACCTCAACTCCAGCGTTCTGACGAAGTATAAAAATTGGGAGATGAATCCAAAGACACCTCTCTTGGAATCAAGATTTTGTCACTCGGGCTAAGCCTCAAGGAACTTTATACCCTTGAGAAGTGAAAGAGGAGAAGTGGGTTACTGCTCCTCTCGGCTGTGCGACATCTTTTTGGTTTTATCTATGGATTTGGGCCTCACGTACCTTGCATATATTGAGGACTCCCTAGCTAAACCAAATTTCATCCTTGTAGAAAGCTTCCTAAGATGTTGGTGTATTTGACGTGCTTGCTCAAAACTTTTGTTTGCTTGTTTTTTCATAGCTTTTGAATGAATATTTGCCAATTTTGGTCGAAATCCCAGAAAAGAAGAAATCTCTCAGCTCAAGGCATACTTAGCGTAGTCACTGCCTTATCAAAAAATCATCCAAGCTCCCCCACTGCAACCGAATCTATCTAGTTCTTTGCCTTAGAACAATCCCAAATCCAAAGTCCATCCAAATCATCCCCCCAGCCAGCTAGCAACCCAATCCAAAATCACCCAAGCCTTTAAAGAGTTGTTGTTACTCTGATAGAGTTTGCTATCCAATCAATCCTACCAATCAACCAATCTCACCAAGGTTATCCCTCTGACAGAGCATTGTTTAGGGTAATCCAGCTTTGTCACTTGTATCCCTCATCACCTTGAGCTAAAGGTTGGGATCCACAAGTGGTCAATCGTGTGTCATGCCCATAAGATCATTAGTCTATCCTCAAGTTGACATAGCCATCACCAAATCCAGTGCATAGGAAAGCAAAACTCTCACTTTTTGACAGCATACCCTTGAAGTCTTCCACCCACAAGAAAGCCAAAAATCTTCAGCCAATCCTCCTTAGGTCTATCATGCAACTTTGACTCTCACTAGGAAATCTTTCATCAGCCAATCCAAAATCTATGCTTAACCCAAATCCAACCATGAGCTTCCATGTTCATCCATACGCAAGACCCCATCCCCATCAAACTCATCATCAAAGCATGAAGTACCAATCCTATCATGATGTGTTTGGTCGCATTGTCCTTGCTCCTACCACCTCCTATTCCAATGATGATGAAAATCTTGTTGACTATGACGGGTATATTGAAAGCCTTAGAAACATTCCCCCAAGCATCCCCCAAAATCCAAGAGTTATTCCAAACTATCTAGTCATGCCATCTGATATTCCAGCTTCCCCTCCATCACCCCATCAACCAAGCTTCCAATCTTCCACCCCCATCACACTAGCTATTCCTATCAATCCACCTCCACCTTCGACACACGAGTCTCCAAGGAATCTCCTAGAGGAAATACAAGAAAAGTCACCTCCAATAGTCGATAAGCCATGTCATCTAATCCAACCATGTGAAGTAGTCAGTGATGAAGCTTCCCCATCAATAATATCACCTCCATCTCCCATAGCTATCATCCCCATACCATCCATCAAATTGCTTAAAATCCTTCCACTTCTTGCAAGTATCAAAATCCCACCACCTATCAAATCCCTCCAAATCCTATCCACATCAACTCCAAGCATTTCCCAAATCTCTCGTAATGACCCTTATGCATCTATCTTCTACTCACCCATCTCCACTACTGAATCTCCCATCTATCCATCCGCTGCCTTTGAAGAATCCATCCCTTCACCTCCTATCGCACCATCCACTCCAAACCATTCCTATCAAGATCTTTCCCAAAAGCATGTTGACATCCCCCAAAGCATAACTGAAGATATCATCATACCATGTCTTCCATCCATAGTGCAGTCACCATCTCCTCCATCTCCAAAACCTCAAGCCATATCTCCTCCACTACAAGATATCTTGTCATCCCACCAGCTACATCAAGATCCTATCCTTCCATCTCCCCCACTCCATGCTTCCATCTTACCACCTATCCAAGCTATTCCACCATCTATAATCTACCCTCTTGGTTCACTTACATTCATCCACGGTGGCCCTCTCTCAGCAGAAGAATTAAGAACAGTATCTCCCCATTGCAATACACCTAATAAATCACTTATACCATTTTCTGCAAGCAAAAATTTTCCTGAGCTTGTTCAAATGCTCAATCGATGGCATTATCAAGGTCAAGGTTTAGGACCACAAGAGCAAGGAATCAGAGAGCCTATTATTGCACAAAAAAATCTAGGATTTCATGGTCTTGGATATGTATCCAAAGGCTCACCATCTAAAGGTGTTGGTACACCACACCCCCAAACCAAACCTATCTCCAAGCCCACCATGCCAGCCTCCCATCACTCCTTCAAGAAATCTTATGTCATCCCCCCTCCACCATCTTTGCAACCCAAAACAACCTACCATATCCCCCCTTTATCTGCTAAATCCATTTTGGGTCCCTATGTCCCAAAATCTACCATCCTCCATCCTCCTATCAGCCATCATAAATATCATATTCCATCTATTCCTATGCAAGATCAACAAAGGCACATATTAGGGCACATCATCCATCATCATCCCCCTACATGCTCTTTCATATCATCTCCATCTCACAAAGCTTCTCCTAACAATCTTCCCAAAGCATACCATAGCAATGTGAATGCCAACTTCAAAATGCATAAAGCTAAAAATCCACATCCTAGGCAATCATATGTCTATTCTAAAAGACATACTCCAAAAAGGAAAAATCCAATCAAAGAATGCAAAACAATACAAAAGCCTATGAAAAGAATATACAAAACCATGTGGATCCCAAAGAAAAAATTTGAAACCCAATGCATAATGGCATCCACCATTGCTAATCCCCCATCTAGTGCTTTGTGTCCCCCATCTCCTAACTCCATCTTGGGTGCCTATATCCCCAAGCACGCTCCCAAAAATCCACCATCAAGCCCACATCTACCATCTATCCCCCATATGCTCTTTTCACAGCTGTCCCAACATGTGCCAATGTTGATCCTGCAAGCATCCCCATCTCATGCTCCTTTTTGACCTTTTCACCCCTCCATCTCCTGCCATCAATCCCATCTAATCTAATCTATTGCATAAATCACACATTCGATGTACCAACAGTTAGCAACAAAATTGAACATTCCAATAGCTAGTGAAAAATTCCAAGGAAAAAGCCAAAAATAGCTGAAGAAAGCCAAAATCATTCCAGCTAAGGCCAAAGTCAAAAAGTCAAAAAAGAAAAAGAAAAATAAAGCATCCATTGGTGAAAACTTGGCAATTCAAGTGCCTTGGACAAGTACCATGATGAAAACTTGGCAAACAAGCGTCATGCATAATCCAACCATCCCCAACTTAGCCTATCATCCTCATGCTTTTGGTCACATCTTGTCATCCAACTCCATCTTCCAATCTATCCACCTATCCTCCACCCTTCAACTTCCATCTCACACCATCCACTTATCTCCTGCAGCTTCAACCAACCATCCTAGCTATCATCCATCTCCCTAGCGTCTTTAGCTTTTCCATCCTAGCTTCAATCCTATCACATCCATCATAAGACCTCCTTCTGCATGTCATCTTCTAACTGGGGGCACTGTATTCCTTGGAGATCTTGTCTTGTCCATCCTCCCTTGTCATTGGTACCTTGCTCTAGGCTATCCTCATGCAAATCCAATGTCATCCTCTCATTAGCCATTCACTCTAGCATTGTCTATCAGCTCAGCTACCACCAACCTTAGCATTGTCCCCATCCTTGGTCGCACATCTACCATCATCATTGGATGCATCCTTCCAAATCCATATCTTACGCTATCACCTCATCATTAGCTTTTGCATCTTACACAAAATCGAGCTATCCCGCTATCCTCTCATCCTGAGCTTTTATCCATCTGTATCATACATATCTTGGTCTGTCAGCTTGTACATCCTCTTTAGCTTAGTACCATTGTATCTATCCAGCTTTCGTGTTAGTTCCTCCTTTATCAACATCTTTCACACATTGCACAACCCTTGGTTAGCTATTCCAATGCATCCTTTAACTAGATCTCCTGTCACCAAAATGTTATTCTTCTTAGTTCATCTTGCCAGATGCATCACTCATCTAGATCCATCAACTTAGGTGCTCTCTGATAGATCCTTGCAGGATATAGCTTTCCTCATGTCTGATCTTGGTCTGTTAGTACCTTGTCCTACCCATCTCGTTGGCAAACAATTCTCTTTTGAATTTTCACTTTCTTTCGATTTGGAATCTTCCCTTTTGGGTCTTGAAATATCTTTTTCAAGCAATCTCCTTATTCCCTCCTCAAGGTTGCCACGATCTTCCATATCATGGTATACTGCGAATGGGGCAATCAAAGCGTAAGGTCTTGATCATGTCTTTTTCTTGTTTTCATTTTTGCTTGTGGGTTACCCAGTGTCATTTCCACACTGCTTCCTCTAAGATTCATGTGTGATACTAGGGCAATCCTTGCATGTTTGTTTTGAGTCAGTCCGTTACTCCTCTGGACAGTTGGTGAAAAAGCCTTGATGTTCTTGGTAACCTTGGCAATTAACCAACAGTCCTATAGCAAATCTAGTGCTCAACTACATGGTGGTACTTCTCTTTGAAGTATTCCCCCGCTCAAAAAGCTTCAATGATTTTCCTTCATCTCCATTATCCCCCATCCATATCTAGCATTCGTCTCTCCTACCCCAGCTTATGCATCAGTATCTCTTTGAATCACTCCTCACCTTTAGCTTTAAGGATCCACAATCCTAGTCTTAGGGATCCACCAATCCAAATCAATCCACCAAGCCTCATCTTTCGAGATCCACAATCCTAGTCCTAGGGATCTCCGAAACCCATCTTCCGCCAATCTGACTCTTTGAAATCCTATTGCATCAGCTTTATAATCCCCTCATCCATCTCCCTATCTTGGATTCCTTTTTATAGAACTCCGCTTCTTCATCCTCCACCTTCCCTAAAGTGTTAAGCTTGCTTCCTCTTGTGCATCTGATTCTCCTTTATCATTCTCCAATAGTGAGAGTTTGAGCTAATTTAGCCCCTTCTCTTTGCCAATCTGAGTCTCCTTGCTCATCCAAGATTCTTGTACTTTTCAAGAAGCCATCGAGCCTCGCTTTCTCTCCCCATTGCCTTCTTGAGGGGGCATCTCACAGTCCATTCTCTCCTCTTCTGCTCTAGCCTTGGGCATCTTATTTTCTTATCTTTGATGCCATGCCACTTGCGGCATCACATCAAAGAGGGGCAAAATGTAGACACCTAAAAACCTTTAGAAAATAAAGTATTTTTATTTTCTAAAAAATTCCTGATGACATCATCATTTATTAATTAATTATTTATTTAATTAATTTATTTATTTTTATGCCATTAAATCCCTTTATCTTAATTAAAAATATTTAATTAAGGAATCCCTCCCAAAAATGTTTAAATCTTATTTAAACATTATTTCCTTATTTATTAATTATTTAATTAATAAATTGACCAAAAATCCCAAAATCCTAAAATAAAATATTTTTATTTTCTAAAAAATTTCTGATGACATCATCATTTATTAATTATTTATTTATCTAATTAATTAATTTATTTTTATGCCATTAAATCCCTTTATCTTACTTAAAAATATTTAATTAAGGAATCCCTCCCAAAAATGTTTAAATCTTATTTAAACATTATTTCCTTATTTATTAATTATTTAATTAATAAATTGACCAAAAATCCCAAAATAAAATCAACAAGAGAGCTTCTTATTGAGAGAGTCCATTAATGGCTCATATTCTCAATTGAGAGCTCATCTTAGTCTATCTTGAAGTTTATGAATTTTGTTTAGTTTGTAGAAGCTTTATTTAAATTTGGTTTCTATTAGCATACTAACATTGCTCATATACAACCGCAAGTAATTCCTTTTCAGTGACTGTGTAATTGAATCTTGCACCTTGCAAATTCTTACTAATGAAATAAATGGCATGTTCAATAGAGTCTACTTTCTGTCCTAGCACAACATCGATAGAATAGTCTGAGGCATCCATATGAATGTGAAAAGGTAGGTCCTAATTGGGTCCTCTCAAAATAGGTGCTACGTTAAGAACTTCCTTAAGCTACGAGAAGGATGTTGCATAGTCAGAATCCAAAACAAAGCCAAAATCCTTTTTGAGAAGGTTCTAGAGAGGTGCTGCATGTTGACTAAAGTTTTTAATAAATCTTTTGCAATATCCAACATGTCACAAAAAACTTCATACATCCTTTTGCTTCTTTGGTGTTGGCAAGGTACTAATAACTTCAATATTTGTTGGTTCTACTTGGATGCCCTTTGATGAAATGAAATGGCCTAGGACTACCCCTTCCTTCATCATCATAAAAAAATTATCACTGTTTAAAGATAAGTTATAGTCCTAACATCTTTTTAGTACTATTTCTAAATTGGTTTTTGCTTCTTCAAAAGTAACACCACAAACAGTGAAATCATCCATATAGATCTACATATAGTCAACAGAAATATATGAAAAAATATTGATGATAGCTCATTGAAATGTTGTTGGGGCATTGTACAAGCCAAAAGGTAATACTAAATAGGAAAACATTCCCCATGGGTAGGTAAAAGTTGTTTTCTTCTGATCTTCTGGGGCTATTTGAATTTTATTGTAACCACTGAAACCATCTAGAAAATAAAAATACTTTTTACCAGCTAAGTTGTCAAGGACTTGGTCTATAAATGGTAATGGAAAATGGTCCTTCTTAGTAGATAAATTAAGCTTCCTATAGTCTACACATACTCACCATTTTCCTCCCTTCTTGGGTACTATGACCAAGGGTGAGACCCACTGACTATCCAAGATGGGGTATATAAAAATAGCACTTAACAGTTTCTGCAATTCATTCTTAACAATATCTTTTAAGACATGATTAACTCTCCTCTGAGGTTGTCTAACAGGTTTGAAGTTAGGGCTGATATAGATCATGTGAGTGTAGAACATAGGATCTAATCCTTTCATGTCCATGTAATCCCAAGCAAATGCATTCTCATTTTCCTGCAGTAACTACAACATAACTTCTTGTTGGGAGTGTGATAAGACATTATTTACATTCAGTTCCTTGCCTAGACCAATTTCCATATTAATAACCTTATCTTCCATGAATAATTGAGCAATAGGAGAAGAATCCATCTCATGAGGTAATAATTAATGGAGAAACTATTAAGCTTTTGAATGATTGAGTGAATTTAAAGGTGGTGTAATGGTTTCTAAGATGCGTTCAATTTGAGGACATATTGGAGATTGTGTTCCACATTCATTCAAAATAATGGATAAAATTATTTCATCTTCTTCTTGATTAGCTATGAATGATTCTCTTCCTATCATCATCAACTGATAAATGGAATTGGCTTCTAGATCATCATCACCCAAGTCTAGCCAAACTACTTGGTCATCTAGTAATAATGGTTGAGCAGGGAAGTATAAAGTCAAGTTCTTGGTATGAACTCCATTGCATATTGTCATCTTCCTAGATTGACAAGCTATAAAAGCATCTACAATGGCTAACCATGGCCTCCCTAAAATTAAAGGATATCCTCTCATATTAGCTTTTGGGGAGAGAACAACAAAATTAACTAGATATTTCCAAGAATTTAGGGTAACTATAACATCTTCTATCATCCCATCCGGTTTATTGGTAGAGCTATCAGCAAGTTGAAAGATGGTGGGTGTCTCTCTAAGGCCAACAATATGCAACCAAGATAATGCCTCCTTTGTCATGACATTAATAGATGCTCCTAGATCAACTAAAAAAAATTGAACTTGGACACCATGAATAGTAACTGTAACTATAGGACTCCCAGGGTCAGAGTAGTTAGACAACTATCCTAGGACATGAATGGTTTTTGGATCTTTCCTCTTCCTTCCTGCTTGCTTACTGTATGCTTCCTTAATAGCTTTAGTATAGGCAGAGACTTCTTTAATAGCATTCAACAATGGTATTTTTATTTTCATCTATTTTAGGTGATTAAGCAAATCAAGGACTGGATGGTTCTCTTTGGACTGGCCTTATTCTATCAACTTATGGGGAAATGGAGGATCTTTGGCTATAGCAGAGGTATGCTGATTTGATTCATCTATATGCTTAATTGGAGGATCCTCAACTTTAGTTATTATAGGTTCTTGGGGTGTAGGAAGAGTGGTGCTTGATCTTAAGTGAATACCATTCAATGAGATGACATAGCTTTGCTATTGAATCTGATGTTTAATATTGTTTAGATTTAGGTTAGGTTGAACTAGTAGTTGGGTTTGCTTGGAAGGAGTATTAGTGGCTATAGGAGGAGGCATTAGAGCTTACTGCTGAGTTTGTGGCAATAGGGTTAGTTGACTAGATTGGGGATTCCAATTTTGAGGTTGTTGCCAACCTTGTTGAGGTTGCTACCAACCCTGCTAGGGTTGCTACCAACCCTGCTAGGGTTTTTGCCAACTAAAATTTCCACTAAAACTAGTATTTTGAAAATTTTCCCATTGATTATTATTATGATAAATTTGAAGAGGATCTTGTGGCATAACTGGTCTTTGAGCCCATGGCCTTCTTTGAGCAACATAGAGTACCTCTCCATTTTTACCAATGGATTTGAACTCAATTGACATTGGTTGTGTCTCCATACCTGCAATAGATTTACATCTACAATGCTTTTTCTTTTCTCTACAATGTGGGCAACATTTAGTCAACATGGCATCAAATTCATCTTTCTTTCTTTGGGCTTGCATGGTGTCCAACTAAGTGGCTAAATTGTTAATGATGTCTTGCTTGAAGTCTTATAGTAAATTAGATAGCTCCATCTTGGGTGGTAGGTCTCTAAGCCTCGTACCTTTCTTCACAGTAGCTCTGGAATAGTTTAGGCATATACTCTATATCTCAATCCAAGTCCTTTGAGTAATGTCCCCTCCCACCATAAGGTCTAGAGCTTCAATGCTTTCTTCATTTACACCTCTCAGAAAAAGATGTTTCTTTGACTCCTCATTCAATTAATGTTGTGTGTTATGCTGTAGGTTAAACATAAATTGGGAAACATAGTCTTCTAATGTTTCATCATCCTTTTGATACATTTTGAAGATGTCACCCCCCTTTATATCCCGACCCCTGTAGTATTCCTTATACTTAGTTAGAAATAAATTTCTCATTGCAGGCCAATCTGCTACAGCATTGGCACCCAACCCCATGAACCATCTTAGAGCAGCTTCTTTGAGGGTAGAAGGAAACAACTTCAATTTGTGGGCATTATTTGTATAGTCATAGCTTCTACATAGTGTGTCAAACTCAAAGAGGAAGGTTTTAGAGTCTTCAGTGATCAAGCCATAAAACTTAGGAAGTGCAGCAGCAGATATATTTTTCAAATTTTGGTTACCTTGCCGAGAAGGGATAGGAAAGGGAAATATTGGTTGAGGCTAAGGGTGAGACATTCCTGGAGGAGGTACTATTAATGGTGCTTGGTATATGACAAGATTAAGTGGATTATCTTGGTATTCAAGTTTAGAAAAGAGATCATTGAGATGCAAGGATTCATTAGAGGATGAGGGTATTCATTCTTGAGTAGTAGCGAATGAATTTTCAAAAGGTTCATCTTCATTCTTGTTGTGTGGTTCCTCAAGTTCAGGATCAAAAATGTCTTCTTGAATATTACAGGGAGAAAATCTCCTAAAGGGGTCTCTTCTTCTATGCATGCAAAATAATGCAAAATCTAATCTAACATAATGACTTCAAGGTTGAATTAGATTGACACCTTCTCTGGCAATGACACAAAGAATAGCTGGTCAGCTAAATACCTTAGTAATAAAGGATTGGACATCCTTCTACATTGACTCCATGACTAGAAAAAATCATGTATTTTCCTAAGCATAACATACTGACTTCATTTTATTTGTCAACCTAGGAGCGTAAGCTTGAGAGGGTGTCTGCAAAGTATATGCTCTGATTCCTCTTTAAGTCATTACAACTAAAACATGAAAGAAATGCTAAAGGAAACTAAGCTAGGAACTAAAATGATATTTTCCTTAAAGATTAGAGTAATATGATAAACAATAAATCTATTTAAAGACCTATGCTATAGGGATAGTTCAATGATTCTATTATCAATGGCTGTAGGAACAACATAAGTCTACTTTGTAAGGAAACAATCTAAGAAAGGAAATCTATTCTAAGAAAGCAGTCCACTCACCAAGTGGCCCCCCTTGGATGAGTGAATAGAAAACAATCAAGTCTGAAGGTGGAAACTTGAACTCCAAATTCTATTCATTCATAATAAGAAATTGCATTTGAAAAAAAATTCTACTCTATTGAATAGAACAGTCTACTCTATTTCCTTTTGGTCAAAACCAGGAAATATCAAAATCCCCTTTCAAGGTTACAACAAAAATTATTTAAAGGAAAGATTCAACAAATTTTGACTTCTACAATCACTTCATCAATGAGGATCAATTATAGATCATAAAGTTTACAAGAGAAACACTATTAATTGCATTTTAACTCCCCCAAGAATATAGCAGGTTGAGGAAGTTATCTTCATGCATTGCCATAATATAATTTGCACCATGATCTACTTATGTGGTGATTCATCAATCATCTAGTCAGCTTTGACTCAATTCTGAAATGTTGTCTTCAATATGCATGGCAAACACCTACAAAGAATTAAACACAACAACTACATACATGCATTTATTTCATCATCAATGTTAGAAAAGGTATAATGTTAAGATTATCACTCTTGCAAATCCTATGGCTGTAGGAAGGAACCTACCCAAACATAGCATGGATGAGGAAATATTTATCAACATGTAATATCCTTCATTAAACCATGATATCATTCATTAAACCATGAAAAGCCATAGATTCAAGCAAGCACAACATAACTGATCAATCTATGCTTCAATCTTCATGTCTTAACATATAGATAGCATATTCATAAAATGTAAGTTCTTTTTCTTAAACCATAGAGCCATAAACTATTTCTTGCAAGATAATTGTTTAAAAACAAGATAAAAGGTTCTCAAAATAATGGCCTTTTAGAGGCTCATTAGGGACAAATGGATCTTTCATGTTAGAAATTTGTTCAGCGCTCCCCTCAAAATTTGTGACAAGGGATTAACTACCTCCTATGTACTATAAGTTGAGTAGTTGTATTGGGCATTGACAAATTGGTCTTTTGGTGCAATGACAACCCCATTCTAATAAGTGGTATCAAATCTTGGTCACGAGTTTGAATCCTCAAAACCTCAACTAATACTGAAGGGGATATTATTAGAAATGTGTTTAGCACTCCGCTTAGAATTCATGACAAGGGCTTAAACACCTCCTATGTACTATAAGTTGAGTGGTTGTATTGGGCATTGATAGATTGGTCTTTTGGTGTAATGATAACCCCATTCTAACACTTTCCATTCAAGGGACTATGTTCCTAGGGGTGGCTCAAGTGATGTAGGAGGTGATCTCAACCTGGTGCCAAGAAGCTAGAGTAGTGAGATAAGACTCATACTATAGGGGTTATACCAAGATGCAGTGCAAAAGGACCAGTGTGCACCCAATTTTGAGGCTGGGTCATCTTCCTCGAGTAAGGAATGGAAACCAAGGTCAAAGCAGTTAGTAGGAGCATTTATACCTCCTTGTAGGGATGATCTAGGAGTCACAAGGCCATCTTCTTAGTCAACCACTTTAGAGTCATAGAGTTGCAGTTTGATACATGTGTATTCTATGATGTAGATGCAAATTTTTGTATTTTTGATAATGTTACATGATGTATGATATGTAATTCTATTTATATTATAACATTGATGTAGTACATGATGGACTTTGGACTCTATATGATGGTCACCTTATTCTTTGATCTATATATACATAATGATACTTGTAATCATATATGCAATGTTTATACGAGCTTGATATGTTATGTATGTTATGATGATGTTATTGGTATTTGTGATGCAAGACATGTGATTTATGTAACTTATATTTTACTAAATGTGATGTCTAATACAATAATGATGCAGGATATGTTATGTATAGATTTATTTTAGATATATTTGACATGCAATTTATGATGTAAATAGATATATAGATATATTTGGCACACAGTTTGTAATGATTAATGATTAATATGATATATAATATAATGATGAATGAAATTGTAAGAAAACACCTATACCAACTAAAATTTCAAGCACAGACACTTGATCCAAAGGTAATTGAAAGTATCTTTAGTTGTCAAAAATTCATAACTGAAATAAGAACCACAATAAGTGCTAACCCATCCAACTATCCACACCTTCAAAGATATACCAAGTGAATGTCACATCCTCAACATATCCAATTCGTAACATGCAATCAAAAGTCTCAAGAGAAATACCTACCACATATACACCAAAAATCTTCCACTGCAATAGATAATGTCAAATCTAAAATCAATCCACTCACAACATCTCATAGAAGTGAATCCATGTAGTATCAAGAACATCCATAATACATAAACCAATAACTTGCAAGAACAATTCTCATAATGAGTCTCCAACACTCTACCAAGATCTCCACAACCAACAAAGGAAAGAGATAAAGGAATAACCATGTCACCTCTCACATGACATACATGAACAAAAACTAGCAATCAAAAGTGACAAACCAATCTCAAATCCAATGTAAGTGAAACTAAACATCCAAAAAGATAATCAAGACCAAAGAGAAACCATGCAAATCATAACATGTATCATGTCCTTCTATGCACACCTCTAGATGTCAATTGTGCCAAGTATGATCTCCTTAATTAAACCCTAACCAATAAGGAACAATAACACCCAAACCGTATCATATCACTAATCATGCATATAAGCCTATCATAAGAAGATCAAACTCATACACCATTCCTAAACCATGTAATAACCATTCCTAATCCAAGGAATATGCCCAATATAAGCCATCTTCAAAATTAAACTAGCATAACAACATATGCATAAGGAGATAACCAATACTAAACCATCTCTCAAATGAACCCTCGATAACTAACTTATGTACCATAGCTCAAGATCCATATGAATGAGAGATTAAGCATAAACATAATGCACCCAAGAAAAAAAATGTGTTATAGCTCTCAAGTAATAAACCATCAAGTAGACCAAGAGTGAAGAATGCAAATGCTCATTAAGATATCCAAGTATCCAACCAAGAATCATCTAAGAACAATCTCCTCTCAAGTCTATATCAAATGAATCCCCCTTAGACTTCCTAATAAAATTATCATCCTTCCCAAAAAATACATCTCTAATCATAAGAGAAATCAACACCACCACCATCTAAAATCAATCAATCCATGGAAACTCCAAATGCAACATAGAAATATCATGAAGTATCCAAAAAATGATCAATGTACTCAATACCAAGAAACTAAACCAAGATAAATGTCAAAGTTCCAACCATGGCCTTAAGAACACAAACATGACAACATGATCTAAACCATATCAACCAAAGAGATAACTTGCTCCATATGAACATACAATAACATTTCAAAACTCTAAATACATATCAAGAGTATACCATGATAGTATGACATTATGAAACCATCCTAACACCAAGAATAAAATGTCAAATGAAAGAATAAACCACATCTCTACCAAGAACCCCCATGAGTTAGCAAGATGCAATTATCTTCACACACCATGAGGAACCATCTCCACACACCATGAAGATAACCACCACCAACAAGTGCACCATGAAAATTTCAAAGAAACTTCTATAGTAATAAAGAAAACCTCCAAAATTTGTAAAAACTCACTAAATATATAAATGCCAACAAATCCCACTCAAGAGTGGTATCAAGTCACCCATGGCATCATAAAATCCATCTTCTATACGAAGATCCTCTAGGTCTACACACACAACCAAAGTGTCAATATCAAGTGAAACCAATATCTCCAAACCAAACCATGAACTAATTTTATACTGCCACTTGATCACTTTCATAAGCTCCCACTAAACTATGTATCCAAACTATCCATGACACCATAATTAAAAACCATCCTCTAACCATGAGAACCAACCAAGGCATCAAACCATCAAAGAACTCAAAGTGCACATCATGAGCTCCTAAAAGTAAAACCATGATCCTCAACCAAGAAGATATACCACCATAACCAAATTAGGAATCCAAACCAATGAGCATTAATGGAGCACCTATATATCTAGTCATGTCATGCCAAAATCCATAGCACCATGACCACATCCATGAACTGAGCATTTGACTCTCAAAGTGTCCAACTTGTTAGTATAAAATAGTCAACCACAATCCTCCACCATAATTGTACCTAGTAATAACATCTTGTCCCTTCTACATGAAGACAAATCAACAAATGATGTGAAAAAGGGCATAGATAACCAAAATCCAAGCCAAAAATATGAATATGCATCAATAATTAAAGATCAATGGGAAAAGACAAACTATATTAAAGCCATAAATACAACTTGTAAGTATAGAGCACTTACAACACAGTATAATTTATAAACCCAACAAGTCATCATACATATCCAAACCAAACACTGATAAACATATCATCATGAGACCAATCTGAAATATAGGTTGACTATATAATGACATCAAATCTTAAATCTCCAAAACCTTTAATGTAATAAACTCACAATGTTACCATAGCCAATATATATCATAAACTGTTCAAATCAATATATCACTAAATAAACCATGACACACCTACACCAAATTTGAACCAATGTGTCCAAGATATTTATGTTGACTATTTGAAGTCCAAAATTTGACTCTATATGCCTAAAATTATGCTAAAAATAAACAACGTACAACTTTCAAGCTCATAAAAACTTGAAAACTATCAAAATCACATAATGAAACCTATACCAAGTTGTAGTGGTTTGAATCAACTTTTCAATGATTGTAAGAAGTTTGAAATCCAATATCGTGAGTAGAATTTATGGTTGTTGTACTAGTTATAAAGTGATTTCTTTTGTGATGAAAATTTTGATGGAATTAAATTTGAGGGTTGTCATGGGCTGAAACTAGAAAACTTGTGCATTTTCTCTCAACATGGAAAAATAGTGCATATTATATATCAAAAATTATGGAAAGACCAACCTAGATCCAATGGTGAGGTTTATTTTTTCCCATGAGGTCATTTTTACAAGCTCCCCCATAAAACCCTCATTTAAATGAAACATCCAAAAAAATCTTGACCAACAATTTTACAAGCCCCAAATATGCCAACAACCCATTATAACAACAAACCCAAAACCCTCACATATCTAGTAAATAACCTAAAAATTTCATATATATTGCCATTTCTTTTATTCTTTCATGCATTCCCATGGATTCAATCTAGGGTTACAATAATAAAACCATAGCTCTGATACCACTAGTAAAGAAACTTGCAACTAAATCTATTTACCATTTTTACATAACCCATAATAGATCCAAAAATAATAATTGCCTAAAAATCCACATGCAAGAGAATAGGTAACATAATTGTTGAAATTTGATTGAAAAGATCATATGATGGAAAAGATTGTTATGAGGGAGATTGTTATATGTTTCAATCATTATTTTGTCACTAATGTCAAACTTGATAAACTCATTGTTTGTTGGTAAGACCATTACTTATAGATTCAAGTAGTATCACTTAGTTGATTGATGAAGAGGATTTGATCAATAGATGTAACAACAACACCTAGAGGAAAAGTTGAGTTATGTTAATGTAATGAAGTAAAAGGATCAGTTAAGATAGTGGTAACATGATGTATTGATTATCTACTTGAGGTTACAAATGTTGGCTACACTTAGAAAGAAAAGAAGAACATGTGATACAAAATTTGTCTACTAAGCTTGACTGTGTAGATAGGAGCCAAAAATAGTTGGTGCAAGCCGAGCAAAAAATTAGTTAGTGTCGAGTAAATGAAAATTCTAATGGATGCCTAGCAAGTTAGTTAGTGTCGAGTAAAGTTTAGTAGGCGCCAAGCACTAGTAACATTTAGTTGATGCCAAGTGATTTTTTAGTGGATGTCGAGTAACCCAGTGTGTGCTAAGCATAAGAAATGAGATACTGCTGAGTTGCTACATTATTTAAAAGATCATGAAATTGATGAATCTGAGCTGACAAGTTTTTTTTCTTGAATTTTTTGAACTAGGTGGAAGATAAGGATGATGAGCTAGTGGCACAGAATTTTATGTAAACCATTTTTATGCGAATTCAAATTGGATTCTAGAGGAAGTTTCTAGAATAGACAAGATATGGAGTAGATACATTGTATCCTACCTAATCGATCTTAACCCTAATTTTGACAATGGAGAATGAGCTACAAAATATCTTAATTTCCTTTATAAGGAATGTCTGGTCATGAAGCAAAGGTTGTCATGGGCGAGAACCTAAGGGAGAAGAAGAGTAAAGGGTTTTGCTTCATCAAGTGACCTAGGAGAAGAGTCTGCAATGGCATGTTAAGCAAGAAGGCTTAAGGAGATGAATGTTTGAAGGGGTGAACAAGCTATTAGAGCTACAAAGAGTTTAAGCCAAGCAAAATGGAGAACTAATATTGAGATCTAAAATCTACAAGTATAGTTGTAAGTTTGTATCAGATCAAGCCTTACTGTTACTCTCTAGAAATTGTAACCAATTTAGGTAAATCCTTTGGATTAAGATTGACTTAATAGTCATTTGTAAATCCTTTAATAGGGTGGCATTCCAAGTGAATGGCCTAAAGTTCTTTAACCAGGCTCACTTCTAATAGGGTTATTGAAATCCTTTAATAGGGTCGCACTTAACAGTGTGTATTGTAACCTTTAATAGGGTTGGCCTTTCATAGGGCATCACTACAAAAGAGTGAAAAGTGGTAACATGTTACAATTGGTGTTTCCCAAATTGGGTTTCCACATGAATAATTGTGTTTTGTGTGTTGTTGATTCTATTATGTTTCATGCTTTACATTTCTACAAATTGATTTGACAGTAAGCTACAAGTTTTAATTTATTTCATAATCTCATAGATGTATGCATAATGGTAAATGTTTTATGGGTTCACTAAGTTGTGAAAAACTTTATTTGTACATTTGGACCTTGGATAATTGATTCGCCACCCCCCCTCCCCCCACCCTTAGTTATTCTAAAGAATTCCAACAATACCCAAAAAAATGTGACACAAGATATACCCTGGAAAACCCCTATTGAGAGAAAAATCCAACCTCCAAAAGCATCCATCACCATGTATTATTCAACCAAAAATACCATGGCTAGAGACATACATGGAAGCTTTCAAAGCCATAGCCACAACCAAGCAATCCATGTGAACAAGCATAAATCCATACATCCCATGTCATGCTTCCAATCTTAACAACTACTCCCTTGGCTAACCTATCTCTCCTTGTCTTTCTTGACTTTTAGTTCTCTCCTTGTCTGTACAATTACCCTTGTGGTTTCTGTTATAGTACCAAGCTTCCACAAAACCACTAAGTGGCATTTCATAAACCATGTGCTACCAAACCTCCACTGACCCACATTTAATATTGGCCATTTAATTCATTTTCACCAGTATTAAATAATTACATCAAGTATTATCACAATGTTACAATATAACTCATCAAGGATATTCTATGGGAATTTCTACATGTTGCACACCCATCTAGGTGGTCCTAGGTGCAACATTACATAGTAAAATAAAATATACATTATAAACAATATTATGCAATGTGTGCAACACCTATACTCTCAATAAAAATGAGAATGTGAGATGTAATATAATGATTAATGATTAATTATTAATGGATGATAATGTGATGTAATAAAATGGATAATGAATTAAACTAATTAATGGACCTAATGAAAATAATAGATTGATAGAACAATGATCACAAGTTACACTTAATAATTAACAAGATCTAATAAATGCAATGTGAAATGAATGCCACTAGATGCAAATGATGTAATTAAATGTTAGTAACATATCAAGACTCTAAAAATGAATGAAATGAAACCTAATGCAAGATGTAACAAAAATGAAACTTATAATGAGACCCTATAATAAGTGTACCAAACTTAGCTCATAGGAACATGTTTCTAATGGAGGGGGAATAAATAGAAACTCTTTTCTCAAGATTTTTTTTTTAATGAAAATTAAACTATACAAATCCTAACTACATGATTCCATGGGATTAAATTAATTTTATATGGGAGATCACACCCTATTTTGATATTACAAGAGAAGTTATACATTAAGTGCTACACGAGAACATATGGCAAGGTTTCTTTGCATAGACTGGACTCTCAATCATAATACATAACTTACAAACATAGTTGGAGAGTTCATAGAGATGATGGAACAACATGACACGTACACACTAGAGATGTATAGGCACACCAAAAATATTTTTTAGGGACATTTCTAGATACTATGCTAATAGGTTGCCCCCAATGAGTAACACAATCATAATTTGAAATTGAGAAAGATGCACTAAAGAATAAAGAAAATATTTTGTACTACAAATGGCATGTGTGATCAATTGTAACCATTCAAGAGGTACCAAGATATTGAGAATTGAGGAAATCTTGAGGAGGTCATAACTGTCATACAAATATAAAATTAACAAAAAGACCTCCTGACCAAGTAGTCATTTAGGCTACATTTTTTCCATGAACTTAATTCTTATGGTGAGTCTTGATATTCCCACTTAGGAAGGTATCATCTTGGATGGAAAATATTGTCTATCTAATTAAATTTGTTGTCTATTTTCATGTGAGTGTTCATTAGCAATTACTATGAAAGGGACAAGATTCTTGAATCATTTGGTCTCACTACAACTTTTATTAAAGTATTGTTATAGTCACTACATTGAAAAGCTTAGTTTTATGGGGTTAAGATCAATTCCATGGGATCAAAGTGCATCCTTACTATGATCATGTGATGAGAAAGTACCTCGCAATCTAGAGGTTTTTGTTAACATGAAAGTGAATTCATCGTAAACTAGAGGTCTTTAATTGGATGCATGGAAAAACATGAATCCAATAGAAGTCTTGCAAAAACATGGGATAAGTGGAGGCTCCCATTAAAGTAAGGCGAGCCTAATATGTAATTTACCTAGTTTACTATGCATAGCACCTGAGACCAATTTTTACCATGGTACTTATCCATAATGCTTGAATTACCAAGTTTTCACTGCTAGACAAATTATTTATCCTTCTCTTCTTCTTTTTCATGTTTCCTTTTATTAATATGTTTTTTATATCATTGAGTCACATATTTACTAGATTTTCACCATAATGATATTTCTTTCAGTTACTTTTTCTAGTTTTTAGTCATTCTTCAGGATCTTTTTGCAATATTTTTTATCTTTTTTAGATCTTTATACTTTTTTAGACTTTTGTAGATATTCTAATTTTTTGCATTTTTTTGGTTTTATGACTTTTTAGGATTTTTGTGAAATTGATTTATACTATATAGTAATTTCTGAACTCAAGCATAGAAGTACTTGAGGTACTAAATATCTACAAGCCTAGGGATAAAATCTCCCTTTGAAGTGATAATTTGATATGCCCAAAATTGAAATTTATTGTGATGATGAATGATCCAAGAAAATTAGGCTCAAACTTCCCTTTCTTTTCTTAATTCTATATATTTCTCATATTTTGATGCAAAACTAGATCACCAACCTCAAACTCATGAGTTTTGACCTTCTTCTAAGACTAGATTTGAAGGCAATTTTGATACATGTAAAGTTAGTTTAGGGCATTGAGGCATCACTCATCGAGGTGTTGCATCTCTTGCAAGTGAGAAACTCAGTATTCTTCTTTGGACATTAGATTCTTGAGGGAGATTTTGAGAGTAGGGAGCTGAATTTTAATGGGTAAGATGATTGCAAAACCATAAACAAGGGAAAATAGAGTGTCTCATGTGGGAGTGAAAGTGGAGGTGTAGTAGGCCCAAAGGAAAAGAGATATTTTTTATTGCCAGTCATGTCTAGCTTTATGGTTTGTCTTTTTAAGGATTTTTATAATGGTTTTATTAGTAGCCTTAGCTTGATCATTTCCCTGGGGAAAGTACTTTGTGGAGAAATGTTGGGTGATTCTAAACATCTTATACCATGTGGCAATTTTTATTTATTTTTGAAAGTAGTCTCAGTATCAGTCATTATGCCCTAGGTAATGCTAAAGTGATAGATAATAGAGTTCAAAATGAACTTTGAAAGCTATTTTCTCATAGTGTAAGTTAGTAGAATAGCCTTGATCCACTTTGTGAAATACTTAACAATGATAATAATATAATTGTGGTCATTTACAAAATTAGGATATATTTGGCCAACAAGTTTGAAACCCCAGTGGGAGAAAGGTCATGGTGTGATGGTGGGTTTAAGGTCTTGGGTGGAAGTGTTTATCAAATCCCCATGCTATTGAAAAGGAACACAACATTTCATAAAGTTATATGCATCAACCTCCATAGTAGGCCAATAGTAACTTGTTTTGAGAAGCTTCTTCACCAATGTGAGTCCACTGGAATGGGATGCACAAATTCATTATTATTCCTATTCCAATGTCTTTTTGTCTTCATCTAGATTGAGACATCAAAGGTGGGATCCATTGAAGTGTTTCTAGAAAAAAAATTCACCTAAGATATCATATCAGGCAATTCAATGGATGAAGCTCTTACTTTGGTTAGTGGAAAGGGTGATAGGGATTGTTTTGTCATAGTAGTAGAAAAGTTTGAGTACCATGGATATTTGGGACTAACAATTTTACACACCATCTATGATTCTATTTTCTTGTAAGAAATAAGTAAGAGATTCTCAACAAGAAACTCACACCTAGGATTATGCTCCAACATGGTGATCATGGATGCAATAGTGGCCATAACATCTATTTCTTTTTTGTTGGTCCTTGGAAACTTATAAAAGGTTATCTTAGTAAAATGGGTCTTAAGATCCTTTATAAATAAATGGTAAGGTAGTAACTTCTAATTCTTCATTTCATATTCATTTGTGACTTGTTTTATGACCAATTGGGAGGTGCCTATGAAAAGTAAGCTCTTAATATTCTAATGAATTGCTTGACAAGATCCTGTTACCAAGCCTTTGTACTCATCTATATTTTTGTATAAGGGAATGAGACTTTATAAGACTTTAGAATGAGGTCTCCTTGTAGTGTAATAAACAAGATCCTTCCCCTTATCATTTACATATGAAAGAGCCATTGAAAGAGAGCTTCCACTACGTACTAGGGTGAAAGCCATGATTTGTTCATCTAGAAAATCAAATATAATAGGATGTTCTCTTGGGAGAAGAGCATCTTATTAACTCCTGAATTAACAACTTTTTTATAACCCAGTGATAAGAACACATACACCTAGGGTTAGCTAATTCCCATGTTCAATGTACTTATTCAGACACTACAGCCAACTATAAGGCCATTTATTCTCCTTCTTCTTCTTCAAGATCTACAAGACCTAGGCAGGTGGACCTCAGATTATTTATATGGTACCAGTGTTAAATCATATAACTAAATCTATGTAATAGATAAAACCCCTAAATCTTCTATGTTTATGCAAACATTCATGGACATGAAATAGCTAATAACAGGACACATGAATCTAATAAACTAAGTGAGGGAAACTTCTTTTTAACTCTTAAACTAAAAGGGAAAAGATATTTGATTAAAGATTGATATCAATAAAATCTAAATATCCAACAACAAGAACATGTTGACCTTACAACTAATTAGTGCCTTATCTATTAGGAAATTCCACAACTTACAAACACACATACCTGGAAATCATTGACACATATCACGTATCAGGACATCGTATCTATCTTATCACCTTGTGAATTAGACATCAATGTTCATGAAAACTCTCATACTTATGCAATATCCTTCTGATGAAACCTGCAACCCTGTCAAGGTAAGTAAGCATTTACTTGGCTCTTTGTTCCAATAGAAAAACCTAACAAGTCATACAACTTCAAGGGGTTGCAAATGGGTTTAAGCTCTTTGTTCCTAAACCACAAAATATTGTAGATAACAAAGGAAGGAGACGAGCATCAAAATGAAACTAAGAAATTTTTTTTTCATTGTATTCATCTCTTCGAAACAATACACTTAAGATGCATGTAAAATTTTGAGAAACAACTCAATATACCAAGACTATACATAAAACCTTGTTACAACTATTCATATGCAGAGAAAACTAAAAATATGGTATCACAATCATAAAATTGGAACCAACTATGGTATCATAGTCATGAGAAAAATTCTCTAGAATTGGAACCCTTACAATGAGGATAGAAGACAGACATATAGACAAGGAAGAGGCTCTTGGATTGGATCTGCTACTGCTAAGTGTACAACTGAAACTCTTCCTTCTATTGTTGTAGAATTGTCTCTTCTCTCATCAAACGTGAATCAAATCTCATCAGTTATAGGGACAACTAACTTGCACAAGTATCCCCTTAGAATAATTAGAAAAACCCCCCTCTGATGGAAAGTTTGATACACATCTAGGATGTGGAGATCTTTCAAACTAATTCTATTTGTCTTCATCTTCCCTTGCAATAAATCCTCAACTGCCTCTACGGAAAAAACATTATCACTTGGAACTGCCCTAAAAAACATTCAATTCTTCTTGGTAGTCATTTCATTGGATTTGATCTTATCTTAAACTGATTACAATCTGATATTATTCATTCTGAAGTAGTAAATCTACATAAGTACTAAGGATGCCCAAAAATTACAAAGTTGCTTGTAGCTTTTGCCATTGTAGACCTGTGCAAAATCTAACTACAGAAAAGAAAATTTTAGCTTCTCTTGGTTCTATTGGTATATTACACTACACATTTCTAATGAAAACTGCCCCTCTGGTGCTCATTTAAATTTTGGCCCCCAATTCATGTTCAAAACATTAAAATGATTTTTTTTTTAAAGTCCATACTCAAAACTATAAAATATCTTCACATTTATTTAAATTTTTCACCCCTAAGTCTTGCACATTCGAAATTGAAAGAAAATCAATAAAAAATTAAATTTTCTCAATTCCATATTTTTTGGCTTCTGTTGAATCTAGGTCAAGCCTCTATTGATAGCCATGTGGCAACTCCTGATTTGCCAGCTCCTACCACCTCATCATTTCCTAGCTAGACACCTTGCCACATGTCATCTCCTCACTAGGTTCCTAGCTTAACTCCTAACCCAACCCTAACCCAAGCAACTGAGTGACTATCCTCATTTTCACAGCTTTGCAGCTCTATCTTCTTAACCATGGTTAAGATGTGCAATTGGGTGAAATGAGGCATTTCATGTAGTTGTGACACCTCCTCAAACTTAGCATTAACTACTAGTGACCCAACGACCAGTGGCTAACTAACTACATTCACTTGGTTGCCATGATTAGACCTAACCACGGCTTGATCACTATGACTGCATGATTTGGGCCCATCTCAAAACTTGTGTCACATGGTACTTGTTGATTTGTCACTAAAGTCATTGCTAACTTCATCATTTATCATTGTGTGTGGGAATTAAAAAATTTCTTCCTTCCTCCAGTTGGCCATGGGCCCACATACAAGCTACTTGTGGCTTACAAAAGCCTAGTGTCTTTGAGACACTTAACAATTGAGACTTTGGGTATATAAACATTCAAATATGAAGCCACCCACTCAATGTGGGATTAAAAACTCACCATAGCATATTTTTCCTTCTTTATGCCTCCTTCATTTCAGACTGATACTTCTGACAATTCACTGATGGACAACTGTTCCAAACCTTATTCCTTATTTTGTTTGGTGTCCTGAACATGATCAAAGCACATGACTTTATGAATATGCTTCTCTCCAAAATGAAACCATAAGAAAAATATAGGTACTTATAGTCAATCAAGAGAGCTTAGTCATAAATCACTCCCAAAGGAAGGGTGATGGGACTCATATCAATGATGGCTTTAAAAAGAATTGTTCTTTAAAAACATTTCTCCCCACACTCCCTCTCGCACATAGCCCAAAAATGAGTGCTAATACCTTTTAATCAATTGAAAAACACTGGGCTAGCCCAATGATTGAATGGAAACACTAATGTCAGCATCGATCCTAGGCTATGTGGAGTGATTCCTTGTAGAACTTTACGACTTGGTATGGTCTAATGTTGTAACCAAATGTTAACACTTACTGACTTTCACCATGACAAGTAGTAGAGTGCTCCTCTTTGTTCAATAAAAGAATGGGATGAATCCCACATTTTAACATTTTCTGCAACAATAAATTTTGTTTGTGCCAATGAGCCTTCACCAACATCTACAGCTAAACCTACTCCCTCCAAACCGTAAAATGCCTCTCATGTTTCTTAATGAGTCACCAAATCATTCACTTAGTCAAAACCCTTCCTGATGATTGATTCAAGTTGTTGTTGTTTGTAAGCTGGATAACATTATTATGACCTTCATACATTGGTGTTATTCATTGCATAGTATACATTTAAAATGATTTCACTGATCCCACCTGCTATCCTTTCAAACTTATTCTGGATTGGGCATGATTAGATAAAACTATTTTCCAAAATAGGATTTTAGGGAGAAATAGTTGTGTTTCAAAAATTATACATATGTAAAATTATCATAATGATTATAACTATTATAACATCTTTGAAAACCTTCAATTTCCACATTTCCTACCAGTCTGATGCAGATTAGTTGGGCCCCTAAAGTAGGTCCGGCTAATTTTTTTTTTCCAATTGAAACACCTTGTTGAAATAATTGATTAATTGTGTACTGTCTTTGATGTCACACAAAATGTCATATCATTATTAGTCAGTGGGTGCTGAGCTCACTAGGGCATTGAAGATAGTTTTCTATGTCTACCGAACATTCTAGAGTTTGCCTAATTCAAAAGGCAATGTCTATCGAGTTCACTTGGGCACCAAAGGAAAGTTTGCAAAAGTTTAGTGTTAATCAACCTCACTCAGTTAATGAAGGAAATGTTGGATGGAACTAGTGCTAACCGAGCTCATTTGGTTACCAAGGGATCTGTGAAAATATGCAATGTTAACCGAGTTCACTTGGTTAACACAAGAAAATCATTTATGAGTTAGTGTCTACCAAGCAAGGTCAGCTAATGAAGGATTTTCTTGCTTTGGCATATTGAGTTCAATTGATTTATCTGATGGTTCTAGCTGACTAAGAAGATGAATATTAATCATTCTAAGTTGTATTGAGCTGACTTGACAGTATGAAAGATATAAGTATAAGGTCAAGTTCAGATTTAGAAGTTTATATATGAGGAAGATTTTATGATGCTAAGAGGAATCAAATCTGAAGGATAAGAAGAATATCCTTGTGGAGTAGAAGAGATATATTTGATCAGGAAGGATCAAGTATAAGCTAGAATAGAGATCCACAATCAAAAATTTAGTTGCATCCAAACCAAGTCATGTCATTGTTACTCTTTAACCATTGTAGAAGTGATGTAAATCTCTTAACAAAGTTGGCTTAACAACTATTTGTAAATCCTCTAACAAGGTGGCAGTTCTATTGAATTGATTAAAGACCTCTAACAAGGCCACTCCTGATAGGGTGATTAAATCCTATGATAGGGTAACACCTAACCATGTGTTTTTTAACCTTTAATAGGGTTGGCTCCTAACAAGGCTCACTTCAGAAGAGTGAAAAATAATAACTAGTTGCAATTGGTGGTTTTTCCCAAATTGGGTTTCCATGTTAAATCTTGGTGTCAAATGTGTTCATGCTATTTCTTTACTATGTTTGCAACTAATTTAAAGTAATTATAATCATAGATAACATCTTAAGATTTGCATGTTAAGTAATTACTAAGCATTCTCATTGTTTACCAAGTTTCAACATTTCTTTATTTGCTGAGCTTTAGCAGAATTAAGTTTTGACAAAATTATTTTGTATTGATATCTAAGGGATCTAGGATTTATTTTTGTAGTAACTAATTCACCCCTCCCCTCTTAGTTACTTCTCATATATTTCCAACAATTGGTATTAGAGCATTTGGTGCTTTCTAAGAAGGTTTCAAGGACCTAAGCTAAAGATCGGGATGTCTTATAGAAGAGAGATTCCCAAGTTGAACAGAGACAATTTTGCAGCATGGCAAGGACTTATGAGATTATTTTTGGCAACTATTAGTGATTCAGGTTGTAAATATGTTGATTTTGAATACAAGACTCCCACTAGAACATTATCAGTTGAAAATATTGCTAAAAAGAAGAATCGTAACATCATGATGATTGATATTGCATCTACTCTTAGTTATGCTGAATTTGATGAGGTAAAAGACTAAAAAAATGCTAATGAAATGTCGATCAAAATAAAAGACATTTATGGAGGAGATAACAATGTAAGAAGAGCTAAAGAAAAAACTCTCAGAGGTCATTTTGATCAGATGAAAATAAGAGAAGATGAAAAAATTGCAAAATATGTGGAAAGAATCAAAGTGTGAGTGGAATCAAAGCATTTGGAGGAGACATTGATGACAAAATAGTTGTAAGCAAGGTACTCAGAACTCTTCTTCCTATTTATGCAATTACAATATCAACTATTCAAGAAATGAGATATGATCCAAATAAAAAAGTAACTTTGGATGCTCTAGTTGGAAGATTGATAGCTTTTGAGTTAGATAACTATGATACCTATGTTCCTAGTTCCAAAAATGTTGAGTCTGCATTTGAAGCCAAACTCACACTCAAAGAAAAGAGAAATAAATCAAAGACCAATCAATTAGGAAGCAAAGAAGAAACAAAAAAAAGTTCCAACAGTGATCTTGAAATTGGTGAAGCCCTACTTGCAAAGAAAGACTCCAAAGGTAGAGGAAAGTACAAAGGCAAGATTCCTCTAATCTATTTTTCTTGTGAAGAAGTTGGTCATATTGTTGCTAGGTGTCCAAATAGAGAAAACAAGGATGAGAAGAAAAATAATAAGTACAAAGGCAAGAAGGAATTCAAAAACTACAAGAACTACAAGGACAAAGGTAAGAAATCTTGTTTTATGGCTAGAGATTCTGATAATAGTGAAGATGAAATGGTATATATTGCTATAAAAGATGAATTTGATTATGAAAGAGATAAAATGGCACTTATCTCTCATATTATAAAAAAATGATACATGGATTATTGATAGTGGTTGTTCATAACATATGACTGGAGATCAAACAAAATTTGAACACATGGAACATTATGATGGAGGTGGTGTAAGATTTTGAAACAATGAACCTTGTTGCATAAAAGGAAAAGGTTGTATCTCATTAACCAATGAACTTGTATGTGATAATGCTTATTGGGTTGAAGGACTAAAGCATAATCTACTAAGTCTAGCATAGTTGAATAACATTAGATTCAATGTAGAATTCATGGATGGAAAGGCAAAACTGCAGGATGGTAAAGGAAATTTGGTTGGATCTGGCAAGCAAACAAAAGGTAATCTATTTTATCTTGATCTTAGTGAAAGTTCATATTTTATTGCTCAAATAGAAGAAAGTTGGTTATGGCACAAAAGATTATGTCATGTAAAATTTGACAATTTGGTTAAGATAAGAAAACATAAAAGAGTAAGAGGTATTCCTAGTTTGAAAAAATTTGATATGGGTCTATGCAAAAATTGACAAATTGGTAAGATGGGAAAGGCTAGTTTCAAAGCAAGAACTATCATTCTGAAGAAGTCTTAGAGCTTGTGCATATAGACTTATGTGGACCTATTGGAATACAAAGTTATAGTTGAGAAAAAAATTTCATTCTTTTTGTTGATGATTGTTCTAGAATGGTGACTGTAATGTATCTAAAAGAAAAATCTAAAGCTTTTCAAAAATTCAAGTGGTACTTGGCAAGAGTAGAGAAAGAAACTAGAAAGAAGTTAAAATTATTAAGATTAGACAGAGGTTGTGAATTCATCTCTAATTAATTCAATGAATTATGCATTTTAAAAGGACTTAAAAGACAAGTATCAACCCTTGGTACACCAGAGCAGAATGATATAGCTAAAAGAAGAAACAGATCCATCATGGATTGTGCAAGAACATTGATAATACAAAAGAATGTTGCAATCAAATACTAGAAAGAAGCTATCAACACTATAGTTCATACCTTGAATGGAGTATAGTTGAAGAAAGACTCAAATCAAACTCCTTATGAATTATGATATGGCTACAAACCCAATGTAAGTTACTTGAAAGTATTTGGTAGCAAATGTTACATCTTGAACGAGTCTAGAAAAGGAAAATTTGATGTCAAAGGTGATGAAGGCATATTTCTAGGATACTCTTGTAGAAGTAAAGCATACAAATGTTTTTACTTGTCTACTCATAAAACCATAGAAAGTGCACATGTGAGAATTGACAACTTTGCAAAAAAGAGTGAAGAAGAAAGCAACAAAGAGCCGAAAGATTATAGGAAATTTTTTTACTATGAACCTGATACCCTACCAAATCTATCTAGAAGAAAGGAGGCTTCACCTCTAAAGTCCCCAATATCTCCAACTGTTACCGAGTTGCAGATAGTGCACCCCAAGTTGCAGTTAGAAGCTACTAAGCTACCTCAAGAGAAAACCAAGTATGATGGACCCGAGTCACAGACAATGAGACTCGACCTTGATACTGAAGTTCATGATGAAATCAATGAAACTCATTCCAAATCCAAAGAACCTATGTTAGCAAGATATGTAAGAAGGCATCATGCACTTAATCAGATCATTGGAGACAAATCTGATGGAACAATGACAAGAAGCAAATTGAAAGCTACATGTTTGCTTGCTGAATTTGAACCTAGAAATTTTTAAGATGCATTGGATAATGGAAGTTGGATTGAAGCAATGAATAAAAAAATAGAAAAAATAGAGAAGAAAAAAATCTAGACTCTTGTTCCTAGACCCAAGGATAAAAATGTAATTGGCACAAAGTGGGTGTTCAAAAATAAGTTGAATGAAGATGGAGAAGTTTCTAGAAACATAGCAAGGTTGGTATGTAAAGGCTATTCTCAAGAAGAAGGTATTGATCATGGTGAAACTTTTTCTCTTGTAGAAATATTAGAAGGTGTCAGAACTTTACTAGCATATACAACTCACAGAGGATTTAAAGTTTATCAAATGGATGTTAAATCTGCATTCTTGAATGGAATTCTTGATGAGGAAGTCTACATTGAATAGCTAGAAGGTTTTGTAGATCCTAGAAAAAGAGACATAGTCTAAAAATTACATAAGGAATTATATGGTCTCAAGAAAGCTCCCAGAGCTTGGTATGAAAGACTTCATAATTACTTGGTACAGATTGGTTTTCAAAGAACAAATGATAACAGTAGTCTATATATCAAAGAAGGACTAGACAAGAAGATCGTGTTGGTAGAAATATTTGTTGATGACACATTATTCATAGGAAATAATGACTTTTGGAAGGCATTTTCAGAAGAAATGAGTAAGGAATTTGAGATGTCTATGTTTGGAGAAATAAAATTCTTTGTTGGATTACAAATTTAGTAGAAGAAAGATGGTATCTACATTACTCAATCTAAATATATCAAGGAGATACTAAGGAAATTTGGAATGAAAGATTCAAGACTAATTGGAACCCCTATGTCTACTAAACATAAGCTTTCCAAGAATGATGATTCCAAAGAAGTAGATTATGTAGGAGTTGATGAAATCCAACTCCGCAGTCGCCAAGATCACCTACATGCAAATAGCTTGCTGAAGAGAAATCGAAAGAGCAAGAGCATGAAGCAAACAATGCAAGAGGAAATATTTCACAATAGGAAAATGAGATTGCTATGTGAATCAAATTATTTACAATGAGAGAGAGACCGTTTAAAAAGGCCTCATGGAAGCTTGTAGAACAAGCTGGAAGGAGGTAGAGGACAAAAATGACAACTCAGCACATATCCTCAGAAAGTGGAATATGCTAAAAAAGGAGAAAACTCCCGAGTTGTCAACAACAACCACTACATGCATTAAATACTAAATATGCATTAACCTAAGTAAGCTTAAGTAATAGAATAAATAATTAATAATTAATTATTTACTCTAACACCCCCCCTTAAGTGCAACTTAGGGAAATGCCTTAAGCTCACAAAACTAAGATGAAATGCAAAATGGGTCCCGGCAACGAGGCCATGTTAGGTACCCATGTACAATGCAACCTCTGTAAAATGGAGAAAGAGGGAAAACCCTGTGGGAAAAACCCTCCTCCAAAAAGAGGTAAAAACAACATGATAAAAAACATGAAGTGAAGGAAGGAAGGCCTCAACCAATCCCCCCAAGAACAACTTCCGCCAGAAATGTTTCAAGAGACTCTCTCAAAACCATAAGTACAACCAGCCCCCCCATGAGAATAGACACCAAGCCCCCCCCATAATGATGGAGCTCCTGTAGAAATGATCGAACCAATGAAACTCCAATTCGGAAGGAACAAAGGCACGAAACAAGGAAATCCCTGTGTGAGAGGAGCAATTGGAAAGCCTAGCTGATGTCCAGAAGAGAATGTATGAGGAACTGAAAAGGGAATCCCTAAGGCAGGTGCGATGACATTGTCATGAATGTCCACTGAAGTATCTACAACAAGTGTACCTGGAGTCTCAATAAATGAAGCTGGAAGATCAGGTAGAGTGGAAGGAGAATCTTGTAGAGAGGAAAAGCCCTCATCTGGTTGTGGTGTGGCAGTCAAAGTAGGGATCTCAGGAACAATACAAAGGTTCAAGTGTCCTGACTGCACCACACGATGCTCCTGCGAAGGAGATGGTGGACCAAAGTGTGAGAAGGTATAGAGATGAGTGGAAGGATCAACTGCCCCTGTAGCAATAAGATCTCCTGTAGCACGATCTCGAATGAAGACTGAATCAGTAGTGAACTCAACTGTCTTCCCTGATCCACTGCGTGTAATCTGAGAAATTGAGAGAAGGTTGGCAGACAAAGATGGAACATACAATACATCATTGAATATACCATCTTGGATGTGAACTGAACCTTTCCCACAGATTGGTAATGCAGTGTTATTCCCCATGAGAATGTGAGGAATAGGAGAAGCCTCAAGAGTGGAGAAGACACCTTGAGAAGATGTCATATGGTGAGAAGCACCTGAATCCAGTATCCAAGGAACCTGTGAAGAAGATGCAATAGAAGCCTGTAATGCATGACCCTTTCCAAGATCTGATGTAGATGTTGAAGAGGTGGAAGAAGCCTGAAAAGAAGACCCTTGTGAGGTAGAAGAGGATGGAGAGGAAATAGTGCTCTTCTGAAGGAGAGCGTGCAAATCAGCAATCTGTTTCTCATAGCCATCACATCTCTTCTGAAAACAACGTGCCTCATCATGAGATCCTTTCCCACAATAGGAACAGGTAGGAGTTGCGGTCTTCTTTTTCTCCTTCTTGTTAGAAGATGATGAACTAGTAGAAGAGGGATCTGATAGCTGCTTCAACTTCTGTTCCTGTGTAACCTTGGAAAGCAATACTTGTGACTGAGAACTTGAAAGTGAATCCATTTGAGTAATCTTCGATTGTTCATGGGTTAACCGATTATAAAATATCTCAAATGAAGGCATCCTATGTCTATCACCCAAGGCATCCATAGTGGAGTAGAAAGTGGAAGAGAAGATCTGATACTGTCCCTTTAACTTTGAGAGTACCAAAAAGATACACTCATCATCTGTTTTGTTCTTCCCACATCCCTGCAAAAGTGTACGTAGAGATTTGAACTTCATCAAGAAGTCCTCAATGGTGGGAAAGTGATCAGGTGTCAAAGAAGTCAATTCTGCATCTAGCTGAAGTGCCTGAAACTCATTTACTTGTCCAAACAAAGTCTGAAATTTTAGCCAATAAGCCCGTGGAGTAGTCAAACCATCCAAGTGAAACAACAAGCTGTCTAAAATGTTGAGTGCAATAAGCCCCATGGCTTCATCCATCTTGTTCCTATGTTGTAGAATCTCAAAAGGTCGTTGGAGATTAGGCTGATGCTCATCCAGACAAGACCATAGACCTCTTGACATTAGAAGTCTAGTCATTTGTGCCTTCCATGTGTGGTAGTTGTGTGGTGTGAGACGGGATATAGATGGATTCGCCATTGAGAGAAAGAAGAAGACAGAAGTAGAAGGGTCTTAACTGAAGTAAATTACAGAAAATAAAGACACCCCCCCACAAACGTACAAAAATATCTCCCAAATACCATAAAAAAAACAACTAAGGAAAGCAAAAACTGAAAAGGAACCTGGATTTGTTGATGCAGAATAGGAAACAGAAGCCTCTACTTTGACACAAAAAATGGAAGCTCAAACGAACTCAAAATCATGCAAAACTAGCATCAATTTGTCCGTCTCTGAGTCAGCTTTCCGACGCTTCTTTTGGATCGGAAAAAGACCTCCGTATGCTCAAGTTATAGCCAAAAAACCGACTGCTGCTCCAAAAATACACTTGCAGGAAAATTACAGATACTAGCATAAATTTGACGGCCGTATGCCCGTCACAGACCAGTCGCCGGAAAAAAAAGTCACGGAAAGGTGATGTCACTTGTCGGGAAAGTGACGTCAGCGCACCGGAATATGACGTCAGCGCACCGAAATATTATGTCAGCAGCAGCCACGTGGCGGTCGGTGGTTGGAGAGGCCGCAGGGCGGCGGAGCAGCGGAAACCGCTGGTGGCGGTGGCGCCCGGGAGGAAAACCCGGTCACGCCGCTGTCTACGGTGGCGGAGGCTGCTGCGCCCGGGCGGCGGACAGGAGGAGGCCGGGCAGCGGCGGAGCCGGGAGGAGCCGCGGCAGAGCGCGGGCGGCGCTGCCTGCTGCGGCCGCTGCGGGCGGTGCACGGGTGGCGCGGCGGCGGCGGCTGAAATAAAATTTTTTTTTTAAAAAAAATCGCGCTGCGTCCGTACGATCCGTACGGCAGTGAACCCGGGATCCTCAAAAAATTGCCAAAATTGCCCTGTCTCCAAAAACGAAAAGCTTTATATGAATCCTAACTGCAAACGGCCTTCCGGATCCAATGGTGATGCCCGTTTGAGCTGAAAGTGCTCCAAAAATTCACTCTAGCCCTGATTTGAAGAAAAAATGCACAAACAAACTAGGGTTTGTGACTTCGAATCACGGCTTCACAAATCCTTCAAACAAGAAGTAGCAGGGAGGCTCTGATACCATGTAGGAGTTGATGAAATCCAACTCCGCAGTCGCCAAGATCACCTACATGCAAATAGCTTGCTGAAGAGAAATCGAAAGAGCAAGAGCATTAAGCAAACAATGCAAGAGGAAATATTTCACAATAGGAAAATGAGATTGCTATGTGAATCGAATTATTTACAATGAGAGAGAGACCGTTTAAAAAGGCCTCATGGAAGCTTGTAGAACAAGCTGGAAGGAGGTAGAGGACAAAAACGACAACTCAGCACATATCCTCAGAAAGTGGAATATGCTAAAAAAGGAGAAAACTCCCGAGTTGTCAACAACAACCACTACATGCATTAAATACTAAATATGGATTAACCTAAGTAAGCTTAAGTAATAGAATAAATAATTAATAATTAATTATTTACTCTAACAGATTAGACCACATATAGATCAATGATTGTAAAATTGTAGTATATAGTGCATACAAGACCTGTTATTGCATTAGCAGTCGGTATGGTGGCAAGATTCTTAGCAAATCCCAAAGAAAATTATCTAATGGAAGTCAAAAGAATCATGAGATATTTGAAAGGTACTAAATAATATGGCTTATGGTACAAAATAGGAGAAAATTTGGATTTAAAAGTATTTACAAATGTTGATTGGGTAGGAAGTATTGATTACAAAAAAAGCAGTAGTGGAGGAGCATTTTTTCTTGGTAAAAGACTAGTGTCTTAAACAAGCAAGAAACAAAATTGTATCTCTCAGTCTGTGACAGAGGTAGAATATGTGGTAGCAGCAGTTAATTATTCTAACATTGTTTGGTTCAAATAATTGATGATAGGTATGAAGATAGAGATGAAGGATCCAGTAGTCATATACTGTAATAACACCAGTACGATCAATATATCAAAGAATCTAGTGATGCATACCAAAACAAAGCACATTGCTTTAAAATATCATTTCTTAAGAGAATTGGTGCAAGATAAAGAAGTTAGATTGGAATATTTGAACACAAAAGAACAAATTGTAGACATATTCAACAAGCCATTACCTAAGGATGCATTTCTATATCTAAGAGGTAAGCTAGGGGTCATTCCCATATTTGAATCTCACTAAATAAAATCTAGTGGTGCATCAACCAGAGCATGTTGAAGATCAACTAGTTGGTGCAGTATTGACAAGGGCATATTGCAAATGAATTAGTACTTAAGGTACATTGATTTTCACCGAGTCTTGTATTTGGCATGTGTTGTCAAAGAGGAAGAAGTATATTGTCATATCTCATAGAAATTTTATTGAAAATAAGAAGTGTGTTGTCATTGTGAAGAGATGTCAGAAAGGGAGAATGAACTTGGTAGACATTCTAAGCATACATAAGTTTTCTGAAAGAGGGAGAACCTGAAGGTAGAAAGAGTTCACTCTAATAGAGGGAGATCTCATGGATGAAAATTTGAATGAAACTAAGGATATGTTCCTTATTTTATTCTTGCTCCAAAATTTCATTGTACTATGACATGTTGTGTTGCTATCAATGCGAAAGAGGAAGATATTTGAAATAATTAATTAATTGTGTATTGTCTTTGATGTTACACAAAGTTTCATATCATTATTAGTTAGTGGGTGCCGAGCTCACTCGAGCATTGAAGATAGTTTTCTATGTCTATTAAGCATTCTAGAGTTTGCCTAGTTCAGAAGGTAGTGTCTACTAAGTTCACTCGGGCACTAAAGGAAAGTTTGTGAAAGATGAGTGTTAACCAATCTCACTCGATTAATGAAGGAAACATTAGATGGAACTAGTGTTAACCAAGTTCACTCAGTTACTAAAAGATCTGTACAAATATGCAATGTTAATCGAGTTCACTTAGTTAACACAGGAAAATAATTTTTGAGTTAGTGTCTACCGACTAGGGTCAGCTAACGAAGGATTTTCTTGCTTTAGAATATTCAGTTCAATTAATTTATCTGGTGGTTTTAGCCAATTGAGAAGATGAATATTAATTATTCTAAGTTGTATTTGAGCCAACTTGATAATATGAAAGATATAAGTATAAGGTCAAGTTGAGATTTAGAAGTGTATATATGAGGAATATTTTATGATGCTAAGAGGAATCAAATCTGAAGGATAAGCAGAATATCCTTGTGGAGCAGAAAAGATATATTCAATCAAGAAGGATCAAGTATAAGCCAAAATAGAGATTTGTGATCAAAAATTCAGTTGCATCCAAATCAAGTCATGTCATTGTTACTCTTTAACCCTTGTAGTAATGATTTAAATGTCTTAATAGAGTTGGCTTAACAACTATTTGTAAATCCTCTAACAAGGTGGTAGTTCTATTGAATTATCTAAAGACCTCTAATAAGGCCACTCCTAATAGGGTGATTAAATCCTCTAACATGGTCACACCTAATAGTGTGTTTTTCAACCTTTAATAGGTTTGGATCCTAACAAGGATCACTTCAAAAGAGTGAAAAACAGTAACTAATTGCAATTGGTGGTTTTTTCTAAATTGGGTTTCCACATTGAATCTTGGTGTCAAATGTGTTCATGCTATTTCTTTACTATGTTTGCAACTAAGTTAAAGTAATGATAATCACATATAACATCTTAATATTTGCATGTTAAGTAATTACTGAGCATTCTCAGTGTTTCTTGAGTTTTAGCATTTCTTTGTTTGCTGAGCTTTAGCAAAATTAAGTTTTGACAAAATTATTTTGTACTAACATCTAAGGGATCTAGGATTTATTTTTGTAGTAATTGATTCACCCCTCCCCTCTCAGTTACTTCTTATATGCCTATAGGTTAGCCTTTAAAACTAATCAAAACACCTAACTAAGCTTTGAAATCAGACACACTGATTCTCTAGTGCAAACTGTCTTACCCTATTAGATCTCATGTCATGAAGACATTTGGGTCAAAAGATATTGATCGTCAAAGTTTCCTTGGAAAAAATTCCTACAAGCAAACATGTTAGAAAACCATAAATCTCATTTGGTTTCGACTTTGAAAATAGGTCAAACTAACACTTGAGGGTAGGAAAAATGGGGCATTAGTTCACTGCCATGAGGAGAAAATGAATCTATGATTAGGGCTCATTATGAATATCTTGACAAATTTGACAAGTGTGCAAAGTGGGGTACTTGGATTTGTAGAACTGGAAACACTAATAGAAAAGTGATTTTTACAAATGGAATGCACCTGGGAAAGTGTGCAGACGGATTCGTCAAGATTTAAAAATTGGCACACTTAAAGTATTTTTAGAGTGGAACATAGTGGTATAATCCATTTGGTTTCATCTATGATGAAATCAAAGTTATGACATCTCAAATAGGGGTACTAATCAATCTACATTTCATGACACTAGCAAAACTTTATAACTTGCATTTGGAATCACATTTAAAAATTGATCAAACAGATTTTTCATAAGCTCAAATATAAAACATATCATCTATCTAACCTCAAGAATACAATGAAAAATTATTTTTTTCATTTTGGTCAACTAGGTCAAAGTTACAACCAGTCAAACAAGGCCTCCTAGAATTTTGAACAATTATTCATCAACATGACAATAGTAAACAACTGACTTCGAGGGATTCAAAATCTACTCAAAATATATCAAAATGACTTAAAAATAGTTAAATAGGTTCTCTGATATGTGTACTAAAAAATTCCGAAGTGGTGAGTCATGAAACATTACTGGGTGCGAGATATTTAGTTGCAAACTAGGTTTCCTATCATTGTTTGACACTTAGGCAAAAATGCAGAACTAAACATTGCTCAAAATGAAACTCTACAGAATGACCTGGAATGAAAATTTACCTTAATGAGATGCATGGACATACTAAATGAAAAGTTTTAGAAACTTTAAACACCTCCTAGGCCTCAAAAGGACAACCAGGTAAACAAGCATTAAAATGTGCTTATAGGGGTTCAATTTGACTCAAAAATTTGAAATGGTACTCAAATTGGTGATGCAATTTTGAGTCCCAACACATATAAAATTTGGTTTATAGTAATGTTTCCTCTTATACCCTTGAAGTCTACATAGACAATGTCAAATTTACTAAGAATTAGGACCCATTTTGCGGTGTGAATAGTAAATGTAGCTTTAGACAGTAGACATTTGATATTATCTACCTTGTTAATGAGTTGTGTAGTATGATTAAGCATATAATGAGATAACTTCTTCATATATAAAACTATGACAAATAAATCTCTCTCAATGGAAGTGTATTTAAACTCATAAGCAACTAGTGTTATGCTAAGATTGTAAAAAACACATTTATTTCCACCATCATCTAGTTGTGCTAAGAGAGAACCTAGTACAACTATATTATTTGATATGTAAAAAAATAAAGGTTGGCCTACAATAAGAGGGAACAACACTAGAGGATTAGCTAGGTATACCTTTACTTGTTCAAATTCTTTCTAACATAGGCAATCCCATATAAACTTAGTGTCTTTCTTGAGTAAATGTGTAAGGGGATGGATCTTATCTATGAGATGGGATGTAAATAATTTGATGGATTGTAACCATCCTTGGAAGCTATAGAGTTGCTTCAAAGTTGTGGGAGGATGAATATTTGTAATATATTTCACTTTTGTAGGGTCTAACTTGATTCCTCTTTTAGACACTATGTGACCCAACAACTTTTCTAATTATATACCGAAGACACATTTCTTGGGATTGAGTTGGACCTTGTACTTCTCTAATCTTTCAAAGATGGTGGTAAGGATGAAAAATATGTGAATCATGTGTCATTGACTTTATGAGGAAGCCATCAATATTTTTCTCCATAGTTACATGTATAATATAATGGAAAATTAAAGTAATCACATGTTGATAGGTAGCATCGACATTCTTTAGGCCAAATGGAATAACCTAATGACAAAATGTTCCCTATGGAGTAGTAATACCATTTTAATTTGGTCTTCATCTATAATTCTAATTTAATGTATTTTGAAAAAACATCCATTAGAGATAACATCTCATGTCTTGTTGTGCAATCCAATGTGATGTGTATATTGGCTAGTAGAAAATCATCCTTGGGATATGCAAGATTAAGATCTTAGAAATATAAGTAGATGTGTATGCCTCTAGTATCTTTACCTATGGGTACAATATTAGAAACCCATTTAGGATAATAAATTGGTCAAATTAACTTTTCTTCTAACATCTTCTACACTTTTACTTTTACCAAGAGTGCAACCTTGGGGTGCATCTTTGGTAGCTTTTGTTTAATAGGTTTAGCCTTTGGATCAAATAATAGCTGATGTATAGCTAGGTTTGTATTCATTCCATACATGTCTTTGTAAGTCCATGTGATATTTATTTTTCCTTTTTGTAGGAATTTAGTCATGTCTTTTTCTTCTTCACTTAATGTAGCAGCAATGTAGGTGATTTGGGGATTCTTTGTGGTATTTAAATTGAGTAGAATAGTGTATTCAACCAATATAGATGACTTTTCTAGTGGTAGAGTTCTTAATGATAAGTCAACTTATTCCTCTTTTGGCACCTTTGGGAGGTTTTCACAAGAAGATGTGTCCTTTATATTATCTTTTTCTTCATCCAAAAATGCCCAAGAAGGGTTTTACTAGAGGACATTTCATCAATTGTTTTAGTTTCTTTTATTTTTCAATTTTGTGACTAAGAGTGTTAACTTGAATACTGAAGTAGGATTTTTTGTGATACTTGATCTTGTGCTTGTAGTCTTGGAGATTCTGTAGGTTGAAGATGGTTATCACTGCTTTGTCTAGTTTACAAATATCAAGAGATGCAGTGTGTCTTGAAGGTTATAGTCTATCATGTCAGGGTTAGTAAGTGGAAGGTCAAGGGATGAAAGGTTAGCTATAGTTATAGCATGTGCATAATTATCTAGGCCATCTTCTATGTGTTGGAAGGGTACTTAAAATAATTCTTCATCTTTAATCATAGAATCATGTTCGATCATACAATAGTTGTCAGCAAAGGACACCTTGGGTTTAGTGGATCCCTATCCCTTTCCTTTAGGATATCTAGTAGCTTCAGGGAGCTATCTGATACCATTCTCTTTAGGTAGAAGGCTTGTGTTGTGATATCCCATGTTCTCAACAATGGATTGAGATTTTGCACACTTACCTTTGGAGAGTTCTACAGGATCATCTTTACCACCGAAATAGAACCAATCTAGGATATTGGATTCCATATGTTCATCACAAAGGGAACATCAACATTAAAATTTTAGTTTATTCACATGCATGGTGTCTTTTTCTATAGGAAGAATAAATTGGGAAGGTTTTCCAAAGGATCAAGAAGAAAGTGGCAATTGTATAATGCACAAGGCATTTTCAAACTTATATTCTCCCATTTTCTAATCAACAAAGATGACCTTCTTCTCTATAGTTTGGAGTTTTACTTCTTTAACCTTATCTTTTCCTTTTCTATAACTATGATTAGTGTTAAGTGCATAATTATTGGAAGGTTTCTATGTTAATTTGCAAAGGTTTTGGAACGACTTTTTTGAACTTGTTGATTGGAAAAAAATTGTCTGTACACTTCCTAACCTCTTACAATAAGGAAAAGGAAAAGGATCTCATAGAATTGTGACTTCTCATCCCTAGTAGAGGAACTTTGGGAATTGATTATAGGTAGACATAAAATATTTGGCGGCATGTATTCATGGTCTAGCAAGCAAGATGTTATATGGTAAATCAAGGTCAAGGATATGGCATTCAATATTGGTTATGATGGGTCACACAGTAAGTGGCAATGTGATAACCCCCTTTTATTTTTTCTCTCATAAATCATACACCTTTATGGTTATTCTCTTGTTTGCATCAAGGATATTATTGGTGAGTCTCAAGAAATAAAACATATTTAATGTAAAAATATTTATCATTTCATTTTATGTCATGGTATAAGGAATTCAATGTCAAGTGATATGTTGTGTGGAAATTAGGACCACATAAATCTATTTGTGAATTCAAACAAGTTATTGTTGTGCAGCTAAATTTCAAATCATGGCAATGAATTATTAGGTGTTTATATTTTGGGAATAGGAGATTCTAAGGGGACAATCTCAAGGATCTCTTTATGGACATGTGACGTGGTGAGGATCTCAAGAATGTATATTTATATAGGGATCTTCCCCAATTATAGCAAGATGTCATAGTGTGAAGTAGGTCTATTTGAAGTGGATGATGCAACATGAATGTTTGGAACTGCTAGATTGGTGGGGTTATAAGTGTATGTGTGTGTGACTCTTCCCCATCTCGTGGCTACATTATAGTTAGTCATTTTTATCATGAACATGCTTACATGGTTATCTTCCTCTTCAATACAACCACACATGAAGTCAAAGCCACACATATCATTTTTTTCTATATTTCCACACAAAGAGAAAATTCTAGATAAGGGGTTAGTAGAATACTCATAATTCTATTGGATGTGAAAGCTTTATTGATATATTCATTTATTTTTTTCAAATTGTTATTTCCATTGTTATGGTTGAGGAAATTTTTCTCATATATTTTCAGTTTCATATTGGTTTAGGATGATCCTCCTTTGAGATCAATTTGTTCATTATTGACAAGGTTTTAAATAAACTACTTGAGCTTCATACATTTATTTGTATCATGTCCTTTGATGTAATGATATTTGCAGTACTCGTTGTCTCTATACCTTGTTGGCTTAGGATGGTTTTGATCAAAGGGTCTTGTGTTGGGAAAATCCATCAAATTTCAATCTACTAGCTTATTAAATATAATGTCTATATGGTCTTGGAAGATTTTGAATTTCCTCTTCTAATCATTTTTATGATTGAAGTTGTTGTTACCATTGTTGTTTTCATGTGGGAAGAACAACATTTGATTTATTGATTGTTGGTTGGTGTTCTAATTTTTTTTCTAGGTTTTTTATTTATTGTGGTTCTAATTGTTGTTGCTTAGATTACGATTATTTTTGTTATTGTTACCACCTTGGGATTCTATACACTCTTAACATTAGTGACACCCTTGTGCATAATACCCTTATTTTTAGACCAAAACTTAGGCTTTTCATTGTTTTTGTGTTATTGTTTGATGATAAAAAGGTGTAATATTTAATGATACCATTTTGCGAGAGTCTATCCTTAATGTTTTTTCCCTTTCTTGACCAAGGTTTTAAATTATTTAGGACATGCCATTTTTTTTGGAAGGCCATCTCAAGAATCATTTTTGTGATGAATATGTCCACAAGGTGAGAATCTTCAATTTTATACGGCATGCGATTAGCAGGGTTCCACCACCTCTATAGGAAGTGAGAAAAAGTCTCACTATTTTTATTTTTTTTGTCACACAAGTTTCTCAAGAAAGTGGGAAGCTCAAAGTTGTAATAATATTATGAAAAAAAATGTGCTTTTCAAGTCATTAAAGGATGTAACAGATCCTTTTGGAAGGTTCATCAACCACTTAAGAGCTGGACCACCAAGGCTCCATGTGAAGAGTATCTTAAGGTAACCTTTTTTGTAGGAAACTTCTTGACACATGATAATGATTTCTTTTAGATGTGTTATGGGGCACTTATCACCCATGTATTTGTCAAATTTTGGTATCTCATAAGTTGTTAAAATTGTATCAAGTTAATTGAATTATCAAAAGGGAAAGGATAAATCTTATCAAGGGAAAGCTCCTTTTTTCCTTTTTTGTCCATGTTGTGGACATGATTCTTGAGTTCATTTAATTGTTGGCCCAAGTCTTGACTATTTTGTATTGTGTGTTGATTGGAATTATAGCCTCCTCCAAACTCAAATGGATTGAAAGTTGGAGGTAGATTATGAGGTGGAGGATGAGAGGAGGACCTCCACCTTGACCAATGTATTGATCTAATGATGTGGATATTGTTATGGAATTCTTCAACATATTTGCCTAAATTTTTAGATATGACAAAATTTGTTGAAGAGTGGGTTGTGTTGTGACCACTGCTAGTTGGATAGGTATCTACCAAATTTTGTAGCACCTTTAAGTTAGACCCATTGAGGCAAGTTGTAAGATACTTGCATGTGTTGTTGTATTGGGAAAATCACTAAGAATTTTCTCAATATGTTCTGAACTCAACTAAAAAGATGAGTTATTATAGTGTTGATGTAGGTGCAGAAGTTATTTCCACTATGGGTTATTTTCCTTTGTTTGACATTTTCTCTTTAGGATGAGATTTCAAGACAAGAGCTCCATCTTTAGTGATTTGTCTAAACAAATTACTTTAATCAAAGTTTGTGGGAACAATGATATCATTTTTAATAATATTGAGGAGGATCTCCATTTTTTTGCCCTTATGGATTTTTCTAGCATCTCCAAGTTGTAGGGGTCTATATGAATTTTCTGACATCAATGATGTTATCATTTCAGATGGGATCTTCCTCTTGATCAAGGGCCTCAACTCCAAAGTTGATAGTTGTGTTTGGTGGGAAGATATTCCTAAACTCCCTTTCTAGTGTTGATCAAGATATTGGATTAAAACTTAGCTTGTTTGACCATGTGGAGACCATACAAGTGTGAGCAATAAATGCATGAAAGATTATGGAATAAGTGAAAGAGATATGGAAGATCAAATCAACTTTGTCAATTTAGGAGGGAAAGCATCTCAAGGATTGATTGATCTTGATTGAATGATTAGAAACTTGATTTGATTTGATTTTGACTTAGGAAATTGACTAAGATTTGAGACAACCTAGATGTGAATAAAATATCCTATGGATGTGCAAAAAATGTGATGTTGGGTTGAATATAATATCTTTCTTCTACCTAGACATGAGAAAATGACCTCAAGCAAAATAAGACACTATGATAGAGGTCTCAATACTTGGAGATGGACTAGTGATCCCAAATAAGAGAATGCACCAATGATAAATGTATTCTGAGGATGAAGGTATAATATCTTATGTTTTGAAGTATTTCTACCCATGATTGGATTTGAAAATGTTTTGATTGATGTTTGATTTGATGAAGGATTAAGGACTGCAATTCAACTGATGCTTGATCTTAGAAGAGGGTTTGATTATGTAAGACTAGAAGGTTTGTAAAGAATATTTTGGACATAGACTATTTTGAAATTTGAATGACTTGGTCACTATGGAGGTAGTCTAATGCTCAATCAAATCTTTTTGGTTAGAAAAATCATTGGTTAAAGTTGGGTCTCATAAACCATTGTTAAAGTTTAGCATTGTATTCCACTTTTTCATTGTATTCTTCCCTAACTTCTTCAATTTTGATTTATTTAATGACATATCATTATTGCTTCTCTTTGTGCTCTAGTTTTTTATTCTCCTTGTTGACAAAGGGTTTTGATAGTTTTACCTTCTTGTGTTTGACAACTTTGGATGTGGTTAGAAAAAAATCTGAATGTTTGGACTATCACAAAGACTTGGAATTTTTTTTGAAAATTTAGGATCTAAGAACTATCGTGGTGTCCACAACACATGCCCCATTCCTCACCAGGAATGGGGAACCCCCTACTTTTTTTTGACTCCTAGACTCATAGTTTGAGAGTTAAGAGAAAATTGTTAGAGTTAAAAGTGTTAGTGTCGTCAAAAATTAAAAAAACCCAAAAACATTAGAAAAAACTAGAAAACACAAAAAAAATAAAAATAGAAAACATAAAAAAATTAGAAAACTCTAAAAACACAAATAATTATAAAAATTGAAATGAAAATTTCAAATTTAAAATAAAAATTTAAAAAAATAAAAATAATAATAATAATAATTCAACCATGTGTAAGCGCACGTGGGCGGAGTGCGCATCACGCACCCAGCTTGGCGTGGGGTTATAAAACCCCAACACTTTATTTCTTTTTCATTTGTTTTGCATAAAGGCTCGGTGCAGTGATCTCCCATGCAACATAAAGGTGCAAGCCCGTGCGGCGACGCTCTTCTCACGCGCCTACAGTTTCACTTTTGGTGGCAGTATTTTTTGACTCGCCCACGTGGCAGTATTTTCACATGTCTGTGCTCAAGCACGTGTTGCAGCACTCTTCTCATGTGCCCACGCTTTCACTTTTGGTTGCAATTTTTTTTGGCTCACCTACACGGTGGCGCTTTGGCATGCCTATGCTCAAACTCATGCGGTGGCACTTTCCTCGCGTGCCCGAGCTCTCAAACCAGGATGGTGATACTTTCCTCATACACCTGCACTCTCAAACCCGTGCAACAATGCTTTCCTCCTACACCCGTGCTCTCAAACCCACACAGTGGCACTTTCCTCGTGCACCCGTGCTCTCAAACCTACACGGTGATGCTTTTCCCATGCGGCCATGCTCAACACTTCTCACCACTTGCTCCTAGCATTGCGCGTCGCGTATCCTCCACTAGCGTGTGCCTAAACTTTTTTTTTTTTTTTAAAAATTTTGGGAAAAAGCCAAAAAAAAAGAGAGAAAAAATGATAAAAAAAGATTTAAAAAAATAAAATTATTATTATTATTATTATTAAAATAAAAAAATAATAAAAAGTAAATTAAATGCCCAAAGGGGATGTTTATTTTTCTTATGTTTATTTCAATTCATAGCTTTTACATTTTATCTTTGGACTAATAAATATTTTTCTCACTATGTGCAGGTAATCAAATGGCATCCACATCTGGAGTAGCAGCCAAACCCATCGTGTTCAAGTTCCAAGGCATACAATCCAAATTGAGATTCCATGATGATTACGCTAAGATTTGAGATACAAAAATGGGACACATAGACATAGGAGAATTCTTGAGAATTTGCAACAAACCAACCAAGAGATCATCTCGAGTGTCCTCATTGATTAGTTCTAGGCTGCTAAACGCAACATCACATCCCATATCAGTACAATTAGTAGATTTGATCATGGTTCTCGCACAACATTTTGTTTCTAAGGAAAGAGTGGTCAAGAATGTCACAAGAGAAGTTATGTTGGACCTCTAGCCTAATAAAATTGAGAAGGTCTTCCATTTACCAAGAGCAGATCAGTTCATTAGACTCTTCTATGAAGCGGCATAGAGATGGTACAAGGAGCACCAGAAGGAGGTGACGAATATCATTCAATCATCTTACCTCATTGAGAAGCCTCCTCAAGGAAGGATAACAGGCAAAGTGGATATGACTTGGGGATATATGAAGGAGGATATTGGTTATTCCATCATTATTTTGAGCAGAGTTATGGGTTTATCTGTTGTAGGTCACCTTAGTACCTTCATGATTAATTTTATTGAAACAATTAAGACGGCAAGGATGCCACTAGATTGGGCCACCACACTGAGTGAAAACTTGTGTGAGAAATTGAGGATGGTGAAGGATAAGAAGAAGTTCTATATGACTTCTTACATGGTTTACCTACTTGCAGCAAGGGCAACAGACTATCCCAGATTGTATAAAAGAGGCAACATGCAGGATCCTAATGACTGGCCTTACATTGTCTACCCTTAACTAGTGAGGAAGAAACCATCTGCTCAAAGCAAGGAGTATAGAATAATGAATGATGCATTCATTTTTGTGATCATTTGATTCATTGAGGGAGATTATGGAAAGAAGCTATCTGATGAAGCAAAAGCATAGGCAATAGCTCTTAGGGCCTACTTCATTTGTTTTAAGACATTCACATATCTACGAGTAGTTGGTGCCACTATCAACCCCAAGAAGCTCCCTATATATCCAAGTGACAAGCTGGTGCTATTAGAGATTTCTTGGTAGATTGAATTTGCATATGAGAGGGTGAAGAGACAAAGAAGACCCTATTGGGCATGGCCTCTAGTTATTGGACCATATAAGGTAAAGTAGAAACAAGATATTTCATCCTTTGAGTGGGAATGGGAGAATTATCCCCTTGAGGAGTACATCTCCCCTAGGATCTATTTTGATAATGTTGGGAAAGTGGAGAGTATGGTTGGCAAGGAGTTTCATCATGAAAATATTGTTGAAGAGCACTGGATGAATGCGACAAATGACTACAATGTCCTTATAAGGGATTATTGTAGGATGACTTTGTATCTAGTAGAGAAAACCCTCAAGCTCGAAATTCCAGAGGAAATAAGGCAATGATATTCTAAGGAGCTATTGGACCCACTATTCAACTTGGACAAAATTAGAGAAAGACCTATCATGAATGCAAAAGTTGATAGGGAGGAAGGTGATGATATTAATCATTAGGCAAGACATATTGTTAGAATGATGAAGGAATGGATCAAGTAGCCTTTTCAACTTGATCCAACACCTAACACTGTAATCTTCCACACTCAAGCTCGCCCAAATAAATGTAGAGGAAGGAAAGTCACAATTCCTACCTTTTGCACTCTAGTCTCCCATCAGGCCAGAGATAGTATACCAACTTGATCAACTAGTTGGATACTATTATCCTCCAGAGAGGACAGGAAAGAATAAAAGGAAGAGGACCTCCCCACAAAGAATTCAAATAGAATAGGGTGATGTGCAAGCACCTTCCCAACAACAACAAGAAGATGTACAAGGGTCCAAGGATACTAGAGCTACTCAAGTCTAGGATAATCCTCCATTGCCTCACTTTATGCCTACCCAATCAAAAGAGGAAGAGAGTTAGCAAGTTTCCATTCCTTCTACGCAAGAAGAGCTAGCATCCCCTTCTACCTCCACAAAACAAAATAGGATTAAGATTTGAATGAAAAAGAGGCAAAGGGTGACTAAGAGAATGGTACCTTTTCCATCTATTCTCAAGACCATCCCAGAAGAAGAAGAGGAGGAGGAGGAGATAGATGAAGAGGAAGAAGTACCCCTACAGAGAAGAACCTAACTTTCTATAGCCATGGAACAAGAAAGGAGAAGGAATGCAATAGGTACATCACCATCTACCCTAGCAGGATCTTTAGAAGTCTCTTCTTCAGAAGATGAAGTGTAATAGTGGGTGGATGAGCAAAGTGAAGAGGGTGACAATGTATTTAAGATGTCATATTTTGACTTCATGCCTATAGGACTGATGTTGGTTGGAGGAAAGATCAAGGATACCCCTACATGTGAATCCTAATAGGAAGACTGGACACAAATGCCTCCATACCAACAAGGTCCTGATCTTACTCCTCCATTTCCACCACAAGTGATGATGGTAGATAAAGGCTTAGTTACTCCTCTACCCCTAGGATCAGAAGAAGAGAAAGTTCAATAGGAATAAGAGGATGAACCAAAACAAATAGCCACCAATGAAGTGTTAGAAGAGGGACACATGGGAGAATATTCTCATCTACCTTCCCAAGATACTGAGGTACAAGCTACAGGGTCCACTAAGATAGAGCACACACAAGAAGGGCCCTCACAAATAAAAACAAAGAGCGATAAAGGGAAGGAGGTGGTAGAACACACCCCTTCATCCTCAAGAAGAAGGTCTTTAGCTGAGCACACCCCAAGGTGGCTACAAAGGGAAGTAATAAGGAGAACTAGACCTAAATTGTATGCATTAGAGGAAGAAATTTTTGAGATTGTAGAGATTTTGAATAAACCTAAGTCCCCAACACATGAGGAAATACCATTGGAATTTGTCACCAGTATACAGAATAGCTAGGAATTGTTTGCACAAGTGGTTGTTCCTCTTGAAGACACAGAGGTAGAAAGCCTTGGTCCCAAGGATTATGAATTGAAAGAGGTTATGTTGGGAAAACCCACATAGGATATAGCCCGATTAATGGTGACTATGGGAATTAAAGAAGTCATAAAGAACATAGGGCAGGATGAGGTTGAACTCATATGACTTCGAAGGTAGATTGAGATCTTAAAGGGATATTTGGCTGAAGTGGTTGGACCTCTTGATCCTGATCACCTTGAGGACACTTTAAATACTATTCTTAGAGAAGGGGGAGTAGTGCATATGGATCCATTTTTGAGAGCTTGTCAGCAATGGTGGGAAAGTTTTGAGGAGAAAGGAATTTTGATTATCACAGGAAACCTAAAGTTGCTACACACTACACAAGAGAACATGAATAAAATGGTGGTGATTTTGAAGCAGCACTTCAGTATTATAGATGAAGTACAGGCCTAGAGTAAGGATTTACAAACTTTGAAAGCCATAAAGGGGAAAAGGTACTGGGCTTTGATTGATATATATACAATGGAGGAGTTGGACATGATAGATGATTGGATAGACAAAATAGCAGATAGCAATAAAGTAATGGGAACATTACATGAGGAAATGCATTAGCTTAAGGACCAAGCTTGAAAGAAAATTTTGGAAGTAGAGAGGCACTATAGTGATGCATGCTTAGATATTTTTGAGGATGAGGAATGGGAAAAGTTGCTACTTGTAGAGACAGTAGTGGAGAATTTTAGGAAGATTTTTGTGGAAGTTTTTGATGATGAGGACATCTGATAGGCCTTCAAGACTGAAGAAGCATTGTTAGAATTGGATACCAAACTCGAAGATTTTTTTGACACTTGGATTGAGGTAGAAAATTACAAACAAAAGATCAAGGACAAATATGAGGCTTTGGATTTACTAGATGTGGCTAAATTAATGATATTATAGAGAAATTCAAGGGCAAACATCCAGACATAGCTTTGAGATGAAGAAGAACAAAACCCAGATGCCAAAATTTTAATTTTGACACTTAGTAAAATTTTAAGATTTCAACCTTGTCAAGGTCTATAGCTACACAAGTCCATAGATTTTCAAGTCCACATTTTTGGAAGCTCCATCGAGAGTTAACTGCTAGTTGCAAAAATAGAGCTTTCCATGCATCAAAAACACATTTTGATGGTAGTTTAACTCTGACAAACACCCTGTGAAGGATCAGCTTATAATTTTCGCACTTCTAGACACTTCCACTTCAACTCAGAGCTTTCTTATTCCTCTTCTCATAATTTATTTGTTTTTTGACATGTAAAGGCTCATGCATCCAATTAATGAATATAAAATGGATGGAATCCTACTAAGCACCAATTAGATTGTTAGTTTGTATATAATTAGTTTTTTTTATTAAGTTAAAAGCATTTTATTGCATGAAGATATCTCTCACTCTCAACACAAATTGAGGAGATGATTTCTTATAAATACCCTATTGTAATATGTAATCAGTGCTACTATTATTATGCAATAAAATTATGCTTTTGGTGCTAGCATTTGGAGTGTAGTTATTCTTGCCTGAATGTGTCATTGTTTTGTGAATTTTGTTCATGAGATTGTGATTGAGCCAAAGGTTTATTGTGTTGTTTCTAGTTGTGCAATCTATTAGTTCTGGTGTTTGCTATAGATTTACAAATTTTGATGATGTAATGAGCTCGAGAATAAATCACCAAATTGTGCCTACATAACTCTTTGTCTTGCTCGAGTGCACTTTTTGTGGCCTTGCAATTTGATGAAGAGTGAAACATCATTCAGTTATTAAAATTTCCCATCGACAATTGCATCAGTGGAATCTAGGAAGCACTACTCCTATTTTCATTTCTTACCTACTGATCTCTTCGAAAGCTTAACTCACAGTGTGTTATTTTCTATAACTTATGTCCATTAGGATTTCAATTTCATGTTATTTGCTTTCAATTTCATGTTATTTTCTTTAAGTTCTTGTTATTTGCTTTATTAACACCCTTGTTAGAATAGGATTTCATACTAGTTGTGCGGTTAGATTGTATTCATAAAAAGCATAAAATACAAAAAAACATAGTTCCTTTTTAGTATTATTTTTAAATAGTGTGCAGATTCTTCATTTCGTCTGAAGTCAAAATGAACTAGCAAAGGCCTCCTCATGAACAATCACATTTATCTTCAACTGAGCAGATTTTAGTGCATCGTAAGACAACCTAGAACCTTGGAGTTGATTCACAAGATTAATTTTTCAAGGGAGGAATTCATAAGAATTCTTGCCATTTAGCATCATGTAAAATGATAGCTCAATAGAAGTGGTGCTAGAAGGAGGGCATATTTTCTAATTTTCAAAATAAGAGAAAAATTTGCCAAAGTTTTGAAATTCTACACTTTCTTGCAAATTTAGAACTTTTCTAAGTCTATTTGAAATTCAGGTGCATAGCTCCATAGGTCCACAGGTTTGCAACTACACAGGTCTGCAAGTCTGCAAATCTGCAGGTGCACAAAATTCTATAGTGCACCTCATTTTGTGAGAAAGTGTACTTCTATAGAGGTGCTCTTTTTCTAGAATTGATGCAAATTGGAGGTTCTAATTTAGAATCCCCATTTCAATGAGCATTAAGATCTTCACCAACTACACACAAGTTCCTCAAACATACCCATTTTTGTAAAACATGAAGTGATAAAGGAATCCCATGAATTCAACTACTTCCATTCGATCTTTCATCATCTTCTTTAGTTTTTCCTCCACTCCAACCACCTGGTAGACTGCCACATATTCCAACAGTTCCACCTCCACAACCACCACCCTTAGGTCAGCCAAACCCTCCAATAGCCTTTTTTGCAAATGTTGTAGACTCACCAATCAACTTGAGAGGTGCACTTCATGACCTTCCCAAGAACCTGGAGAAGTTTTTCCTAAGGTTCATTTATGGAGAAACATGACTGCCAAAGATCACATCAAAGTATTCAAAGAAATTTGCAACTGAAAGTAGATTGCTAACAAGGATGTGGTTCTTTGTTTATTCCCTTACTCTTTAGGGGAAATTGCCTTCAGTTGGTATGTTAATTTTCCACCTAGATGCATTGGAGATTGGGAAACTTTCAAAAAAAAAATTTAGAACAATTCAAAGCTTTCATCAATCTGACTATGATACATCAACAATTCATATCTATCAAAAAGGACCCAGTCAAGATAGTTTTGCACTTCAACCATCGCTTTCATATGGCATATCGCAAGTTAGAGTTGCCATATACTATACCAGTAGCAACTGCTATTTAGATTTATTTTAATGTGATGGACCATCTTACTGCTATCTTTTTAAGAAGACTTTCTGTAGTAAATATTGACACATTGGATAAAGTCTTCACGAAAGTGAACACCTTCACAAAGCAAGCCAATCCCAATGGAGGAGGATTGATGCTTCCAACACAAGCTATCATAACAACACCAACATACCTAACCATGATACCTATAGTGCCTAGCCAATTCATACCTATAAATCTAGTGCCACCACAATAGGTGCCTACTCTACAAAATTCTACTTTGACATATCTAGGGTATGAACCCTCGAAAGCTACTTTCTTCAAACAAAAGGCAGCAACTCCAATTGAGGCAAACAATAATTTCACCTCTAAATTCGGTCGGATGAAAAGACTATGTCACAAATGAACAATGAGTTGATTCACTTAAGATTGTCACAAGGACAAAATAAAAAATTTCAAAGAAATAAAATTGGCCCTTACAACAATAACAATTACAATCAGAATTACAACAAGAACTTTGCTGGAAACAACAATACTAGAAATAACAACAATGTAGGAAACAATAATGGGGCAATCAACTTTAACAATGGCTTCCAAAGATAGAACTGACAATGGAACACATGTCTGAATAATGGAAGCATTCTTGTAGATAACAATAACAACAATGTTCAATATGTTGATATCAATTAGTATGATGACAGTCAAAATGCCCCAAATAGTGATAATTTGTGCTATAATGGAAATCAAGACATGACTTAGAATCAACAAGCAAATGAAAATGTCCCGCATGTGTAGTTTAATGCTATGCTACTAGATTCTTACGAGTCCACACAAAATTCTTGATCCGGGGGATATTTTCATCAAAAATTGAAGTATCTTCAAAACTCCGATAATCAATACCAGTTTAAAGTTCTCAAAATCTTGGGTCCAACACAATTCGAACGAATGAAAAAGGAGTTCATATGAAAAAGTTATAGCTAGTCAAAGTTTGGTCAAACCAGGTACAGAGGTCATCAAAAGGTGAAAATAAAATCATCTCAAAAGTGGTCAACAATGGATTTCAAATTGAAGATCTCGTCAAGATCTTTCCAGCGACGTTCATTTCATCAAAAATGCACCTCATATGCAAAAGATATGCCCGATTGAAGTTTGAGGTGGAAAAAAATAATAAAATAATAATAATAATAATAAAATTTTAAAAAAAACAAAAATAATAATAATAATAATAATATCAGCGCCGGGTTTTGAACCCGCGACCACCGGTTCCCAAAATCTAGCCGGTGGCTATCACACCACCGACGGCCTATGAAAATTATTTAAGAAACATTTTATTAATGGTTTGAAAGAGTGCTAAGTTTAGTTAAAGGCTAGAGGTCAGTGTGGTGGTTGGAACCACCGACCTCCCTCTATTACATGCATTTTCAAAATCTCCTTTTCCATTGTACCACGTGAGTGGCTATGCATAGAATATGCATTGTTTTTATTTAACTTTAAGTCAATGCCGATTCCTCTTGCCAATTTAAGGGGATTTGTTGGAAACTAACCCTCCAAAAGAGGATAATGACAAATTCCTAAAATGACTAAGGCCCGATTTCAAAGGTGGATAGTTGTGAAGGCCTATTATTAGATTTGTTTGTTTTTGCCCTATTTTAGGCAAATATTTTGTATAAAAAGGGGAGGCCTTTTGAAGGGATGAAAAGGAAGGGAGAAATAATGCAAATGTTGAGAGAAAGTTTTTCTATGTGGAGACTTAGTGATTCTTTCCTGCACATAGAGGAATTTTGCTGCGTGTTCTTGGAGGGAATTGTCACAAATCACTTGTATTGATTTATTGGAGTTAATCGGATCGGTCCCTCTATTGGAGCTGGACTCGAAGATGTATTCCTTCTCAGACAAACTCTAAAATCAAATGTGTTGTGTCTCTATCTCTCTTTCTATCATCTCATTCTATGTTTTCTTATTTGCAATTACGTTAATTTTGCTTTATTAAAGCTTTAAAATTAACTTTATGTAATTGGTTAACATTATCTGTAATAGTCCTAGATCCTAGAAATCAGATCAATTCATGGGTTGAACAACTAGCTAATGAAGAATTCTCTTTTCCATTTAGCCAGGAACCAGATATTCAACATGACGAGATATTTTCTTTTTTTAATGATAATCAAAACACATACAATCTGTGAAATAGAAAACAACCTTTGACAGATGGAATTCCTCTAGGACAACAATTGACTCCTCTTGATCCAAGAGTGAGTGATAATCCATCACCAATTAGGCCCCCCTATGGAGGACAATAGAATTATAATCAAGTAATAGTGCCAACAATCTTGAAAAATCTAGCATGGTCTACTGAGAAATATAATGCAATGGAAGATCTGAAATGAACTAAGGCCAACATGTCCATGTTTGACATGTTTCAAAATTGTCCTCAACAATGGGAAGCATTGATGAAAACTCTAGATCATACAAAGACACCTCATAACACAAATACTTTTTCTTGAAAAATAGTACCTCAATAGGTCAATGCTTCGGAAGCAATGCCAACTATGTTTAAAGAAAAGGTTGAGGTGCCTCCATTTCTACTCAGTATCAGGATATATGGGAAAAATCTTCACAATTGCCTAATTGATTCAGGAGCCTCATGTAATGTAATGCCACTATCAATAGCACAAAATTTGGGAGTAAATCCCTAGCCTTCCAATCAAATAGTGATACAACTGGATAAAATTGAGGTGAAAGTCATTGGTGTGTTGAAAGTTGTTTTGATACAATTGATAGTTGACCCAAGAATTCAAGACATCATTGATATACATATGGTTGATATACCTGAGGCATATGGATTGCTACTAAGTAGGGAATGGATGAAATGCCTAAGGGGATGGTTTTTTATAGACTTCACTCAGCTATGGTTACCATGGAAAGGGTTGAACAACCAAATCAAGATAGATGTAGAACCAAAGTTAAAAACTATGATCACAAAGTATAAAGCTATGAATGAAGTGGCATTCTTGTAATCAAATTTGGGCTCTTACAAAATGATGGATTTTTCAACCAAAATATTAGATGATCAAACTAAAAAATCCAAGATTTCAATCCCAAGACATCAAGTTGTAACACATTTCATAGACAACATGGTGGCTAATTTACAATGTTTAGGAGAAGAAGTTGACCCCAGTATTCTAATTCTCCCAAGATTTTGTTGATTGCATAAAGTTAGCCATTTAGAGTTTGAATGTTCATCATGCCAAGAAGTAGTTGCTAAGGTATTAACACAAATGATGGAAGTCAAGAGTGGTAACATTCTGAAAGATGAACGTATGAAAGATCAAGCTCCTATAAACATATCTGACTTTGTTGAAAAATTTGAAGAGGAAATTGAAGATTTAAATGCATCATATAGTGATACCTCTTCAGATGGTGGAGGTTTTTCTTCTCCTCCACCAGGGATGATCAAAGTTCAAAGGAGAAGATGATACATGAAAGAACAAGGATGGACTTCAGTAGTTGTTCATCCAAAAGCCAAGATGGATGAAATCAAGGAATTGATAGGGAAAATTAAAGATAAATAAGAAAAACATGCACCCTCAGTATCAAAGAGCGACGATGAAAAATCACTAAGTCCACTCCGTGAAAGATTATAGTAGGTACCTAAGAGACAATCTTTTCAAGCACAAGTGAAAGAGAAGTTGAGCACAAATAAAAATAAAGTTAGAAAACACAAGGAATGCCTGATATGGACACTTTTCTTTGATAGTTCCAGATGCAGATTAGGAGCCAGTGCAAGTATTGAGTTGGTAAACCCAAAAGGTAAGTCTTTCTACGTTGCATATTGACTACAGTTAAGATGCACTAATAATGCTATAGAGTAGGAAGCATTGATTCAAGGACTTCTTTTCACATAGGAAAAAGGGGTCAAAGCTCTCATCATTGAGGGAGATTCTCAGTTAGTTATAAGACAAGTGAAATCATTATACTCCTACAATGATAAGAGATTTCTTACATACAGGAAAAGAGTATGGGATTTAATGGATGATTTTGAAGCTTTGAATGTGAGATCTATTTCGAGAAGGAAAAACATGGTAGTAGATGCTCTTGCTATTTTAGCTAGTGCATTACAACTAGTCAAAAGAACCAAATTGAAATGATTTTCAATAAAATTGGTTGCTACTCCATCCATCCTGGACAATATCACAAACTTCCAAGTCTTTCAAGATGATCAAAATATACTCAAATTTATCATGTGTAGCGGCCACTTTAAAGGGCAAGAAATTGATGAAATTCTAGATGACAAACCTGAGAATGAGGAACTTGAAGATGACAATGGGATTCTAAATTTAAAAACCAATACTATTCCTAAGGGAATGGTTGAGTTGGAGTGCATTTTTTACCATGATGAATCAACACTTAACAGAATAATGACCAAAGAAAAGGGAATAGAGGAGTGCAACTCATACAATTTAGGCACTAAAGATGATCCTAGAATGGTAAGGATCGGGAAAGCATGCACTCCACAAGAAAGAGAAGATATGCTTAAATTACTTTCGGAATATAAAGATGTCATTGCATGGAGCTATGAAGAGCTAAAAACATATGATCCTGAAATTATGATGCATGACATTCCTTTGAAACCAAATGTAAAGCCTTTCCATCAAATGCAAAGACCTATTAACCCTATCATCAAACCACTAATAATGAAGGAAGTTCAAAAACTTATCGATGCCAGGATCATTTCCCCCATTTTTCATTCCACATGGGTGGCCAATTTGGTGCCTATATAGAAGAAGACTAGAGAGATTCATCTTTGTGTTGACTTTTATAACCTAAATTTGGATATCTCAAAAGGATAATTATCCTTTACCTTCACTAGATGAAGTTCTACAAATCATAAATGGTTCAAAAATGATATCTTTCTTGCATGGATAGTCAGTATATAACCAAGTAATGGTTGATGAAGAAGATAGGCTAAAGACAGCTTTCATGACAAAGTGGGGAACTTTTGCCTACAGAAGAATGCCATTTAGGTTGATTAATGCAGGGGCCACATTTCAACAAGCCATGGATGAAGCTTTTAAAGGATTGATAAATAAATGTATAGTCATCTACATGGATGACTTCACTATCTTTTTGAAGGATCAAAGTACTCACATAGCGAATTTAAAATAGATATTCAATAGATGTTGGAAGTAAAACATATCTCTCAATCCTAAGAAATGTTCATTTAGTGTCACTAAAGGAAAACTCCTAGGTCATATCATCTCTGAAGAATGAATTTCCATTGATCCTGATAGAATTGAAGCTATTCTAAAGTTATCACCTCCCCACAATCAGAAAGAACTCAAGTCTTTCTTTGGGAAGATCAATTTTGTTTGAAAGTTCATAAATGGATTTGTAGAAATAGTCCTCCCCCTTAATGATTTACTCAAAAAGGTAGCTAAGATAGAATGGGTTCTATAAATTAAGAAGTCATCTGAGGATATCAAAGTGGCCATTTATATGGCCCCAAAACTAGTGAGTCTAGATTATGGGCTACCTTTCAAAATATACTCTTTTACCTCAAAACATTCATGTTTTGGGATTCTTACGCAAAAGAAAGAAAAGGAAGATGAAAGGCCCATTGCCTTTATGAGTTGTCCTCTAAAAATATTGAGTTAAACTATTTGAACCTCGAAAAAAAATCTTTTACTTTAATTAAAGCGGTAAAAAAGTTTTGCCATTACATATTGAGAAGCAAAGTGTATGCCATTGTACCTGATCTAGCAGTTAAGACTTTGTTGATGCAAAATGAACTTGGTGAAAGTCAAGGGAAATGGATGGCGATACTTCAAGAATTTGATTTAGAGATCCATCTAATGCAACTATTTTGAGGACAAGGATTGTCAAAAATGATAGCAGATAACCAAGATGGGGATCAAGAGGAATTTAAGTTCAACAATGAAACTGATGACAAAGATCAAAAGAAGAAGATTGTGATATCTCAAGTTGATATTGACCAAGGTTTAGTGATACATGTTTGGTACCAAGACATTGTTTATTATCTTCTACAAGACCAATGTCCCAAGTGGATGAATAGTTCACAACATAGGGGACTTAAAATGAAATGCAAGTCTTATATGCTACATGATAGAAAGTTGTACAAAAGGAATTATGAAGGGATCTATCTAAAAATTTTGGGTCATGAGGAAGCAAAGGAAGTCTTGGAACATTTTCACAACAAGTATGGTACATGACATGGTTCAGTAGAAGCAATTGCTCATATGATTTTAAGATTAGGTTATTTTTGGCCCATGATATTCAAAGACACTTTTGAGCATGTGTGTACTTGTCATATTTGCTAGACTAGTGCTAATAGAGAAAGACATCATACAATGCCTTTGCAACCAATATTTGAGACATGCCCCTTTGCAAAGTGGGGGTTTGATTTCATTGGTCTGGTTAATCCACCATCATCAACTGGACACACATTCATTCTCATAGCCACAAATTATTGTATGAGATGGATAGAAGTAGAAACTTTTAGGAATTGTACTACTAAGGTGGTGACTGACTTCTTGGAGGAACATATTGTCACTAGATTTAGGATGCCATTCTCCTTTGTATGTGATAATGGGTCTACTTTTGCATTAGTATTCCTAACCCAATGGGCATTTGAAAATCAAGTCATTATCAAGTTTTCTTCAAATTACTACCCCCAAGGAAATTGGGTAGCAGAATCCACAAACAAGAATTTGATTACGGTTATAAGACAATTGTTGAAGGAGAACCCTAGAGATTGGAATATGCAACTTAAATACACTCTATGGATAGATCAAGTAAGGATCAAGAATGCTTTGGGGACTTCTTCATATTTTCTTGTCTACGAACAAGAGCCAGTATTTCCACTAAATCTCAGAATTCCCATTTTGAAATTCATGAGTGGATACGTTGAAGTTGTTGCATGCTATAGAAGAAAATGTGAATAAAATGGTGGAAATTTTGAAGTAGGACTTAAGTATTATGGATGAATTATGGGCCTGCAGTAAGGATTTACAAACTCTAAAAGTCATAAAGGGGCAAAGATACTAGGCTTTGATTGATATATATATATATATATATATATATATATATATATATATATATATATATATATATATATATATATATATATATATATATATATATATATATATAATGGAAAAGTTGGACATGATGGATGACAGGATAGAGAAAATAGTGGATGGCAATAAAGTAATGGGAACATTACATGAGGAAATCCATCGGCTTAAGGACCAAGCCTGAAAGAAAATTTTGGAAGCAGAGAGGCACTGTATCGATGCATGCTTAGATATTTTTGAGGATGAGGAATAAGAAAAGTTACTACCTATAGAGACAGTAGTGGAGAATTTTAGGAAGATTTTTGTGGAAGTTGTTGATGATGAGGACATCTGACAAGCCTTTAAGACTGAAAAAGCATTGTTAGAATTGGATACCAAACTCAAGGATTTTGTTGACACTTGGATTGAAGGTAGAAAATTACAAACAAAAGATCAAGGACAAATATGAAGCTTTGGATTTAGCAGATGTGGCTAAAATTATTGAGATTATAGAGAAATTCAAGGGAAAATATCCAGACATAGCTTTGGGATGAAGAAGAACAAAACCTAGATGCCAAAATTTCAATTTTGACTTAGTAAAATTTTGAGATTTTGACCATGTCGAGGTCTGTAGCTACGCAATTCCACAAGTCCACAGGTATGTAGGTTCATAGCTTTGTAGGTCTACATTTACAAAAAAAAATCTGAGAGTTAACTACCAGTTGCAAAAATAGAGTTTTCCATGCATCAAAAATGCATTCTGATGGTAGTTTAACTCGAACAAACACACTATGATGGATCAACTTCTAATTTTGGCACTTCTAGACACTTCCACTCTAACTAAGAGCTTTCTTATTCCTCTTCTCTCATAATTTCTTTGGTTTTGACATGTAAAGGCTCATGCATCTAATTAATGAATATAAAATGGATGGAGTCCTACTAAGCACCAGTTAGATTGTCAGTTTGTAAATAATTAGTTTGTTTTATGAAGTTAAAAGCATTTTATTGTGTGAAGATATCTCTCACTCTCAACACAAATTGAGGAGACAATTTCTTATAAATACCCTATTGTAATATGTAATCAGCACCACTGTTATTATGCAATAAAGTTATTCTTTTTTTGCTAGCATTTGGAGTGTAGTTATTCTTGCCTGAATGTGTCATTGTTTTGTGAATTTTGTTCATGAGATTTTGATTGAAACAAAGGTTTATTGCATTATTTCTGGTTGTGTGATCTATTAGTTTTGGTTTTTGCTATAGATTTATGAATTCCACTGACATAATGAGGTCGAGAAGAAATCACCAAATTGTGCCTGCATAACTCTTTGTCTTGCCCAAGCACACTTTTTGTGGCCTTGTGATTTGATGACGAGTGAAACATCATTCAGTTATTGAAATTTCCCATCAAAAATTGCATTAATAGAATCTAGGAAGTGTTGCTCCTATTTTCATTGGTTACCTACCGATCTCTTCAAAAGCTTAACTCACAATGTGTTGTTTTCTATAGCTTATGTCTGTTAGGATTTCAATTTCACATTATTTGCTTTCAATTTCATGTTATTTGCTTTAAGTTCTTATTATTTTCTTTATTAACCCTATTGCTAGAATAGGATTTCATACTAGTTACACAGTTAGATTGTATTCATAAAAAGCATAAAATACAAAAAAACATAGTTCTTTTTTAGTGTTATTTTGAAATAGAGTGTAGATTCTTCATTTCATCCAAAGTCAAAATAAACCAGCAACTGACTCCTCATGAAAAATCACATTTATCTTCAATTGAGTGGATTTCAGTGCATCATAAGACAACCCAAAACCTTGGAGTTGATTCACAAGATTAGCTTTTCAAGAGAGGAATTCACAAGAATTCCTGTCGTTTAGCATCGTGTAAAATGACAGCTCAACAAGAACAAACTAGTTTTCTCTCAAATTCTTATCTCACCATTTCACTTGTTTTCAAAGGTCTTGATTTGTTTAACATTTGGTTTTAAAAATATAGTGTAGACAATAGTTGAAGAAAATCCTACCAAAGACAAAGCAACCTATATAGACACTTTGTGATAGGTGAAATTTATTTTTAATGCAAGTAAGAAAATAGTCAGACATTCATTTCCTAGGCCAATGGTTTGTAGTATAATATTCACAAGCTCATAAGTGTTAGATTAATAAGCCATAAATAAAAATTACATGAAAATATAACCAATATGAAAAAATAATAAATTGTACAAAAGAGAAAATAAGTCACAAAGATTTATCGTGGTTCTGAGAGGGGGGGGGTGAATCAGTAATCTACAACCTTTAGCCCAAAATTGGATATTATTAATTTCCTTATAACTTGCATAACAAAGTAAACCAACAATGCTAAAGAGTAAACATAGCCATGCAATAAGAGAACTCATAACACCATATTTTGTTAACTAGGGAAACTTTGGTCAATTGAAAGATCCAATAGGGATGGTACCCACCAAATGATCCACTAAACAAAAGTATCTAGTTAAGGATGTTGACCCTATTAGGAGTCTATTACATGCATATAGTGTCCCAGTCCTTGTTAGAGGACTAGGGTCTATGAAAATCCTCAACTCTCACTACTACATTTGATACCAAATTACCATGGAAAGTATATTGTAATTTTGGCATCGCAACTTGTTGTCACAATTTCAAAGGTATTGTTGAAATTGTGACAATGAGAGGTTGCAATGCCAAAATTACGATGAACTTGCCATGGTAATTTGGTATCAAATGTAGTAGTTCCTATTAGAATTTGTTATGTATAATTAAAAAATGTATTAAATATGATCCCACTACCCAAATATGCAATATACAATGTAGTTCCTTGATACAAAAGAGATTAGATACAAAAAAACCTCTTTACAATGTTGATATCTTCAATATCATATCTTTCCTTTGTTGTTCTTTGCATACCTTTGATCATACATCAGAATTAACATCACAAGTAGTTCTCATATCATACATATATCTTACACATAATTTCACATATCACTTACAACTTACTTCAAAACATCGCATATTGCTATCCTCCCTTTATACCTTTACAATTTACAAAATTGTCTAGTTGGCCTTCAAGGTTTCACACACTTGGAAAAATGCAACACTAACTTTTTTTCTCTAAGGGTTAACATTTAGGATGTTTTCCCTAGTTAGTCAAGTAATTATTTCATAAATTAAATAATTCCTTAACCCATAATTGACACTTCTCTATTATACTCTATTCTACCTATACACTGTTATAACTGGTAAAAGTGCCATAACTCATTCCATACTATTTGTATTGTCTTGTACTCTGACATACATCATATTGACACTATGTACTATCCATATCCAATTGCACATGTGTGAATAATGCCTTTGTTAATTTTGCATACCAAAACTATCTTTTTTTTGCTAGTTAACCTATCTGATACTTAGAAATATTTCATGTCCAATTGTAGAATCTTCATATGTGCATTGTGCCTTCTTTACAAAAAGTATATGTTGCCATAAAGAAAAATCTAACACCATTCCAACTCATCCTTCCTAGCTAAATTTCCAACAATCTCTCCCTTTTGCATTGATGGAAACATATGGGAAAATTGGGAAAGTCCCAAAATGTTGTTCAAAAAACTTTAACAAAACTTGGCCTTTGCAAAATTTACAAAAAATTCAAAATTTGTGGATTGCTATAATTATAACCATATTTACTTATATAATCCTATTATAACTGCTAGCTATTTTTTCCTTCCTACCAAACTAAAAGATTTGAATTTGAACACACTTAAAGTTCATATATTTAAAATATTTAAATATTAGGGCACAGAAAAAATACATTTTAAAAGGACCTTAGGTTATATCTTATTTCCTAAGTGATTGTGCATCTTATATTTTAGTGGGCCTATATCTTGGTCATTGTTCAATCTTCCATGATCTCTGACTATCACTTTGTCACTTCCCAAAAGTGTGCAAACTTTATTTTGTGCAACAAAGTGACAACATGCCATGTAGCACCATGGGCCCCTTTCTCTTTGGTCAGTGCAATCATCATTAGGCTTTTTGTCCATCATCAAATCTAGCAACATCAACGATCATCACTATGTTTCTATGTAGAAATGTACATCCTTTTATCATAGCAAGATAACGACAATGTAATGCATGGAAAGTGGGTCTTATTTCTTTTGTTGGCCACAAGTGAAGTGGACAAGGTGTCAGATGAACTAGGAAAGGGCAGCATTCTCATTGGTCAAAGTATTGATAGGATTAACATATCTTTGGGCCATTAGATGAAATGAGATCTATGGTTGTCACTTTGTCACTTTTTAAAGATGTAAGATAGTTAACTAATGCAAAAAGTGACAAATGAACATGTGTCCTAATGGGCCCGATTGAAAAGTAAGTAGTCACAGCTACATCATGGTTAAGCCTATAGTTTCATGCAGTGGTTACGCTTAAGTTGAAAAGGTGGCATGGTTAAGGTAATAAGGTGGTCAACTTGTGAAGACCTTTGTGAACCGGTAGAAAGAAATAAAACCATTGGTCCATGTGGCTCACTCTGGTTGCATGACCCAATTTGACTATTGATTTTGATGATTTATTGAGCCAAGAACAAAAGAGGTTAGTTTTCCTATGTGATCTGATCTCCATGATCGATCTCAACAACTCTGAATGAATGCAAGGGCTAGAAACAATGAAAAGGACATTTGATCACTACCTAATTATCCATCTACCTAGTTAGATCATTAATGGCATCATTTCTATCACTTTAAGGTTTCATTTAGGTCAGGGTTTGATTATTTTCCTGCATCCAAAGATGTACCAGATGGAATCCACCATCTAGATCATATCCAATCACCCTTTGACAGTCTTAAAGGCATTAATGAAGTTATGAAGAAATCTAGGGGCTATGTTTGAGCTATAAAGATACATTTCAAAACCCTTGATATGGTCGATCCTTCTTTGTTTCCTTTGGCATTTCTCTGGCATGCTAATTGTAAATTTCCTTTGCCTCTAAAATTCATGATATTCTACCTTATCCCTTTCAACCATTGATGTACTGTGTAAGATTCAATTTCCTCTCATCAATGTATTATGATTATCTACAATTTGTGTGACTATATCTCTCTTTTGGCCTATGAATGATATTTAAGTGAAACTCTTCTTCCTTGTGTCACTCATTTGGTTATGTGATCTGCATGTGATTATGGGATTAAAAAAAGTCTAAATCTATATATTTTTTATGTCATGATAGTTTAATTGCACATGTATGGTTAGCGATTGATTTGAACACTCTACTTTGGTGCATCACCTCCTTAGGATAGATTAGTTAAGTCTTTTATGTATGCTTTCTCCCTTGTTCCTTTTCAAGTATAGTTTAAGTGAACCTTAATAGTTAGGAAGGTGGCCTTCTTCAGAGAATCAACCTCATAGTTCAAGTCCCACAACTTGGAGGTTGTTTCCATGTTTCACAAGGTTTCCTTTAGGTAAAAACTTTAGGAAAGGGTGCAAACTTTTGTGACAATAGTTTTTGGCACGCTCGATGGGATGTTCAAATCAGAATATTTCAAGTTCACTAGTGTCAAAGAAGAATTCAAAGTTGATGTTGAGAAGATAGTGCTGCTCTTAGTGTTTCAGGCCTACAAGAGGCTGATTTTTGAAGTGCTCGGTGACTCTAATCCACTTTTACATTTGGTTTCAAACCAAAGTTGCTATGATTCATGCCCAAAGCTAAAAAAAAGGATATCTTCAAGAGGTACATTTCAATACACAAAGCTTTCATTTTTAAATCCTAGAAGAATTAAGACTAGAGCATCTTTATCACTAGTTAGGAGTGCAGCAGTAACGCATACACCTGCAAGATTTCTTTCCACTCCTCCTATTGATAGATTGCAACCTAGGGTGCCATCCTTCACTTTGAATAGGTCATTATTTCTTATGGTACAACCTAGAGAAAATGTTTTTGCAACCTTCAATGGTGGAAGTCCTCTTTTGTTAGCCCAAAGACATGACATACTAGTATCAACTCTTAAGAGTATACTTGATTTTATTGGTGAAACCTCTATTTACCCTATAGAGCATATCTAAGAAATATCTAATATTTTTAATATACATGGAATAACTAAAGATGATGTTGTAGTTAGGCTTCTAGCTTCAACTCAAAAAGGAAAAGCATTACAATGGTATAGAGAGTTGCCTCATAACTCTATAACAGATTGGGATGGTTAGGAGTAGCCCTATGGAAACATTTAGAGGATAAAAGTGACTATCTTTCACTTTTAGAGCAGTTGACTACTATCAAGAGAGCACCCCATGAATATATGAATGATTTTAATTATAGGTTTCAAAAGACATGGGATAGAATACCTATTGTAGTAAAGCCTTCCCCTAGTAATGCATTCTTGTATTACCTTAGAGCCTTTAATAGTGAGATTGCTACCACTTTGCAATCTATGTGAGGGGACACTTTACCAAATGCTTATGAGATTGCCATAAGAGCAAAAAATATCTTGATACAAGGAGGGAAGTTAGCTTCAAGGCCTCCAATGCCCTTCTTTCTTGACATGCCCAATCATCAGCCTATCGTAGCCCTTATTCCCACTTCCTCTACAAGTTAGTCCCTTGTTGTGGTCCTAATAGCCTCCACATCTTCTAATGGAGTTGATAATACTGAGGCCATGATGCAGACATTGATGTAGAGTATGGATAAGAGGTTGCAGGATCAAGAAAAGAAGATGAAGGACAAAAATGTGGTAATGCAAAAAATGAGTAATGAGTTGGTGACTATGAAGAGGCAACAAGCTCAAAATAATAAGCCTCCCCAACTTCAGTATCAAGGTCCCATACATAATAGACCCCCAAACTAGAGTCATGTTCCCTACAATCAAAATGGACCTATTGACAACACCCAGGTACAAATACCAACCTAAATAGGGCTTTAGTCCCTCAAAATAATCTTTCTCAAGATCAAGACTTCTACCCTTCTTGTAACTACTCCTATGGATATTGTATGTGTTAGAGGGAAGAGTCTTAGTTTGCATTAACTACACAAGAACAAGTAGTAGATCAACAACACAATGCCAATCAACATGTTGATGTTTCTCAATGGCAAGGTGATTATTCCTTCTTAAATCATCAAGTAGAAGAACATTTTCATATGAATCAAGATCCCATTGCTCACAAAACTAGGAGCAAGAGAAGAGTCGTTGATGATACTATTCCTCCCCTTCCCAATCAAGCCTCAACATCAAGTGCAATACCTCATGTACAAGCAATAAATGATCAATTAAATTCTCATTAGAAAAAAAGCAAAAATAATAGTAGAAGAGATGAGAATGACCCTCAAGTGGCTCCATCTCAACTTCCTACACATGCAGCTCCCAAGGTTTCCACCAAAGCATCTAGCACATCATTTAGTGTGGTGGAACAGATGAAGAAAAAAAATGTGAACATGTCCATGTGGGATGTTGTTGCTACTATACCTATGCAAAAGAGGCTATTGTAGCAAGAATTGGAGAGCATTGAACCAAAGGATGAACCCTCTAGCATGGAGAGTGCCCCAAGTCTTATACAACCAGCAAAGGAAGGAGAAAAAAGTAAGAAGATTAAACCTCCCCACTTCTTTTTTTCTCTAATTATAGGGGATAAGCTAGTCAACAATTGCATGATTGATTTAGGGGTTAGTAGTTTAATGGTGCCTAAGTGTGTTGTTGATGTCTTAGAAATGGAATATGAGCCCATTGTTAGGGGTGTATTGCATTTGGATGGTAGTACTGTCAAGACTATAGGAATCCTTAGGAAAGTTGAAATGGCCCTGCATGCATGCCCTAGTTGTACTATAGTTCAAGATATATCAATTGTTGAAGTTAAGCCACACTTTGCCATCTATCTTTCAAGAGATCTTACTACCCAAATAGTCGGCTAAATATCCACTAATTGGTCATATATGTTTTTTAGAACAAGGTATGGAACTAAAGCTTCAATCAGAGTAGAGCCCTTAGCCCTCAATCATATTGATCCCTACACTCCTAATATCATCAACATGAATTGCACTATCCTAGAGATAGATGAAAATGATATAGTGCAAGATCTTGCCACTTCTTTGATAGGGACACCTAATTTCCTCTTGGATGAGTGGGATAATGCATATCAGTTTGATCCTATATCAAAAATCTTGGAGACAGACCTTGGTATTTATTGTATATCGAAGAAGGATGATCTTGTCCCTAACCTTATGAAGAAAAAAGAAGATACAGGTTGGATATGGAGCATGTACTTTCATGGATCAAGAAATAAAAATGGATCATGGGTTGGTGTGATGTTGGTTTCTCCTCCACTAGAAAGGTACTACTTCTCATTTAGGCTTCAATTCAATATAACATAGCAGAGTATGAGGCATTGATTCAAGGTCTTCTACTTGCTCAAAAAAGAGGAATTTGAGCCCTAAGTGTATATGGAGATAGTGAGTTGATTGTCCATCAAGTGAGAAACCAAAATGTCACCAAGAATGGTCTACTCAAGTCTTATAAACATAGAGTATGAGATTTTATTGAAGGTATCAATGCATTTAATATTCAAAGCACCCCTAGGAAAGAAAATAGACATGCTGATAGACTTGCAATAGTGGGTTCATCTTATGATGTGCCAAGGAGCCTTGAAGATGAGAGGAAGAAACATATTAGAGTGGTGGTTAGGCCTAGTATTCCTTATAATAATCTCAATATGCAAGTGTTTGAATATGATGCACAAATTGTGAGTTTCTTGTAGAATGAAGTAGAGTTCTTAGATAGAAACTAGTCATGATTACATGACCAGTATAGGGATCAGATCAATAATATAAGTTCTAATTGGTTGCCTAAGTGTTGGATTACTTTAGAAAGTTCTTTCACTCCTAATGATCATTCAAGAGATAGAGGCATGAACCTTTCTACAAGTAAGGAAAATCATATCCTAGTCATTGTTACTAATGGAAGAACTCAAAACATGGGAAAGGTATGTACTGAAGTAGAACAAGAAAATTTCATTCATCTATGTCAATAATTTAGTGATGTTTTTGCATGGACATATGATGACCTAAAAGGTTTTGACCCAAGCCTATTATAGCATACCATAGACCTAAAGGAGGATGCCAAACTAGTAAGCCACAAGCAAAGGCTAGTAAATCTTAGGATTGAACCAATAATGAGGAAGGAGTTATCCTAGCTAATAGAGGCCAACATAATTTTCCCTATTAAGCATTCCTCTTGGGTATCAAACCTTTTCCTTGTTAGGAAGAAGAGTGGAGAAATAAGATTATGTGTAGACTTTAGGGATCTTAACAAAGCCTCTGTTAAGGATCATCACCCCCTTCCTTCCATGGAGCAAATCCTATCTAGTGTCAATGGTTCAGAAAGGTTCTCATTCCTAAATGGATTTTCAGGCTACAATCAAGTGTTGGTCAGGAAAGTTGATAGATAAAAAAATACATTTACCACAAAGTGGGGTACCTATGCTTATAGTAAGATGTCATTTGGGCTAAAAAAAGTAGGTGCCACTTTCCAAAAAGAAATGGAGATGGCCTTTAAGAATATGATAGAAAAATTTATATTGGTCTATCTTGATGACATTACAGTATACTCAAACAATGTGATAGATCATTTTGTCCATCTAAGAAAGGTGTTTATTAGATGTAGAGAGTATGGAATATCTTTAGATCCAAGTAAGTGTGTCTTTTCTACTAACCAAGGAAAGATGTTAGGACATATTGTGTCTAAGGATGGTCTGACTATTGATCCAGCGAGAACAAAAATAATACTTTCTCTCTCTCTCCCTAATCATAAGAAAGGGTTGCAAAGTTTCCTTAGTAGAATTAATTTTGTGAGAAGATTCATTCCTAATTTATCTACCATGGTGAAACCTCTTACAACTATTCCCAAGAAGAATATGGTATTTTCATGGACTAAGGAAGGGAAAGAAAGTTTTGAAGAGATCAAAGTAGCCATAGCCTTAGCTCCTACTCTCATCAACCCAAATTTTGAGAGAGGTCTTATCCTTTACACCTTAGGAGGTGAGTCAAGTATTTTTTCTATTTTGACTCAATTGAATGATGAGAATGAAGAAAAACCCATTGCCTTCTTTAGTGAAGGGCTTAAAGGATACAAGGATAACTATAGTTATGTGGAGAAATAAGCCCTTGTAGTTATTAGATCTTTGAAGAAGTTCAGACATCTTCTATCCCAAAATAAGCTCCATTTATTGGTCCCTCATGCAAGTGTTAAGGACTTACTTTTGAGAAAGGATATTAATGAGAAAAGAGAAAGTTGGATCACTAAAGTGATGGAGTATGATATGGACATCCAAATCACCAAGTTGGTAAGAGGGAAAGGATTGTACAAGCAGATGATCTCATCTCAAGAATAAGATGAAGAAGTTTCCTTGGTGTTGATAGAACAACAAGAGGTGAGAAATGGTAATCCAAAGAGTTGGATAAATGACATGATGACCTTCTTATTAGGAAATGGATATCCTCAAGGATTGGATGGAGCTAAAAGAAGACAATTTAGATTGTAGTCAATTCCTTATGCCATAGTTGATGGTATTCTTTTTAGGAAGGACTTTAATGGAGTTTTTCTAAGATGTATTGATGTAGATCAAGCAAAAAGGATGATCAAGGAGCTTCATGATGGTCTTGATGGTGGCCACTTTTCAATGAGAATCACTACCATGAAGATAATAAGGGTAGGCTATTATTGGCCATCCTTCTTCCATGATTGTCATAGGTATCCTAGGAAGTGTGAAAAATCAGCCTTTTTCTCAATGGGGATTAGATTTCATAGGTCCTATTAATCCTCCTTCTAGTTTTGGCCATAAATGGATTCTAGCTACTACAGATTACTTCACTAGGTGGATAGAGGCAATTGCATTAAAGGATGCTACTGAGAATTTAGTTGTTGAGTTCTTAGATGGAATCATCACAAAGTTTGGTACTCCTTCCACCATCATTTTAGATAATGCAAAATCATTTGTAGGAGCTCAGATCTTTGCATGAGTAGTAGATCATGGTATTTATTTAAGTGCTTCTTCTAACTACTATCCTCAAGGTAATGGATTAGCTGAGTCATCCAATAAGAATTTGATCAAAATAATGAAAAGAACCATAGAGGATAATCAGAGCTATTGGCATTAGAAATTGAAAACAACTCTATGGGCTGATAAGATAACACCTAAGAGAGCCATAGGAAATTCTCCTTTCATGTTGGTATATGGCAGAGAGGCTAGGCTTCCTATTTCATTGGAGTTTCCTACTCTTAAATTGGCTCATCAGCTAGAGTTGACTAAGGATGATGCTATGACAGTGAGAATAACAAAATTGATGGAATTGGAAGAGAATAGACACCAAGCTATGCAGACCTTGGAAACACATCATCAACAAATGAAAATGTTGTTTGACAAGAAGGCTAAGGTAAGGTATTTCAAGGAAGGTGATCATGTGCTGAAATGGGATGCAGACAGAGAAAAACTAGGGAGACATTCAAAATTTTAAGCTATTTGGAGTGGCCCCTATGTAATAATCAATTGCAAGCAATTAAATGCTTTTTAGTTAAACAAACCTAATGGTGAAATTTTTCCTATTCTAGTCAATAGAATATATCTTAAAGCTTACTTCTGATGGAGATGAATGTTTCATGTATATAGTAGGGTAGTTTCTTTTAGTTCTTTCCTATTTTCCAATAAGTACATGGTGTTTTTCCTCTGGAATGACCATTTTTTAGGAGGTTTTTCAAAGGACAGAGGTGGTATTTTCCTAAGTTTTTTGCAGTTGCAAAGGTTATTTTCCTTGTTCTAGTTTTTTGCATAGGGTAGATCTTCATGTTTTTTATGACTCCATAGCCCAATGGATGTTGAAGGTCACTAGTCATATGCATAGTAGGTTTGCATCCCCTCAAGTTTCCAAAATTGTTAGCTATTTTTGCATTCCCATCAAACTAAAAGATTTGAATTTGAACACACTTAACATTCATTTATTTGAAATATTTAAATATTAGGTCACGCAAAAAATATATTTTAAAAGGACCTTAGGTTATAACTTATTTCTTAAGTGATCGCATGTCTTATATTTTAGTGGGCTCGTATCTTGGTCATCATTCGATCTTCCATGATCTATGGCTATCGCTTTGTCACTTCCTAGAAGTGCATAGACTCTATTTTATGCAAAAAAGTGACAACATGCCATGTAGTACCATGGGCCCCTTTCTCTTTAGTTAGTGCAATCATCATCAGGCTTTTTGTCCATTATTAGATCTAGCAACATCAACAATCATCGCTATGTTACTATGCAAAAATGTATGACTTTTTTTCATAGCGAGATAGTGACAATTCAATGTGTGGTAAGTGGGTCATGTTCCTTTTGTGGGTTGTGGGTGAGGTGGACAAGGTGTTAGATGAACTAGTAAAGGGAAGCATTCTCATTGGTTTAAGTACTGATAAGATTAATGTATCTTTGGGTCATTAGATGAAATGAAATCTATGGTTGTTGCTTTGTCACTTTGTAAAGATGCAAGGTAGTTAACTCATGCAACAAAGCAACAAATGAACACATGTCCTAAAGGGCTTGGTTGGAAAGTAAGTAGTCACAACTATATCATGGTTAAGCCTATGGTTTCATGGAGCAGTTATGGTTAAGTTGAAAAGGTGGCGTGGTTAAGGTAATAAGGCGGTCAACTTGGGAAGACCTCTATGAACTAGCAGAAAGAAATAAAACCATTGGTCCATGTGGCTCATTATGGTTGCATGATCTAGTTTGACTACTGATTTTGATGATTTTTCAAGCTAGGAACAAAAGAGGTTGGTTTTCCTATGCGATCTAATCTCCATGATCAATCTCAACCACTCTAAATAAATGCAAGGGCTAGAAACAATGCAAAGGACATTCGATCACTGCCTAATTATCCATTTACCTAGTTAGAGCATTAATGGTGCTATTTCTATCACTTCAAGGTTTCTTTTAGGTCAAGGTTTGATGATTTTATTGCCTCCAAAGATGTACTAGATTTAATCCACCATCTAGATTATATCCAATCGCCCTATGAAATTCTTAAAGGCATTAATGAAGTTATGAAGCAATATAGGGGCTATGTTTGAGCTAGAAAGATATATTTCAAAACCCTTCATATGATTGATCCTTCTTTGTTTCCTTTGGCATTGCTCTGGCATGCTGATTGTAAATTCCCTTTGCCTCTGAACTTCATGATATTTTTCCTTTTCCCTTTCAACCATTTATGTACTGTGTAAGATTCAATTGTCTCTCATCAATGTATTGTGATTATCTACAATTGCATGATAGTATCTCTCTTTTGGCCTATGAATGATATATAAGTGAAAATCTTCTTCCTTGTGTCACTCATTTGGTTATTTGATCTGCATGTGATTATGGGATTAAAACAAGTCTGAATCTATATTTTTTTTATGTCATGATAGTTTAACTGTGCATGTATGGGTAGATATTGGTTTAAACACTCTATTTTGGTGCATCACCTCCTTAGGATAGATTAGGTAAGTGTTTTACATATGATTTCTCCCCTTCTCCTCTCCAAGTGTAGTTTAAGTGCACCCTGATGGTAAGGAAAGTGACCTTCTTTGAAGACTCAACCTCATAGTTCAAGTCCCACAACTTGGAGGTTTTTTCCATGTTTCACAAGGTTTCCTTTAGGTAAAAACTTTTGTGACAACAATAATACTTCACATAAATATTGCTCCCCTTTTCTACATCTATCAATACATCATACTATTACTCCCCTTTACATTATACTTTATACAAATTTCCTACACTACTCCCCCTTTGACATCACTTACAAAGGTGTCAAAATTTATATACAAGTCAAAATTTGTTACCTTTTCTCAAATTAAGTTTGAGATTCTAGATAGACAATCTGCAAAATGTGTCTTTAAGCTCAAATTCCTTCTACCATGTATCTCTTACTTCCTCTATTTTTCTGAGTAGTGCACATAGTCCATAGGAGGCTACTTCATCTACGTTTAAGTCTATGTATGCAAATTTCTCATAAGATTCCTTAGCTGTAAGACATTCTTCCAACTTCTTTTGCACATTATTGATTTTTAGTGTTAAGTGTTCTTTGAGTAGTGAGAACCATTTTACTACTCTTTCTTTTTTAATCTCAATGATTCTAATTTCATCATTAACTTTTGAAATTGTTGCCTCAAGTAATTCAATAATGGTGTCCAACTACTGCAATGTAGATGTTAGTGTTTGAAGTTCATTTACCTTTGAACTGATTTTATCATTTATATCTTTTAAATAATTGTATGGCATGATGCATTTTCCATACAACTTGTTTGCTTCCTCTATACATCTTCTTAACTCCTTGATGCTAATATCAAGAGTCTGCAAATAATTTCTCATGTTATTGCACATTGTAGCAAATAGTTGTGCATCATGTCTAATTTGATCTTAGACTAATGCAATGTCTAATAGATTAGTGAATTCCACATCACAAGATTTCACTAATTCCTTTGCCTTCAACTAAAATTCTTTCTCTATCACCTTGGTTGTCATTATTTTTTGTAATTTCTCGAGAACTTCTTCCAAGGTCTTCTTTAGATTTTTTACACTCTTGTTCTTCTTCAATAGTTTAATTAGTGATGATATGAGTCCTTTCTGATCATCATCATCATCATCTGATGCAAATGAAAAACACTACTATCATAGGCTATTTTCCTTCCATAAGTGTAGCCAACATAATATCAGCCTCATGCTAAAACTTAACTTTATCATATTATGTTGTAACATGTTTGAGTTGAGGTTTAAATGTTGATTCCTGCATCACAACTTTCTAGTTGTGCTTTATTCTCTCATCCTTCTCTTGCTTATCTTTCCTACCTTTTCTATTCTTCCTCTTCCTTCTTCTTCTTTTCTTCTTCTTCTATTCTATTATTTTCTTCTTGTTATTTCTTTTTCTTTTCTTTTTCTTCCTTCTTCTTCTTCTCTACTTCTTCCTTCTTCTTCTTCCCTTCCTCTTCTTTTCTTTTATTTTCTTCTTTTTGCTTCTTTGCTTCTTATTCCTTCTTCTCCCTCTCTTCTTCTACCTTATTTTTCTTTTCCTCTCTTTCTTTCTTCTTATTCTCCTCATCTTCCTTTCTCTTTCTTTCCTTTTCCTTTTTCTTTGCTTCTTCTTCCTTTCTATCTCCTTTTTCTTTTTCCCTTTTCTCTTCCTTTTCTTTCATCTTCTTTACCTCATCCTCTTCTTCTCCATTATTAGAGCTAGTGTAGTCAACCAAATTGTTAATAATTTTTGTGCCATAATCCATAGAAGGATCTTCCTTATCATCAATCATTATATGTGTACTATCTACTTGCATGGTATAAGTACCAATTGTTATTTGCAGTGTTGATTATATCATTATAGTGTCTTTTGTTGACTCTTCCACTGTGAACTCTATTGGTACACTCTTTTCATCTGTCATAGGGGTTGCTCCCCCTAAATAATTTCTCATCTCAAAAATAATAGGTCTAGAGGTCATATATTTAACAATGGTCAATTCAATTTCTTTATTCACCTCTTCATAGTTGCCACCCATCAACAAAATTATTCTTCTTTTGCTTCTCAACAAGGGTTCAATACCCTTCATTATTATTTTCATGTCTTTATCATTGTTTTAAATTAAGGAAAAAATAGGTTTTGAAGAGACTTGAAACCCTTTAACAAAATTTAAAGATCAGCATTAAGCACCATCAGGTTTTACAAGGACATGAAACCTAATGTTTACCAAAAAACATCAAAAAACTAGGCTTTATAAGGACTTGAAACTTCAAGAGTAAAAGGAGAAAACCTAGGTTTTACAAGTGTTGGTGTAATTAAATATTCACTAATTACATTTACTTAAGCTTACTTAGGATAATGCATTGCATAGTAGCTTTTGATTGAGACACTTGGCAGTTTGCACCATAATTAAACACATGGTGTAGGAGAATTCCACTCTAGGTGGTCATAGTTGTTATCTCATTCCACCTTTAGTGTACTTATCACATTATCATCCTCATCATTGCACATACTTCATTGCATAATGGAGGATGGTCCACCTTTGGTGGACATGTGGTTCCACCTTGTGTGGGTGATAGCTTATCTTCTCCTTATCATTGTCTCTTATTGCTTCTCCTATATAAGGATACCTATTATGTAGATTTCAAATCAATCCATTAGATGTCAATCAAGTCCATTATCAATAATAACATTCTTGCATCTTCATGCAATTGTCTTGCCAATCTCTTGTGGAAGTTATCTTGGTCTTTCATTTGATCTTGGGGGTGTTGTAGAGTCACCTAAAACTCTAATATGGTATCAAATCTCTCATGGTGTGAAGAACTCTACTTAAGAAGTGCAATCTTGGCTTAACTTATTGTTGGTGCAACATTGGCAATTTGGACATCACAGTTTGGAGGAGATTTTGGGAGTCGTATTTTGTGACCTTCTATTGCAAGCAAAAATTAGAGCTTGTTGGTGGAAATCATAGGTTGGCATCATATAGAGAAGGTCCAAAAACCCCTAAATCAAATTTTGTTTCATCCAAATCGGACATCTGAGGCCAAATCTATAGCCATTTGATTTTTGAAGGTGCAATGGCAGTTATTCAAAAAATAAAATTTCAGAGGTGATTTTCAAACAGCAATATCTTCCTCATACAAACCCATTTTTTTGAGAAATTTTTTTTGTTGTGGGGTAGAATTTCACAATCTACATAGTGGTGTAGGTGATTTTGGATCTCTATCTCTGAATTTGTTTGAAAAATGCAAATCACATTTTTTGCAACTTTCAAGGCTCTATTTGGGCACATCCGATAACATTTTGAGGTGCAATTTTTTTTTAAAGTGCACAATTTTTTCTCTACTTTCTAGATCTGTAATCAGATTTTAGTGATTTGGAGTGGGCATATCACTTTCAGAAATAGGTCTTTTTTGGCTATATTTACACTTGGTGAATACTTGGATTTCAATTTTCTTAATTGAATAAGGAATTTGAAGGAGTTATCAGTTGATTTCAGTCATTCTTTGATTCATTATGGATTTTTAAAAAGTTCCATTAATCACTCCATATAACTATAATGAATGGAAACAAGCAATTTCTAATCAGTTGATGAGTATTGGATTGCTTAGAATGATTCTTGGACAGGATCTAGAACCAGCTATAGGTGTTGTAGAAAGAAGGAAATGGTTTGATAGAAGGGATAAAGCACTTGGCTCTCTTAGATCTACCATCTCTCATGAATTGCTATATCATATTGCATCCTACACACGTCCACATGATGCTTGGACAACATTGGAAAGAATCTTTGTTAAACCTGATAGAATAAGAAAATTCAAATTGGAGAATGAGCTTAGAGGTCTAAGTCCATGTGATTTTGACAATATTCAAGACTTTTTCTCTAAGTTCAATTCCATTAGATTGGATCTTTCTAATTGTGGCATTACTAAAGATGATGAGAAATTGATATTATCTATTCTTTCCAAGCTAGGTCCTAAATATTCAATCTTTGTTTCCACATTCTATGCTACTATAGATGCTCTTGGTAGTGCATACAAAATGCCTTCTATTGATGAATTTGTAGCTCAGCTCACAAGGTAACAAGAAAAGTTAGCACACATGGGTCAATTGAAGCCTTTAAAGCATCAAGCATTGGTTGCAAATGACTCCTCTCCAAAGGCTCCCAAAGGAAAGGGAAAAAAACAACACAAGGATCCTAAGCAACATGAAAAAATTGATGACTCTCCTACACAACATACTATTGAATCAAGTCCTCTTCAAGAGAGGAAACATCTAGAAGAAAGAGAGATAAATGTGCTTATTGTAAAAAGTTAGGACATGATGAGCATAAATGTTTCCATAAGAAGATTGATGAGCTCACCCACATTCTTCAAAAGAACAATACCTAGTTTCCCTCATCAGTGTCTTCTCCTTCTTCTCAATATTAGATAGTTTCTACATCTACATCATCATTCAAAGGCAAAGGAAAAACACTTATTGCTTCCACACATCCTAGGCAAGGTAAATGGCTTCTTGATTCAAGTGCATCACATCATATGGCATCTTTTATGAATATGTTTTCTTTTATTGAGCCTTGTACTTCTCCATCTATGTTGATGGGTGATAATACATACATGAAGGTTTATGGGAAAGGTTCTAATCCTATGGGACATGGTACATTTAATGATGTTCTTTATGTACCATCCTTGACCACTAATATCATTTCCATTTACTAAATTACTCATGGGGCACAAGGTAAAATTGTTGAGTTCACTCCTGATTATGTCTATTTTAGGGACATGGAGACTAGAGATGTCATAGCTATGGGAGTTGTTGATCATACATCATGCTTTTATTCTTTTGCATATCTTGTTGATAATGATGATGATATTCATGATGTACCTAACCCTTTATCAAGGGTGAATAATTCATGTGAGGAGAACATTGGACACTTGAATCATTTTGTTCTTGAGACAAGTGTTGAACTTCCTACTCCTCCACCTCTTGCTTCTTTAGACATGAGCTCTACTATTCAGCAAGATAATCTTTATGCTTCAGATCTTGCAATGTGGGATGAATTCTTGGATGCTCTTTCAGATGAGTCTCATAATGTAGATTTGGTTAATACATCTGAGGAATTTCTCTTTGAGATACTTCTTCACCTTCTTTGGAGATTGGATTTCCCAACTCTTCATGTTCTCTTAGTTTTTCATATCTCATAGGCCAGCTTGATGGTGTGACAAAATTTTTGAGCTTGGAGACACCTATTCAGTCTTCAGAGATGCATACATGAAGGCCTTCTTCCTCCTTCCTCACTTTTTACATGGAGTGGCTTCTTCATCATTTGATGTATTTATCTCTTCCTAAGGGGAGACATGTTTCTTGTAGGCATTGGATTATATTTTTCTTGCAGGTACTCTTCATATACATTGGAGCTTCTTCATTACAAGGGGGATATAATGTCTCCTTATTTCCTTCCTATGGGGGGATCATTCTTTGTATATACATGTCGTATGCAAATTTTGGGGGGTCTTGAGTACTCCATCCATCTATGCATCTTGTTTTCATCTCTCTTTTTGGAGGATGGTTTTTCCCATGAGGTTTTCTCTCTTTCTCCACTTTATGAGAGATTACATTTCATGTATTGCATTGCATATTATACATGGGTACCTAAAATGACCTAGTAGCTAGGACTCATCTTTCATTGTGAGTTTAAGTGCATTCCCCTAAGTTTCACTTAAGGGGGGGTGTTGGTGTAATTAAATATTCACTAATTACACTTACTTAAGCTTACTTAGGATAATGCATTGCATAGTAGTTTGCAATTGAGACACTTGGGAGTTTGCACCATAATTAAACACATGGTGTAGGTGAATTCCACTCTAGGTGGTCATAGTTGTTATCTCATTCCACCTTTAGTGTACTTATCACATTATCATCCTCATCATCGTACATACTTCATTGCATAATGGATGATGGTCCACCTTTGGTGGACATGTGATTCCACCTTGTGTGGGTGATAGCTTATCTTCTCCTTATCATTATCTCTTATTGCCTCTCCTATATAAGGAAGCCTATTATGTACATTTCAAATCAATCTATTGGATGTTAATCAATTCCATTATCAATAATAGCATTCTTGCATCTTCATGCAATTGTCTTGCCCATCTCTTGTGGAAGTTATCTTGGTCTTTCATTTGATCTTGGGGGTGTTGTTAAATAAAATGCTGAAAATAAAAAATATAAAACTAGCAAAACAACCTAGACCAACAACCAGCACACCAATAACCCTGACCAGTACCTACATCAGCTTTTTAATGATCTTCACTACCACCTTGCCTACCTCTGCAGTGCTCTGGATAATATTATTCATGGAAGAAATAGGAGCCTCGGGAGCCTTAATAACCTTTTTCTTCAAACTCTACCTAGTCCTCTTGCTTGGCCCACCTGGATTCTTCACCCCAATAGTATCTAGAGACATAATCTCCTAATTGCTTCTCTTTCCCAAATTAGCCACCACAACACATAAACTAGAGGTAACAAGCTCCATCCTCTGCCCACTATCCTTGATTAATTGACAGACTTCTAGCTCATACTCCTTAAGTTTTTCAGGAATATTACCAACTTCTCTTTCCAGATGGGCTCTCATAACACATTCATGTTCCAACTCTTTCTGCATATCCCCAACTTTCTTCTTAAGCACCATAATTTCATTATAGAGCCACAAATCACCTTGAAGAGACATGTTAGCTTTAGGCTTGGTAGTATGAAGGAAAGATAAATTTTCCTGATGAGAATCATCCCTACACCCATCATTAGCCCTATTCATAGAGTTAATAGTAGTTTTCTTATTCTCCTTTATATTGACTTGGATCTCTGTGTTTGTGTCCTACTTCTCATTAAGCTCCTCTTTATTCTCCTTACCTAGGCTATGCTCTTTCATGACAAGGGCTTTACCCTCATAGTTCTTTTTGGTATCCATATCCATTTTATCCTCACTATAAATCCTTTTAATAGGAGAAGGGTGAGCACTTTGTTTCCCCTATTCATCCCCTGAAGCTTCTAACCCTGCATTAGACTTTGTTTTCCTATCTTTACTATCATCCACATTGCCGATAGACATGCCTCTACCCCTAGAGTAACCATCCAAATTCAAACTAAGGTCCCCCATTTCTATTTTATCATCATCTTTAGTAGAATTTCTAGACTTCATAACTTCCTCCATATTTTTCTTCTTAATATCCCTTTTGTTGTCTTTTTTGGTACCCTTATTGTTGCTAATTCCTTCCTCATTTTTAAAATTAATTTTCTTTTAGTGAGGGTCATTACCATTCAATTTTTTCTTCTTCACCACAACTAGAGAGGGTTTAACAACCTTGTTTTTATAGTAATTTTCAATAAGTCAAATTAACCTCTCATGGAGCATAGGACGTGACTCCTTCTTCCTATGGGCTTGAAGATTTTGAATCAAAGAGTATTTCAAATAAAATAGGAAAGATACTCTATCTTTGTATCTAAAGTGATTCAAAAACACAAAATGAAACTTTTGTAACCTATTAAATCTACCATCAAGGATGAAATACTCATGAATGCATGATAAAACATCCCTCCAAATGACCTTGATCTGGCTCATGTCATAGAAGTCACCACTCTTCTCCATATTTTTCTCCTCTTCATCACTTTTTGGGAATTTCTTGAAGGCAACATTCAAAATGTTGGTCTCCTTACTTAATTTAAGTCCCTCCATTGGAAGACCCATAATCTCTACAATAAAATGCTCAGATAGTTTCACAGTAACCCCATGCATCGTAACCCTATCTTCAATCTAGTTTTTGAAAAAAATACTCTATAATGTGAGGTTTATACCCATGAAGCTTTTCAATATATGTTGTAACTTTCCCAATTTATAGAATATCCCAAACAACTGAATTCACCTTCCATTCCTTGCAATTATTCGGCTCTTGCTTTCTAGGTCCCCTCCCATCTTGTATTCGGCTCTACACCTACAACTAATCTGAGAAATGGTAACCAACAAGAAAAATAAAGTGTATTTGATTTCCAAGAAACTTTTAACCCTACATACATGCCAAGTACATTCCATAAATTCACTATGGTACCTCCTGGGATACGAAAATAATCTTCCGTAAACCAATTACTTGTCATCATAAATTCCTCAATCTTGAGCGATGTTTCCTTTGATATCATGTGTCATATCATAATTACAAATTTCCATTAGCTCACATTTCTTGCTTAGGTCATCTTACCAACTTAATTTTGTTTCCCTATAGACTACTAGATTCGTAGTCTAGTCAATGGCTTCCTTACCTTCATGAAAAATATGAGAAATAAAAATATTATCAAACTATTCCATTAGGTATTTTATTTCCATTATACTACCCTCAATACTCCAAGTTATCAGATTCCTATTATTCAACATGTTGACAATATTAAGAGAATCTCCTTCTAACCATAAATTGTAAAATCTAGATTCCATAGCCATCCTCGCCATGAACAAAGTAGTCATAGCCTTAGCTTTATGACTAGTGGACTAGCCTATAGGTATTGCAATAGTATCCACTAGTCTACTGTAGTGGTCTCTCAAGACATCGTTGCATCCTTCTTTTCCAAGATTCCCTTTAGCTGAACCATCAAAATTACTTTTAACCCATCCCAAAGGTGGAAATCTCCACTTCACATACTGTCTCTGATCATCCTATTTAATTTTTGTACCTTTATCATTCAAAGCATTACTTATTTGGGTTTCAACAAACATTTTTCTCTAAGATTTGAAATTCTCTTTGATAGCTTTGATAATATTTTGACCCAAAACCCAATCAAAAGTTTCCTTATTTCTAAAAATTATATTGTTCCTCTCTTTCCATATACCCCACTAGAGATGGGGAAGAGATATCTTCCAAAGAAAACCAATATCAACATCCCTTGAAGGACATATCCAACTCTAAAAACATTGATCAATGTTATTATGCTGAACCCAATCAATTTTCCAATAGTGAAGGAGATAATTCCAAAAAATTTGGTTGAACCTGTAATTTAAAAAGAGGTGATTCCTATCTTCTAAATCCAACTTGCAAAGCCAACATCTATTAACCAAATAAATGCCTCTTTTTTGCAAATTATCCAGAGTTAAAATTTTATTTTGGAGCATTGTCCAAAAAAAGATGTTGATTTTAGGATAAGACGTTTGATCCAAGCTTTAGTCCACACTAGAGAGTTTCCCTTATCCTTGGATCTTAATACAGAGGAGACCTTGAAACATCCTCTAGGTACAATCCCCCATACCATAATATCCTACTTTTGTGGATAAAGGCTATAAGAATTCATAGCCAACTCGATGCTGGAAAAAACACAATTAATCTCAACAATATTAACCCATTCATTCTTAATCCAGTCATTTTTCACAAAATCACCATAAGTCTATTTGAAAATTTCTTTAAAAGTCATATGCTCAAAATCCTCATTCAAAGGATGATCCAAGAGCCACTCATCATTCCAAAATCTGACTTTACTACCATTACCAACTTTCCATTTACATCCTTTATTAAAAATATGTTTAGCTCATTGGACCACATTCCTAATAGCAAAAGATGAAGGAACATTAGGGTAGAATAGAAAATCAGAAATAGAAGGAGCCTCATAAAGGTACTTATGTTTCGAAATGAAACTCCATTCCTTATTGCCATGATAAACTCTTCATCCTTTTTTTTCTAATAAGGCTTTATTCATTCTTCTAATAGATCTAATACCCAACCCACCTTCCATCTTGGGTTTACAAATATTTTCCCGAGCAGTCAAGGCCATTCTCTTCTTTTCCTCAGTTCTAGACCATAAAAAATTCCTTTGAATTTTATCAATAGCATCAAAAAATTTAGTTGGGATCCTAAAGAGGCTCAAAGCATAAGTAGGAATAGTTTGAAGATAAGCTTTGAGAAGAGTAACTTTACTAGCTTGACTCAGCATATTACCTTTACACCCCGCAAGTTTCTTAGTGCATTTCTTAACAAGATCCTCCCAAAAAGTATCCAAAGCACTAAGACCCACGGGTAGACCAAGATAGATACACAGAAGAGATCCTATAGAACAACCAAGAATATTAGAAATCTTTCTCTGCCTAAAATCAAGAGTGTTAATAAAAAAATAGAGAGCTCGTGTTCCAATTAATCAGCGGCCCAGAGGCAGAGGAATAAAGATTAAGAGCCTTTTTAAGGTTTCTAGCCTCCCTAACATCAGCTTTACCAAAAAAAAAATAGTATCATCCACAAATTTTTTGTGAGAACAAATAAGAGGATGAGAAGAACCAACTTCCCAATATATTTTCCCCTTTTGAAACCAACTTCCCAATATATTTTCCCAAACAATCATCCATAATAGTAAAGAGAATCACAGATAAAGGATCACCTTGCCTCAACCCCCTAGAAGGTTTAAGAAAATTTGAGGATCTCCCATTGACTAACACAACAAAAAAAGTGGTAGAAACCATCTATATAATTAGCTTAATCACATTGTTACTAAAGCCAAAAGAAAGTAAAATCTTGTGAAGAAAAGTCCATTCAACTCTATCATAGGCTTTTGCTATATCAACTTTCATAATAAAACCCTTATTATTAGAAAGAGATAAAGTATGGATATTTTCATGAACTAAAATAATAGAATTAAGCATTTGTCTACCAAGAATAAAACCATTATGTTGCTCAGAAAAATCAAATTAGGAAGAATGTTAAAAAATCTCAAAGTAAGGACTTTTGAAATAATTTTATAAATCAAGTTGTAGAGACTAATAGGTCTGAAATGATCTGGTGAGTTAGCTCCAATCTTCTTTGGAATAAGAAAAAGGAAGGTAGAATTAATTTCCTTCAGCATTCTTTTTGCCCCAAATAATTCTTTGAGAACATCACATACATCTTTGCCAACCAATTTCCACTCTTTTTGAAAGAAAAGCATAGCGAAACCATCCGACCCTGGTGACTTATCTCCTTCAAACAAGCACACAAATTTGAAAATTTCCTCTCCCTTGGGAATAACACACAACATTTTATTCTCTCAAAGGTGACCAAAGAGGGAATTGGATCAGGTAACTCAAACCATCTAGTTGGGTAGAAGCAAGAAGTTGGGTCTCAATTCTGCGAAAGTCTGCGGATTGAGATTGCGCTCTTTAAGAAACGGGTACTCGTTTTAGGCTCGGGTGCCTGATCCAAAATTTAAAAAATGAGCATCCATTTTTTGTAAAATCAGGTACCCATTTTTATTTTCAAACAATAGGTGCCCAATTTTTTCAAAAATGGGCACCAATTTTGGGAATTTTATGTGCCAGTTTGACATTTTCAAAATGGGTACCTATTTTTTGAACTTAAATAATGAGTGCCCATTTATTAGAACATTGGGTGGGATTTTTTTCTTCTACCTTGGATTTTGGTTCAGGATAGGTTTGGTGAGACCAAGCCTTTGCCTTGACCTCTCAAGATTTGGCTAAGGCATTAAACTGACAAATTCACGCCTTGCCATAATTTTTAGAGGGTCTTCCCAAACATTTTTTTTTATGAAACAAAAACCCATAAGAGCTCTCATTGTCTTGATTTCAAAAATATAAATGTTATAGTGCTATGATTTTATTTACTATTTTTGCATTATTTTTTAATGAAAGGTGGTACCTAAATGTAAAATAATGAAGTTCACTAAAACTTTGATAACTTTTTTATTTTATAATTTTTCTTAAATTAATTTATATGTCATCAATCTACATACAATTCTTTTGAGGTTAAAAAAAGAATTTTTGAAAAAAGTGAAATTTTGATCAAATTATGGTGTTCGTACATGAGAGGTTTTAAAATTTACCTTTATAGCCAATTAATAATTAATTTAAAAAAATTATTCAATAAAAAATTAAGAAAAAATATTTTCATCAATCTGAGGTGTATTAGGTAACTCCCTTTAAAAGGATTTATGAAAATTCATTTATTTGTGTCAAATTATGGTGTCCATACACGAGTGTGGTATGGTCCTGAAATAGGCATTTTGAAAAAGTGGTTTTTAAAGATCCATAACAAAAATAAAATTTATCATATGGGTACACAAATAAATTACATATTTGAAAAGTAGATTCCAAACACTAAAAATTTTATTCCAAAAGTTTTTTTTATATTCAATCTCTAAATGCATCAAATTTTGACATCAATTGACAAGAAATTTCAAAAATAGGAAAAACACTTCCACTTTTTGCCCAAAAGTGAGACCTAACTTCTTGCACCTACCCAGTTTCATCAATATCAGAGTCAAAAGACAACAAGGAAGAAAAAAAGGAAACCATTTCATTAGAAACATCATTTTCATTAGTAATTTTGTGTCTTCCTTTAGTGAGATTGGATATATGATTTTTGGCTCTATGTTTCAAAGTAGACAAATGAAAAAATTTCATATTTTTGTCTCCTTCTTTTAGCCAAATGGATCTGGACCTTTGTCTCCAATAGATCTCTTTTTTAGAAATGATATCATGGTACTCCACCAAATTTTCATTTTCTTCCTTCGCCAATTTCATCAAGTGTTCCTCCTACTAAATTCTATCTTGGATAAAAAAATTAAATTAAATAGGTAAATGGCGGAAGCCTAGATTCATTATTGTTATTTTTTGTAATTATTTATTTTTTGTTAAGAAAATTCAAGCCCAAGATCTCCCACATGAGAGGCTCACAAGTTACCGTTGTGTTGTAGGCTCTTGCCTAATCTTGGATAACTTTTAGATCATCTTTAATATTTGATTTACTTTAAAAGATATTTCCAAAGTATCTTTTATTCTATTCTCTAACTTTCTTTTTGACATTTATAAGTTTAGAAGAAACTTGAAATAAAGTTGTTCCTTCAATATTAATATTCCACCATTCTTCAAGCCAACCCTCAAATTATGGATGCTGCATCCACATTTTTTCAAATCTGAATGGGAAATTCTTCCTAGCTTGAATAGCCTTTACCATAAATAAAAGACGAAAATGATCAGAAGCAATCTTCTCAATAGCCTTAAGATTACACATAGAATCTTTAGTCCAATTTGGAGATACAAGGACTCTAGCCAATCGAGCTTGTATACAATCATTTCCAGCTCTTTTATTACTCTGAGTGAAATCAATCCCTTGAAGATCTAAGTCCATTAATACCTCATTATTTATAAAGTTCATAAGATCTAGTCTTCCTTCCAGTTGACTAGCATTTCCATCTTTTTTTTCATTTTCATAAAGATGAACATTAAAATCCCCCAAAAATAACCATCTATCATAATAATCAACACTCTTAATCTTAGATAGAGAGTCACAATACCTTTTTTCTAGAATTCTTATTATTAGGCACATGCACATTGACAACATACCAATAGTTATCTTGCGATAAAATCTTAATCTTAACAACCATAAAATATTTATTTGCATCCAACAAAGTACCAGAAAACAAAGTTTGCTTCCACAAAATCATTGTTCCCCCAGAAGCACCTTTTGAACTACTAGCCATGATACAATAATTATTAAAAGATTTCAACTTTTCAGCTTTGTCTTTATCCATTTTAGTTTCCTAGAGCACCAAAATATCATGTTTGTGCTCTCTAACAAAGTTTCGAACAATATCAAGTTTATGAATATTGTTCATCCCCCTAATATTCTAGGTGATAACTTCCATTATAAATTTTTAGGTGTAAAATCCATAATAGTTGCTTGTTTCTCATCAACAATATTCTATAAGCTTTCACTTTCTCTAGTCTTCCTAGTAGATTTTCTACCAGGTTTCTCTAGAGTTCCAACGTTCGATTTCAATTTAAGAGAACCAATTTCCATTTTACTTCTAGAGGTCTTCATCATTGTTAACCTCACTGAGTTTTCGTATATGATTTTCTCTGATTCCTCTATCTTCATTTATCACTCTTATCCTTCTATTTATCAGTCTATTATATATATCTTGTGGTATATTCTTCTCAATATCTTAAATTTATTCTTTTCCAAAATCATATATCTAAACACAATATTTTCTAACTACATTCTATCCATGTTTCTATACAAATGGTAAAACTTATTTAACTATACAATTTTTATTATTTATAATATGAACATTCAATTTTTCAACTTTTGGTTTTTAGGGCCTCTTACCAAAAGTTGTCTTTGTTTCAGTCACAACCTTCTCAACTAGTTTATCCTAATATTTCCCTAATTCTTCCTCAAATTAATTTGACTCAATCATTTGCAATGTTTTCCTCCTTTTTCCTAGACCATTGGATAATTGCTTTGTTCTCTTCTTGGAACATGACTCTACTAACTCTTGTTTCACCTCGACGAGTCTTTCTGAATTTTGTGTGCTAGGAGGAGTGATTTTTTGTTCACCTCCTCTTCATCCTTGTCCTTCTATACATGTTTTAAAATAGTAGGTTTCACTAGTGCTATTGTGGCATAAGGTGCACTAGGTATATGAGTGGAAGGTCCAACTACTATGACTCCTTCTGCTGCTCCTACAACTGCCAAAGGTGTAGCTACCAAAACCTCAATTTTTTGAGTTGCTCTCATTTCCATAGCTATGCCCATTGTCTGTCTTTATTCCTCTCTTTTCATTCCTCTCTCCTTAAGGATTGTGTCAATTTTCTTTTCAATTTTCTTCTTGATATCTTTGTTGTGAAGTTCACTATGAACTTCCTTGACTTTCTCTTCATATGTCCCCCATCTGAGACATTACTTATCTCTTTCTGATTCCAAAATAATCTTTGCATAACCCTCAATTATTTATTCACTCATATCATGGCCCATGGGGTCTATGAACTTCATTCTAGCTTCTACTACTTCCATACAAGTCACATTTGTTTCAACCATGACATATGCCATCTTTATACTTCTTCACTAGAGTAGGTGGAATTTTGAATCTATGCTTCATTTTAGATTGGAATCTTTTCATCATTCTTAAAATGTTCATTGTTATCTTTTCCTCTAATTTCTTCTTGTAATGATTAGTTATCAATCTCATCATGCACTGATCACTATCCCATTCTCAATTTGGCATACCAAGGAATTGTCTAACCACTTGGAAGTATAGGTGTATTAGTAAGGATTCAAATCTAAGCACAACATTCTTTGTCTCCTTCAATCTTTCAATGTTGTCAACCAACTATTGTTTTACAATCTCACACATTTACTTTTTCCTTCTTCACTATCATCAAATATGTTGCATGAATAAATCTTGCAGGTACCAAGTTCACTCTGGAACTATAGTTCATTTTGTAGCCAATAAGTTTTCTGATAACACTAACATCAATTTTTTTTATCAGGTCAATCCTTATATTTATTCCATTTGAATTTGTTTTCAAGTTAGATTCAACTAACTTATTTACATTCTTCTCATTTACTAGATTCCTACCTTCATTACTCAAACTAGTGAGTTTATGGATCATGTCATTTTCTATCATCACAGGGATGTCTCCCACCCAAAACATTTCTTCATGAATTATGCTTGCAATGATTTTGTTCCATTCATGGTTGTCAAATTCCATGTAAAACATGTTCTTAACGATGTTCAAATCATTTAAATGTGCAAAATCTTGCTTCAGTGATAGGTCACTGTTACATAATAGGTCTAGGTCTTTATGTATGTCACTGTCTCCAATGCTATCAAATTTGCAATGTGTATCTCTACTGCCTTCTATGTGCAATACATTATGTTAAACTTCTAAAATCACTCCTAAAGGATTATCCTCTAATAATACATAAGGGTGTTTCTTTAATTTATACCTAGGTCTCTCACTCACATCAAAAACTATGGGATTCTCCATTTCTACTAATTCAAAGTTTCGAAACACAATTGTAATTTTAGAAAATACTTTGAATTTTGTGTAACTAGGGCTTTTTTCAATTCGTACTTGAAAACTTTCCAATTTTCTCTCAAATCACTCTTAATTAATTCTTAACTCTTCAAATGATTGAATGATACACACAATCTTTCTTACATGACTACTATCTCACCAAATTGATCTTTGCATTAATTGTGCAAGTACACAATTCATAAAAAGTTGTTTCTATTTACTAGTCGACTTGTTTTCTTTTGTATAACATTATGTGATCTCCAAATCATTTGTGCACTTAACCATAGCTTCCACATTTCTTCTTCTACCTCATAGTAACTTCACAACTCTTAACTTGATCTCCAACTATAGTTTCATCTCTCTAGTACCTAAACTTCAATAAAGAGATGCTTAATTCAAATAGGATATATCACATACAATATGTGAATTTAATCTTTCATCAAGTGCATCAAAATACTATTCTTCCAATAATGCTTGTGAATTTGATGGATATTTTGCTTTGACAAATACCTCTTTGAATTCTTCCACATGTTCTCTCAACTCATCTTTTTGACTGTTGTTATTGCTATCATTTCTTATGGTATTTATGTTATTATTCCTTCTGAAATTTGGGTTCTTGTTTATGTTCCTCATGTCCATTCTACAAAATCTTGCTATATGACCAATTTTTTTTGCATAGCTAACATATTGGTGTACTTCTTCTCTAATTAGATCCAAACTAGTTGACGGGTGCTCTACAATTTCTGACAATATGTCCAAAGTTGTTACATTTATAACACATGATGTTACTTACTCCTTGTTTTTTTAGATCTTTCTCCTTCATTAGATTTTCTTTCATTGGATCTTCTTCTTTCATTACCTATAGGGTTAGTACTTCTAAACATTCTACTATTCCTATTATCATTATCAATTTTAGGTTTCCTACAATCAATTTCCCTATGACCAAAACCATAACAATTATAACAATAAAAATTAGTAACATGCTTAAATGACTTACCTATGTAGTCCCTCTTCATGTGACCAAATTCATTTAATTTAAATCATCTACATTTGAATTCATACATTACCTCTTTAGGTGATTCAACTTACTCTTTCTACTTAGGTTCATCACTTTTCTTAGGTTGACTTGCTTGCTCAACTTCTTTTGGTGCATATTTGGTTTGACTTGATTCAATCTTATTTTGATCATCCTTCTTGTGTTCAAGGGTTTCAACAACTAGATCTGGCTCCATTCTTACTTCAAATTTCTTTGTTGACTTTTCTCCAATGAAATATCCAAGACTAGTCTTATCATAAGAAGGCCTCTGAGAATATATTTTCTCATCAATTTTCTCTCTACTGCTATATAAATTTCTAATTATTTTTTGGTTTGGGTTTACTCTCCTTTCACAATAGTATTATATTTCTCAAGTTCTACATTCTCTAATTTGATATATTCAAGTTCAGATGTTACTTTTGTAAGATGGGATCTAAGATTTGCATTTTCAGATTTCAGATTTGTTTCAACTTTGTCATCATCTTTTTTCAAACTTAGCCTTTAGTTTAATGATCTTCAACTCATGTTTTAGAATCTCTTTTTTTTCTTCAATTTTGAAACTTGATCACTATCTTTTGTCTGATCTTTAGGTTCCTTTCTGGATTTGAGATGATTAGTCTTGTCTTTCAATTTTCCAATGTATTCTTTTGCATCTTTGTATCTTTCTTTCAAGTTATCTCTTTCTTTGGTAAGAAGATCAATCTACTCAAGATCTTTTTCAAGGTTCTTTTGTGACTGTTTGATATCCATAGGGATCTTACTCAAGCTGTTAAGCCTCTTCTAAGGAATTGACTCTAATTCCAATCGTTAGAAATAGGGAATACTGAGGAAGGGAGGTCGGGGGTGGGGGGTGAATCAACATTCTAAAAAAATTAGCCCAAAAATGGATATTATTAATTGCCTTATAACTTTCATAACAAAGTAAACTAAAAATGTTGAACAATAATCATAACCATGAAATAAGATAACTCGTAACACCATATTTTGTTAACTAGGGAAACCTTGGCCAAGGGAAAACCCCAATGCAGATAGTACCCACAAAATGATCCACTAAACAAAAATATCTAGTTAAGGATTATGACCCTGTTAGGAGTCTATTACATGCATATAATGTCTTAGTCCTTGTTAGAGGACTAGGTTCTATTAAAAGCCTTAGCCTTTTTAGGATTTTTTATGTACAATTAAAAAATGTATTCAAGATGGGCCAACTACCCAAACATACAATATACAATGTAGTTCCTTGATACACAAGAGATAGATACAAAAAACTCTTTACAATGTTGATATCTTCAATATCTGATCTTTCCTTTACTGCTCTTCACATACCTCTGATCATACATAAGAATCTACATCACATGTAGTTTTCATATCATACATATAGCTTACACATAAGTTCACATGTCACTTGCAACTTACTTCACAACTTCACAAATTTCTATCTTTCCTTTATACCTTTACAATATAAAAAACTATCTAGTTGGCCTTCAAGCTTTCATAGGCTTGGAAAAATGCAATAGTAACTTTTTATCTTTTAGGGTTAACATCTAGGATGTCATATCTAGTTAGTCAAGTAATTATTTTGTAAATGAAATATTTCCTTAACCCATAATTCACACTTCTCTGTTATATTATGTTCTGTGTGTACACTATTGTAACTGGTAAAACTACCATTACTCATTTTGTATTGTCCGTACTCCATCATCCTAATGGTGTGTACTATCCCTACCCAAATATGTACATGCCAATAAGGTACATGTCAATAATGCCTCTGTCAACAATGCATACCACAACTATCTTTTTTTTCCAGTTAAATTATCTGATACTTGGACAATTTTCCTATCTAACTCTAGAATCTTCATTTATACATAGTGCCTTCTTTACACAAAGTATATGTTTCCATAAATGACAACTCTAACACTATTCCAACTTATCCTTCTTATCCAAATTGCCAATAGTCCAATATTGTTATTATCTAGTTACTACAATCTAATTACATTTTACAATCCCTTACAACTCAATACTACCCTAAAAAGGTACAATCTCATCATACATTATGAAATCCCTAGCCCTAAGCCATTTTATACAATATTTTTTGCCTCTTACAAAATTAGGGATAGAATAAGTCATCTAATAAAAAATAGCAGCAGATGTCTTTTAGAATAATAAAGCCAATTGAGCTTTTGGGGATGCTACCCCTAAAAAATCCCGCAGGGGTGTTGTCCCTTGACCCCACCCTATATTGTGACATGGAGCACACCTAGGACTCTATCCTAGGACCCCACAAGGGGCACTACTCCATGTCCCTATCTTGGGGGCGCTACCCTCATAGTAGAATTTTTGGGGAAATGACACTGAATAAAGTGGGAAAATTAACCTCTAAGTTTCATTAGAATCCACATCAAAATAATATGGAGGAGAATAGTCTTGATGTTTCTTGATTCTTATCTATTGTGTCCCTCTCAATATAAGAGGTGAGCCAATACATGTAGTGATTGGAAAAATTACATGTCATAAAATCTTCATGTCTTGGAAAATACGAGCCCCCTTTCTTTTGAGTGGACGAGTCTTGGTGATGAAATCCAAGTAGCTTTATGTCTATACCAAGGGAAACAATAATGGAAAGTAACTTTAGAGAAGCCTTATATTATCTTAAGAGAAGCCTTATATTATCTTGCACTATGAATAATATACCAAGGATAATAAGGGTGCCAATAGTTGGTTTGTAATAAGTTTTGCAGTGTCCTCCTAGACAACTTGTACGTGTGTGACTCACTTAAAGCCTAGTTAACCATGTCAAAATTGTAGGAATACTTACCTACCTTTGACTATCATCAACACACATTGCCTAAGCTTGAGAGGATATGCATGAGTTTACTCGACGCCTCATTTATATACAGGTCAAGGAATTACTAATCTGGGGTCATTCTCTAATAGGGACACACATTTTATGAAGGCGAGGGGAGAAGATATAGATAATAGGTGACATTTTTTCATGTTAATTAATGGGATTAAAATATTTCATAGAAGTTTTTGGAAAAAAAATCATCAAACACACCATAGTCTTGGGTTCTTTCCAAATTGAAATCTAGTTAGAGCAACTAGATAATATAACTAGCAAAAGGCACTCCCATTAAGAAAGTAGATGTGTTTAAGGCACTCAAGATTAATCAATTACTTCCCAAAAATATATTAAGTAGCTTGTTCATTTCTTTACACACATTCCAAAAGATGTATGTTGTTCTTTATTTTAAGCATTCATTCCAAGGAAATGTGTGTAAATTCTTTAAGGAATTCAAGATTGAGTGTGATTATTTTAGGCCCTATACATTCAAGAGTACGTTTAATTTTTCAATTTAATGCACCATACATTCCAAAGACAAATGACTAAGAATTCAAGTTTATTGATTTTTTAAAGATTATGATCCTCCAAATGTCTATACTAAAAAGAAAACTAATAAGTAACCACTATAAAAAAAATATGAGAATCTGAATAAGAAATAAAATTAGTGAATGAAATTACCCAATTTATAGAATCTATGAAAATGAGAGACTACAAGCACACATGTGAAACCATGCAGATGAAAAATTGTAAAAAGAAACATAGACCAAAGTACCAAACTGATTGTTATACTTGAATACTTTACCTGCTAGGAGTATATGACTAAACAATCACAAAAATACAAATTCATGCAAATGATACTGTAGAGATACCAAACTGTAGAAATGATAGTTGAAGATGCTAAAACTATGCAGATGATAGAGTTAGTAATAACAATAAAACAATGACTAAAATTAATAACAAATCAGATTTTACAACATTTTACTATGTAAAATTTAGTCATTTTTTCAAAAAATTGAAAGTAAAATCACAAAAATGTTGGCAAACAAAGTTAAATACTTTAAAAATAGTAAAGTCTAGTGAATTTACGGAGAACACTATTACCCAAAATGATGTTAATGATGAACAAGGTTAGTTACTTGAGAAATGAAATGTATGTAGAAGAATTGGATCAATTTTTGTGTTGTCATTGATGTCAAGCCTATTGACTTACTAATTTATGTTTAAGTTTCCATATCTATCTAAAATATGTGGTGTTGAGCAACATAATGGTTGGTAAAGATAGAAGATGAAACAAAGATGTGATGTTTTATATATGAGCTTGAATGGGAAATTGATGAAATAGTCTTTGATAAGGTAATATTGGTCTAATTATTTAACACAATTTGACAAAGTGTTAGAATGATGTTCAAGTTATCTATATTGCGGTAATAAAGGAATGAAGTTATGAAGTGAAAATACAAGGAATTATTGCATGCTACTGAGCTATAAATGGTGGTTGGTAAGAAAAGATATTGTTCAGTGGAAGTGTACTAAACATATATTAGTAAACCAAGGTTGAGTTAGTGTTATCAAGAACACAAATGTCACTAAATAAATATTATCCAATGCGTAATATGTCTTAACCAAGGAAGTGTAGATGTTCGATTAAACAAGAACATAGGTAGGTAAAGAGGAACATTTTTGGAAAAATCATTTGAAGGATGACATCAAGTGATGATCTAGAGTGATCTAGAAGATTTTAAGAAAGGAAAAAAGTTTGTTACAAAAATAAATGGATAAAAAAGGTTAGGCAGAGATTGATAATGAATATTTAAGTATAGTTTAAGATCCAAGAAAAGTTCAAGTTCCAAGGTAAGATTGAGTTGGCAAGATTCATAAATCATTTTTTTGAGCAATAGACTCATTGAATGTGAGTTGAGATTTGATCATATGGATGAAATCACTTCAAGGAAACCCTAATTAATGTGATTAAGAGACAAAAATGTGTCTATATAAAGGATAAGAAAGAAGGTTTTTTTTGATAGCCAAATGAGTGTAGAAATGTGCACTAAGAAAAATAGAGTTGAAGAAAAGTGTGAATCGAGTGAAGGAAAGTAATGAGATGAATATTATGTGTTGATCATACTAAAAGGAAGTTTTGGAGAAGGAAAAAGAGAAAAAAGGAGATCTGAACAAGAAAAGGTGGTTGCTGTTGAAAACATATTGATACAAGTATGAGAATGTGTTTCAATCATTATTTTGTCACTAATGTCAAACCTGCTACTTGCTAGTAAGACAACTGCTTAGTTGATTTGAGTACTATCATTTGTTTGATTGATGAGGAAGTTTTGATCAAATGAGATAATAAAAGCACCTAGAGGAAAGGTTGAGTTATAATATGTAAAAAGGAGTGCAAAGATTAGTTAAGACAATGATGTTATAGTGCATTGATTATCTACTTAAGACTATAGAGGATGCATACATTGATTAAGTCTAGAAGAACAAGTAAGAATAATTGAGTCTATCAAGCTTGACCGAGTGGATAGTAGGTGCCAAGAAAAGTTAGTGCAAACCAAGCAAAAAATTAGTTGGAGCCAAGAAAAGTGTAGGATCAATATATGTCGAGTGATACAATGTAAGTCGGGTAAAGTTTAGTTGATGTCGAGCACTAGCAAACTTTAGTGTTTTCCAAGTAATCTAGTTGAAGATGAGTGGAAGAATAGTTTGGAAGCTGAGTGACAACATATTGATGTTGAGCATCAGTATTCTTGTTAAATCATATATTTGATGAATCTAAGCTAACTATTTTACTTTCTTGAATTTTTTGAAGGGTGTGGAAGATGACTATGATGAGTTGGTGGCAAAAAATTAATGGTAAATCATTTTGAGGAAAATTCAAAGAGGATTGAAGAAGAAGTTTCTAGAAGGGACTAAAATGAAAAGATGGGTAGATTCATTGAATCCTACCTAACCCTAAAATGGATGATAAGGATGAATGAAAAAAGATCTTAATTTTCTATTTATAGAGATGGCTAGTCAGAAGCAAAGTTGGTCAATGTTTGAGAACCTAAGTTAGCCAAGAGGTCTAAGGTATTGCTTCATTCAGAGACTAAATAGAAGAGACTGCTATTAGAAAGAAAAGAAAGGAGGCTTAAGAGTATGAATTCTTGAAGAGTGAACAAGCTATCAGAGCTAAAGTGTGTGATAGCCAAGCAAAATGAAGGACTGAAACAAAGATCTGTAATCTACAAGTGAGTTGTAATTTTTTAATAGATCAAGCCTTACTATTACTTTCTAATCATTGTACTAGTCTATGATAAATCATTTGGATTAAGGATGACCTAAAAGTCATTTGTAAATCCTTTATCTAGGTGACATTCCAAGTGAATGATCTAAAGTCCTCTAAAAAGGCTCACTCCTAATAGGGTGATTGAAATCCTCTAACCAAGTCACATTTAATAGTGTGTATTGTAACCTTTAATAGGGTTGGCCTTTCATAGGGCATCACTTCAGAAGAGTGAGAATGAGTAGCATGTTACTAGTGTTTTTTCCCAAATTGGGTTTCCACATAAAATCCTAGTGTCAAATGTGTTATTGAATCTATTATGTTTCGTGTTTGCATTTCTGCAAAGTTATTTTGACCTAGAATAGTAATCTACAAGTTCAAGTGATTATATGATCTAATGGATGCATGCATGAATATGGTTTATGGATATGGGTTCACTAAGTTGTGAAAAGTGTTATTTGTACATTTGGACCTTGGATAACTAATTTACCCCACCACCCTCTTAGTTATTCTAAAGAATTTCAACAATTGGTATCAGAGCCATATGCTTAAGAGGACTAGTTTCAAGATACTAGAAGCAAAGATCAATATGTCAAAAAGAGAGGTACCCAATCTTAACAAGGACAAATTTCTTGCATGGAAAAGTCTGATGAAGCTAAACCTAAGAGGTTGTGGGGACCATGCACAATCTACCATCACCAATGAGCAAGTTGATCCTATTGGAGCCCTAACTACTAAAGATCTTAAAAAGAAGAAAGAACACAATCATGCAATATTGAAGATTGCCTCTGCCCTGAGCTATATTGAGTTCGATTCCATCAAGGGTTGTAATAGTGCAAAGTAGATGTGGGATGCTCTACACACCATCTATGGAGGAGATGAAAATATTTTAAGAGCCAAATCTAAAAGTCTTAGAGGTAAGTTTGATGATATGAGAATGCAAGAAGGTGAGAATGTTGCTCAATATTTCTCTAGGATAAAGAATGTTGTTAATGCTATAAGAGGATCTACTAATAAGATAGATGATGAGACTATATTAAGAAAATTTTTGAGAACACTATTTTTAATTAAGTAAAACAGGTTTTATAGGGATCTTGAAACCCAAAAGTTTTACAGCATATAAATATAGAGATTAAAAAAGTCCAGCAAACATGAAATTGCTACAAAAAGCCAAAAAGAACAAAAGGCCAAAGGCCAGGAGGCAAAAGAAAACTACCTACCCTATAAGAAAAACCAAAAGAGAAACAACCTAATGGTTCTCCTTATCCAGGTCCTATAGAGTTTCTACAACTTTTCTATCCTTCTGATTATTCACTCCTTCCTGGTTCTTGTTCTAGGCATCCTCCTAGTCCACCTAGTCCCTGGCAACTTTTAGAGAAACCTCATCTTGGCCAATGCCCAGACTAGTCATCTTCACTATGTTCCCACTAAGGCTAGCTATCATTAGAGTATCCCCCAGGTTGACAATGTTCTTGTTCAAAGTGTGCAGAGTATCCACAATTTTTTTTATCAGAATCTAGTGGATGTAGTCAAACCTCTAGACTTTCTATTCAACTAGGGATAGTCTATCCTCCTATTCATCTCTACAATCCTAGCCGCTGTAGTACTTTTGGCTACCATCCTTATCAGTCTTCTTTTCATTGTTCTCTTGGACACTACAGATGTTTTGGCTGCTATCCTAGTTTTTCTTTTCCTTTAGAGCCTTGATTTCCTAAAACAACCATTTGATAGATCGAAAGTTATCTATCAAGCTATTCTTCACATTGTTCAAGAGGTTGAAGTTAGTTTCCCACATTTTGTTAGAAATGACCAATAGAGCAAGGTCAATTAGCTCATCATAATGGTTTCTGCCATTAAGGTCCTCCATCACCTGGATGTTCATTGGCTCTTTAACAATACCCAGCCTAGCAGTATCCATGTTAAAATTCCTCCAAGCCCTCCTCCTACCCTTCATTATCACCTCCCCACATTCTTCCCTCATAATTTCAATCATCTCCTTAGGTGAGGAAATGGGTGAGTCAAGGCCAGGGGTCTCGGAGGTCAGGGCAATGGGGTCTTCCTAAAGCAAGGCCTAGTCAACTTTTCTTTTCCTAGGGTTTCACAAGGAAACATCAAGGGAAACCTCCTCCTTATTTCTTTCCCTCCCCTTCTCCTCATCCTTCGTTGTGTCCTTCCCCTTCTCTTTGTCCTCATCCTCAGAGTCAATCTTAGTCTCCTCTTCTTTTTTACTATCCTCTTTCACCTCCTGAGGCTTTGGCTTGGGGGTAATGGGGGGAAGACATCTAGGGCTCTTTCTGCTAGGAAAGCAGGGATTGTGGGCAACAAAGATGGCTTTGGTGGAGTTTTCCTCATCCTTAGTTTTAACAACTTAAACATCCCTAGATTCCAAAGTAGCAGTATCCTCTAAAGCATTACCCAGGTCACCAAGGGATTTTCTCCTGGTTTGAGTTTTCAAAAACTCATAAACTAGGAGGAGAACTCCTTTGTGGAGGGCAAGATTAGTGACAGGTTTTCTCTTGAAAACCTCAATACCCTTAGACAAGGAAGTGTAAAGATAGAAAGGAAAAGAAATTTTAACAGCATGCCTAAAGTGGTTTAGCAACACAAAATGGTGCATTCTTATCCTGTCAAACTTGGAGTCAAGAGTGATATACTCAATGAGAATCCTGAGAACATACCCCCATAATTTTTTGATAGATTTCATCTTGTAGTAGGTATCAACCTTGATAAGTTTGTTCCTCTTAGCATTGTCCTTGACAAATTCACTAATAGCATTGGCCAACATTTTTTTGTCCCTATAGAATTTTATGCCTTCTTGAGGGATTTTTGTCACCTCCACTATCAAGCCCTCAGTAATGTGGTGGGTGACTTCATCTATTTAGAATTTCCTATTATTTCATGTTTCCACCATCACCTTGGTTACCCCAGCATCAAAACTATGAAGCTTTTCCATGAACCTATTGATACCTCCTTTTTTGAGCTTGTGCCAAACCTTCTCCTTCTCATTCCAATTCTATGTTTCCCCCCAAGGCTCTCTTCTGATCCTTTCCCCGACCATGGCTTCCTTCGTCTTTGTAAACCCTATTCTACTAGCAAAATTGTTGAGCTCTATTTTCTTTGGGATGCTGAAAATGAAAATGTTATTAGATTTTTTAGTGGTTCTATTCATGCCAACCCTCAAAGCATTCCTTTTGTATGCATAATTATGAATTGAAAAGAGCTCTGCATGACTTCTAATTACTCCCCTTCTGATGTGTGATTTGGTGTTTCCTTCAATAATTAAAATGGGATTATATTAGTACCCTAGATTCGGTCTTGCCAAAGTAACTCAATCATTGCTACCGAGATTTTATCAATGTTCTTCCATGTCACCATTGAGTTTCTAGTAATAGCATCATTGGCAAACCAGTCAACAACCGAGTTGGCTTCACGGTAAGTGTGGTTGATGAAAGCCTTTTTAAACTTTCTCAAGTTAGATTTGAGGTCCTTGATGATGTTAGCAATCGTCTAGAAGGGCGAGGCATGTCCTTTGATGCAATTGATAATGCTTAAGGAGTCACCCTCAAGCCATAAGCACTCGATCCCAGAAGCCAAGGCTAGCTTAACAATCTATCTGGCCATACTGGCTTCAGCAAAGTGATTAGTCTAGTGACCAAGAGGGAAAGAAATAGTTGCAATTCCTCCACTCGAACTATTTCTAATGATGCCTCTACTACCGATTGGGTTGGGGTTCCCCTTTGCCACCCTATCAAAGTTTTCTTTTTGCTAGTCCTTGGGGGGGAAGGACCGTCTTGCTTTCTATCTTCTCTTGTCCCTATCTTTTTTCCTAACTTTACTGTTCCCACCTTCATTGATATTTCCTCCCTTTGTTATGGAAAAGTTATCCATAATGAGTCCTTCAATTTTCTCTGCATTTATGAACTCTAGAGCCTCTTTGTCTCTAAACATTTTGTTGTTGCACTCTTTCCAAATTCCCTAGCAAAACTGTGGGAGAGTCCAGGAGTTGAATAATTGAGTGTTCAAACTAGAGTGGTGGCTTCTCCACTAGCAAAAGAAGTCTTGGATATTAACTGGGGGGCACCAACTGAAACCAAGATCCCTAGTTAGAAGGTTCCACACCTTGAATGAATAAGGACAATGGATGAATAAGAGATTCACCGTTTCTAGGTTATGCTTGCAGAGGTTGCACCTATTCAGGATAATTTGGCCTCTCTTAGCTAAATTATCTAGGGTGAGAATTTTGTCTTGTAGAAAGAGCTAGAAAAAGATATTAATTTTGGGAGTGAGACCAAAAATCCAAACTTTGGCCCAAATTGTCTTCTCCATCCTGTCCCATATAGAGAAATAGCTAGAGGTAATAGAGTATAGCCCATTTGAGTTATCTCCCCAAATGATAGTGTCCCTATTGTTGTTGATTGGGTTGGCATTCAACAAAATCATCAGAGGGATAAGGTCTAGGGATAGCTTAGATAGGTCATACCAGCCTTGACTAGTTCTATAATCACTAACTTGCATGCCAAATCTTCCTATGCATTGTTCTACCCATCTTCCATAATTGGGGTGATTGATAAGAGGTCCCTGACTAGTCTAGTTATCCTACCAAAATAAGATATTATCTTCTTTACCAACCTTCCATTTAGCCTTTGACATGGCCAGGGGTCTAGCCTTCAAGATCCCATTCCAAATATAGGACCCCTGGGGAATCTCAATCTCAATTATCAAGAAGTTGAGTGACTTTCTTCTCAGATTTTTCTCAACCAGGATATTCCTCCAAATGCCTATGCTTTGAAAGATACACCATAACTATTTGGCTAAAAGGCCATTATCAAGATGTTTAATCTTTCTGATACCTAGACCTCCATGGCATTTTGGGAGGCAAACAAGGTCCCAGGCAACAAGGTGGTATCTCTTGTGGTCATCAACCCCTGTCCAGAGGAAGTCCCTCTAAATCTTCTCCATTCTATCTATATGTTTTGCAAGGATACCAAAGAGGCTTAATGCATAAGTAGGGAGGTTCTAGAATATGGATTTCACCAGGGTACACTTGCCAACCTGGTTAAGGGTGTCCCCTTTACATCGAACAAGTTTCTTGTTGAATCTATCTATGATGCTATTCCAGAAGGAATTTGGGGGTCTGGAACCCAAGGGTATGCCAAGATAATTGGTTGGCAGGGATCCAATGCTGCTTCCCAATATACAAGCAATTTTCCTTTGTCTCTCCAAAGGGGTGTTGATGGAGAAAATCAAACTCTTCTCCCAATTAATAGCTTGGCTTGAACCCCTAGTATAGGTGTTTAGGAGGCCCTTGAAAACTCTAGCCTCATGGATTGAAGCTTCTCCCCCCAAGATGGTGTCATCCACAAATTGCTAGTGAGTGAAGGTAGAGGGACCTGAAGAGGGCTTGAGACCTTGCAAACTCCTATCTAGAAATTTTTTTTGGATGAGTCTTCCCAAGAATTTAGCTAGAATGATAAAGAGAATAGGGGAAATGGGGTCACCCTACTTTAGTCCTCTCGAGGGGAAGAAGAAATTAGAGGGATAGCCATTAACCAAAACAGATAAAGAAGGTGAGGAGACAAGTTGAGAGATAATCTTAGAAACCTGAGCATCAAAACACTATTGCCCATTATTTCCCATCTATGCTATTAGAGTTTTTGCAATACAAGAACTAAGATGTATACTAAGTTCTAATATGACTCTTGAAGGTTTGGTAGGTAGGCTCACTATTTTTGAGCGATCTAATTTTGACAACTTCAAGTCTGACAATGTTGAATCTACTTTCAAAGCTAAGTTGTCATTGAAGGAACCTAATGAGAAGAAGAAGAAAAAGGTAAAATATGTTTCTAGTGATACTAATATAGATGAGGAGGATGTAGAAAAACTTAAAGTACTACTAGCAAGGAGATTTCACAGAAGTAAAGGAAAATTCATAGGTAAGTTACTTATCATGTGTTTTAATTTTGATGAGGTTGGTCATATTGCTGCTAGATGTCCAAAGAAGGAGAACAATAGAAGTGAAGACAAATACAGAAGTAGGAGAGATGAGGACAACAAAGATTACATAGACAAAGGCAAGAAGTCTTGTTACATTGCAGAAGAAGAAACCAAAGATGGATCTGACAATCATGATGATAAAGTGGTGTATGTTGCAATAAAGGATGATTTTGATGAGGATGAGGAAACTACACTAGTGTCTTTTTGAACAAGAATGATAGATGCATCATTGATAGTGGATGCTCACATCACATGACTAGAGATAAGAGTAAGTTCATTAACTTAAATTATTATTATGGAAATAGTGTAAGGTTTGGTAATGGTGCACCCTGTCTAATAAAATGAAAAGGTTCTATCAAACTCACATAAAATATTTTATGTAACAATGCTTATTATGTTGAAGGACTTAACTATAATTTGTTGAGTGTGTCACAACTAAATAGTTTAGGTTGCAAGGTTGAGTTTGAGAATAAGATAGCTAACATATATGATATTGATGGAAAACTAATGGGAAAAGGTGATCAAACTAGAGGTAATCTATTCTACCTTGATATGGATGATGCTACTTGTCTAGTTGTAGAATTTGATGATGTGTGGTTATGGTAAAAGAGGTTATGTCATATTAATTTTGATAACTTGGTTATTATCAGTAACATGAGAAGAGTAAAAGGTTTGCCTAAGTTGAAGAAACCTGACAATATAATTTGCAAACAATGCTAGTTAGGCAAAATGACAAAGTCTAGTTTTAAGAGTAAGACTCACACCTCTTAACAAATTTTGGAGATTATTCATACTAACTTGTGTGGACCAATTGATGTGCAAAGATATAAAGGTGATAAGTACATTATGCTACTTGTTGATGATTATTCTGGGATGATGATAGTTATGTTTCTAAAATAGAAATCTAATGCTTTCCAAATGTTTAAGTGGTACTTAGCAAGAGTTAAGAAAGAAATAGGTAAAAGCCTGAAATATTTGAGATCTGACAAAGTATAAGGAAACTCATGTGCAGAAATAGCTTCCTACACTAATCTCTTAAGATAAGTATGGTGCAAATCCTATTAAAATCTTTTACACTTACAGATTCAATATCATGTAAACAACAATATTTCAGCCAAGCAAGCATAAAGAAAATAGACAGAGAAAGAAACACATAACACAAAGATTTTCTAGTGGGGAAAAACCTTTTGGTAAAACAACCCCACCCCTCCAGAACCTACACAATGCATTATCTTCAACACAAGGTTACAATACACTTGCAATGCAAGTTCAACAATGACAACAGAAGACTCCAGTAGCAACTTAAAGTACCAACAATACACTTTTTCACATCCCACCTCTTCGCAACCCTAAAAATGCTTATAACATGTGCTTCACTTTTAGGGCTAATCCCAAAGGTAACCGTATTAGGGTTTTACCATTCTCCGAAAAAATAGGAATCCCAAAAAAAATTTCGGGCCAATGCCCAAAACCCCACTATTGGGGTAGAGTGTACAGTACTCAAATTTATTAGTTGCCACATGTCTTCACCTGTCATTTAATCTTCCTAACATAGCTCTTACGTGTCATAAGAATCCATCATAACCATTTTAGCGATGATCTCCTTATACACAATTCAAGATGCCAACACATCAACACTATTTGCAAGAAATAAATTTTACAAAACAAATAATAAGAATAGGAATTATCCAAGGTTGAGACACCTTATTCCTAACACAGCGAAGGCAAATTTACATCAAATGAGTTTGAAATTTTTTGTAATGGCAGAGGAATCAAAAGATAGACATCTACCCCTAGGATCCCTCCACAAAATGGAATTTCTAAAAGGAGGAACAAATTTGTGATAGATTATGCGAGGACACTCATGATGGAGAAGAATGTTTCTTTGATATACTAGAGAGAGGCTATAAGTATAGTTGTTTATACCTTAAACGGTGTGCAAGTCAAGAAAGGTACTCATTCAACACCTTTTGAACTATGGTATGGATACTCACCCAATGTAAAATATTTTAAGGTATTTGGAAGTAAGTGTTATATTCTCAAAGATTTTAGAAATGAAAAATTAGATGCAAAAAGTGAAGAAGGTATATTCCATGGCTATTCCACAAGAATTAAAGCTTATAAGTGTTTAAATACTAAAACTAACAAAGTTGTGGAAAGTGCAAATGTGAAATTTGATGAATATACAGAAGTACATGAGGTTGAACCTATGAAGGAACCAGATGAATACAAATATTTTGTATACTTTAATGAAGTTATGCCTACTAATGAAGATGTTGTAAATCAAGTTGCAAATTAACAACAACTTTTAATGACTATTGAGTCACATTTAATGAATGTTGAGTTGCATTCAAAAACCAAGCTACAGTCAGTTGCCAAGTTGTAGAATGAAGCTGAGATACATTTTGATTCTTAGATGAGTGTACATGAAAGAGATTTTGAATTAGTTGATAGAGAAGTATATAGTGATTTAGAAGTTGATGGACCTAATTAGGAAAATAAAGCAAAACCAAGATTGATGTCAAAAAACATCACCCTACTGCACAAATTATTGGAGATAAAGATACAAGACCAATAACAAGAAACAAGATGAGAAGTGATACATGTTTTCTTAGCATACATGAACCTAAAATAGTGAAAAATGCCTTAGAAGATGTAGACTTGAGTAAAACCATGAAATAAGAGATTGAATAGATTGAGAAGAACAAGACATGGACTCTAGTTTCTCGACTAGAAGATAAAAATGTGATTGGTACCAAGTGGGTGTAAAAAAACAAGTTAGATAAAAATGGTGAAGTCACAAGGAATAAGGAAAGATTATTTTTCAAGAGGTTTGCACAAGAAGAAGGGATAGACTATGGAGAAACATTTGCTCTTGTCACAAGATTGGAAGGAGTAAGAACTCTGCTTGCTTACTTTGCATGCAAAGGTTTCAAAATTTATCAAATGGATGTTAAATCTACATTTTTGAATGACATATTAGAAGAAGAGGTATATATAGAATAGCTAGATAGATTTTTTGATGCTAAAAACAAAAACATGGTATGTAGACTATGCAAAGCTTTATATGGTTTGAAGCAAGCACCAAGAGCATGGTATGAAAGGCTTCATAATTATCTTATTAAAATTGGATTTGGGAGTACTGATGATAATAGCAATATGTACTTGAAAACAAAAAAAGGAAAAGGTATTTTACTATCTAAAATTTTTGTTGATGATATCATATTTGGTAGTCAAGATATTTTATGTAAGGCCTTTGCAAATGAAATGAAGGAAGAATTTGAGATGTCTATATTTGGAGAGATCAAGTTCTTTGTGGATTTGCAAGTACATTAGATGAAATATGCTATATACATCACCAATTCAAAGTATGTAAAGGAGATACTAAAAACTTTTGGATTGGAAGATTCCAAGCCAGTAAGCACACCTATGGTGATAGGGCATAAATTGTTAAAGAATGACGATTTAGCTGAGGTGAATCAAACATTGTACAAGTCTATGATTGAAAAATTGTAATATGTAGTACATAGCAGACCTGATATTGCATTATCTATTGAGATAGTTGCAAGATTCTCTACTAATCCTAGGGAGAATCATTTGATGGATGTTAAGAGAATAATAAGATATTTAAAAGGAATATAAGGCTATGGTCTATACTACAAGAAAAATGAAAAGTTTGAGTTGAGAACCTACACTGATGTTGATTGCGCTGGAAATATTGATGATAGAAAGAGCACTAGTGAAGGAGCATTTTTCTTAGGAAAAGGGTTGCTTACCTAGACTAGCAAGAAACGAAACTACATATCTCAATCTACTACTGAAGCTAAATATGTTGCTGATGCAGTAAATTGTAAAAACATTGTATGGATCAAACAACTACTCAAAGGTATGAAGGAGGAAATCACTGAACCTATGATACTTTATTGTGATAATACAAGTGTTATAAATATATCAAATAACCTTGTGATGCATACAAAAACTAAGCACATTGCAATCAAGTATCATTACTTGAGAGAGTTAGTTCAAGACAAAGAGGTGAAGATGGAATATGTGAATACAAAAGAATACATAGTTGATATCTTCACAAAAGCATTACCTAAGGATGCTCATGGGTATCTAAGAGGTAAAATAGGAGTGATACCCCTATCCAAGGCTATTTAAGAAGCATAAGTAGCGCCTTGCATCAATTGAGATGATTGACATATATTACACATTGATGTAGTGGATCTTACTTTAGGAGTTGCCTAAAGTAATCAAAGAGCTGGATCTGCAGATCAGTCACAAGCTACATGATAGAGGGACAAACTGAAATTGTTCATATCTACATATTGAGATGACAAGTCTTTGGCATTTTTGTCAAAGAGGGGGAAATAAAGAAAGGAAGAAACATGAAATATCTACTCAGAGGGAGATAGTGTACCTAATGATTACTACAAAGAGAGAAATGATACACCTACCTAGTAAGAGGGAGATAGTGTCAAGGGAGATATAAGAACATAATTTTTGTAACCTATACAAAAGATGAAAGCTGCTGATAGAGGGAGAGATTTCAATACAAGGAATTATTTTCTTTTTGGTATTGTTGTTGGTACTAGTTTTCCATCAATGCCAAGGAGGGAGATTGTTGAAAACAGATTGATACAAGTATGAGAATGTGTTTCAATCATTGTTTTGTAGTTGATGTCAACCCTACTACTTACTGGTAAGACAACTACTTAGTTGATTTTAGTACTATTATTTGTTTGATTAATGAGGAGGTTTTGATCAAATGAGATAACAAAAGCACCTAGAGGAAAGGTTGAGTTATAGTATGTAAAAAGGAGTACAAAGATAAGTTAAGATAATGATGTTATAGTGCATGATTATCTACTTAAGACTGTAGTGGATGGATACATTGATTAAGTCTAGAAGAAAAAGTAAGAAGAATTGAGTTTGCCAAGCTTGACTGAGTGGATAGTAAGTGTCAAGAAAAGTTAGTGCAAGCCAAGCAGAAAATTAGTTGGAGCCGAGCAAAGTGTAAGATCAGTGTATGTCGAGTGATACAATGTAAGCCAAGTAAAGTTTAGTTGATGCTGAGCACAAGTAAACTTTAGTGTTTGCTAAGTGATCTAGTTGAAGATGAGTGGAAGAATAGTTTGGAAGTCGAGTGACAACATGTTGATGTCAAGTGCCAGTATTCTTGTTAAATCATAGATTTGATGAATCTAAGCTAATTATTTTATTTTCTTGAATTTTGTGAAGCGTGTGGAAGATAACTATGATGACTTGGTGGCATAGAATTCATGGTAAACCATTTTGAGATGAATTCAAAGAGGATTGAAGAAGAAGTTTCTAGAAGGGACTAAAATGAGAAGATGGGTAGATTCATTGAATTCTACCTAACCCTAAAATGGATGATAGAGGATGAGTGACAAAAGATCTAAGTTTTCTATTTATAGAGATGGTTGGTCAGAAGCAAGGTTTGTTAATGTTTGAGAACCTAAGTTAGACAAGATGTCCAAGGTATTACTTCATTCAGAGACCAAATAGAAGAGATTGTTATTGACAAGCAAAGCAAGAAGGCTTAAGAGTATGAATGTTTAATGGGTGAACAAGCTATCAAAGCTGAAGTGTGTGAAAGCCAAGCAAAATGGAGGAATGAAACAAAGATTTGTTAATATATCAAGTCTTACTATTACTTTCTAATCATTGTACCAATATAGGATAAATCCTTTGGATTAAGGTTGACGTAATAGCCATTTGTAAATCCTTTAACTGGGTGACATTCCAAGTGAATAATCTAAAGTCCTCTAACAAGGCTCACTCCTAACAAAGTGATTGAAATCCTCTAACTAGATCACATTTAATAGTGTGTATTGTAACCTTTAATAGGGTTGGCCTTTCACAGGGCATCACTTCAAAAGAGTGAGAATGAGTAGCATGTTACTGGTGGTTTTTCTCAAATTAGGTTTCCATGTAAAATCCTAGAGTCAAAGGTGTTATTGGATTTGTTATGTTTCATGTTTGCATTTCTGCAAATTTGTTTTGACCTAGAACAGTAATCTACAAGTTTAGGTGATTTTATGATCTAATGGATGCATGTATGAATATGGTTTATGGATATGGGTTCACTAAGTTGTGAAAAAAAAAATTTGTACATATGGACCTTGGATAACTAATTCACCCCCCCTCTCAGTTATTCTAATGAATTCCAATAGTTGCACATTTGAACATATCATTACATTGTTACTTTCTAACCATTGCAGCAGAAAATATCTTAGCAAAGTGGATTTAACAATCCTTTATAAGGTAGCATTGTAATGAGTGTACTAAGGACTTTAGTAAGGCCACTCATTATAGAGTGAAATGTCTAATTGATCATTGGTGAAAATCACCTAACAGGGTCACATCTAGAAAATGGGTTTGTAACCTTTGATAGGGTTGTCTCTTAACTGAGCTCACTGAACAAAATACTGAATTTCTTTTTGGGTGATAATTTCTACTATGGTTTTTTCCCAAATTGAGTTTCTACATTGCAATCTAGTATTAATGTGTGATTGAGTATTTTGCATGTTATTTATTATTTTCATGTGCATGATGTTCTAAATTGTTCTTGGTCAATTGAATGCTGAAACTAATTAGTAAGGTTTATTTATTGATAAGTTTAAAGAGGTGAAAATTGTTAAAGGGACCTAAGATAAATAATTCACCCCCTCTTAGTTCACCAACAATTGGTATCAGAGCATTTGGTGCTTAGAAATGAATGTTTAAAAGACTTGAGCTAAATTTCCAAATATGTATAAGAGAGAAGTACCTAAGTTTAATAAGGAGCACTTTCCTACATGGAAAAATATGATGAGCTTATACATATCTAGGATTGGAGATTCTATATTATACTATTTAGAGAATGAATACACTCTACCACCTCTTAGACCTAAGACAGTTGACAAGATGAGAGACAAACAAGAACATAATAATGTGATGATTAAAATTGCTTCTTCCTTGGCTTATGTTAAATTTAATGATATTAAGAATTGTGCTACTACAAAGGAAATGTGGGACAAAATTGCACTTATTTATGGAGGTGATTAGCATGTAAAGAAGGTAAAGGTTGACAGTCTTAGATAGAATTTGATGAGATGTGAAAGCAAGAAGGTGAAAACATTGCACAATACAATTTTAGAATCAAGGAAGTGGTGAGTACTATCAAAGGTGTTGGTGGAACCATGAATGAAGATGACGTGATGATAAAAATCCTAAGAACTCTCTTACCTCATTATGATATTTGAGTCTCTTCTATTCAAGAATTAAGATCTATTGTAGTGCCTACCCCTAGTTTACTTCCATGTTATATTATTGGATTCTTTTAGGCCAACTTTTATGGTTACGTGTTATGATTTCATGGTACTTGGTTACCTGATTAGATTGATGTTATTTCATCCTTAGTTATTTATTTGATGACTTACTTGATACTCAGTTATTTCATGTGTTCATGGTTATTATTTTGATGATGATGCTTTGTATATTTCATATAGTGATTTCAATTTTTTTATGATGACAGTTAGATGGATGATTTAGATATGGTTTTTATGGTTACTTACCCCATACCTGCATGTGTATGGTGTACATGTATGTTTTACCTTATATTCGACATTTATGATGTGGTTGAGGGAGGGAGTCATAGTCACTTGCTAGTCAGGATCTACATGATTTACCACTCCCTGCCATTGCCTGTTTACTTTAGATATATATGCATATGTACATGTTTGGCTTTTATGTAGATTGTAGATACCGAGCATTGACTTCCCCAAATTGCCAGGATGAGCGTGCCCTATCACATTATCTCAATGGTAAAGAGGGGAGATAGTTCTCAAGTCCAAATCCTAAACCTAACCTAATTGTCCTAGAGTATAGGACAAGTATATGAGTTATGTACCCTTCCAAATATGTTAAGTGATGTGAATTCATGATTTTGACCCTTAAGTTTGAATTTGTACTTTGTCTTTTAGATGGGTTTTCTTATTCAGTTTGTAGGTCTGCTATAGTTTTTAGTTATAATTAAATCACATACAAATATTATTAAATGATTTAATTTAACCCAAAAAAAAATTAAAATCAAATTTTAATTATATTTAATTAATTAAGAAATTAATTATATACAGAAAATAAATTTAAAGATTTAATTAAAAGCCCAAATTTGGCGTAATTATATTTATTTAATTTATTAATAATTAACTTAGAAGGTTCATTTTATTAATGAACTCTAAATATTATTATTAGTTAAATTAATAAATATATTTTCTAAATATGTCTTATTATTTAATAAAAACAAAGTGAGAATAATTTAAATAAACTTTATTCTAATTAAAAAGAAAAAAGTATGCACAAAGAATTAAATAAATTAAAATAATAAAAGAAAAGGCTTTTGTGTGTTCGTCAAACTGAAACCCTAGGTTGAGAAATTCTTTATTAGGATATTGGAGCTCATTTCTTCACACATAGGTTTGGAGGAGCAATTTTTGGAAAGGGTTTAGGAGATGAGAATTTTTGCATTCTTTGAGCATTTGTCATGCTTAGCATCATATCAAGGTAGGAATTTTGTTGAGATTATCACAATAAATCCTTTTGAATTACCCCTATCTTCTTTGTGCCTATTTATGGATCTTGTTTTGGAAATCATATTTTAAATTGAAACCCTTGTTTTTTAAGATCATTGTTCTTCTTTATTGAAACATCTACGAACAAAAGCTAATTGAAACCCTTGTGATAAGAATTGATTGTAGTAAACCAGCTAGGGTTTGTTTGCAAATTCCAATTTGGATTTTAGAATCAATTTATCTTGTTTAAAAAAAAGGGTTTGCTAGAAAAATTTGTATACCAGGCATGTACCTACAAATAAATTAAAAATATATATAACAAAATTTTATTTGCATTCTTATAAAATATAATTTAAAAAAAAATAAAAATAAAAAGGGAAGGCAAGGCCATGACCCCTCACCCCCCTTGCCACCATGGCCGGTGACCTTGGTTGTTGCATGTAGCACAAGGGCTGCCACGTGCAAGACTTCAGTTGTCACAAGTAGACCTTGGGCTACCACAATAGTCTCAAAGGTTGTCACAACCAACACAAGGGTTGTCGCAAGAAGCCAACCTTTAATTAAGGTTATTAAAAAAAAAAATTAAATATATATATATATATATATATTTTTTTTTTTTTTTTTTTTAATTTTTTTTTTTTTTTAAAAATTTAAATAAATTTTTTTCTTTATATATATATAGTTATTAAATTATTTCAAATTTAGTTTTGTTATATATAATGAGTATTTAAATAGTTAATAACTAGAGTTTAGTTTAATGTAATAAAATTTAGTTTAATTATAAATTAAATTTTAGTTATAGTTTAATAATGGTAAATTTGATTTTTGGAATAAAAATCTAATATTGATTAAATAAAATGACCATTTATTCCTAGAGTGGGACTTGTAAAATATTCTAGTAAACGAGTTTTATGGGTTGCATTTAGATGAGAGATACTTTTCCATATGGATTATCATTGGACTGATTTGAAATATATATTTATTTGGAAAAACATAGACGATTAAGATACAAACTTGACACTTTTAGTTTGATCAACCCAACTTGGAAACCTTTATCAACTGTGATTATTTTAAAAGAAAAAACTTGAAACTTTATTCTGAATCGATTTGGTTATGAGATTATATTGAGAAATTTAATGGTTGAATAATTCAACACTTGTGTTATATTCCCTTTGAGATTTTTGTTTTTACCTTGCGATGGTATTGGGAGGACCTAGTACTTTGACCAGTTAGGTATGTTTACCAGAGGCTTGGGAGGTATTGTTTTATGATGTGGTATGTAATGTTACGATTTATGTGATGTAACCTTTGAGGTATTGATTAGTACTTATTGTGATTTCTAGTTGCTTGTATAAGACTGATGTGGTCATTGTGATATTATGAGATTCTCTGTTATAAGTTTAGGGTAGGTTATCTTTATGTATGTTGGGAAGTGGCTTGCAATGGATGTTAGAGCCCTAAAGAGGCTTCTTGGGTTACCCATTTTAAGTTATATTAATAAGTGATAACATTTCATTAATGGGATTTAAATGAATTAACAAGAGTTAGTGTATTACCTCGCCTATGCCTTGAGTGCTAGTATAGGCTAGGATGGGAGTAGAGAGGATGCTTAGTTTCTGATCTTGCCTCATTAGTATACCTTGTCTATAAGAAAGGATACTAATGCCACATAGAGTCACTAGGGGCCCTGAGTCCAAAGAGGCTACTAGGGTAACCTTAGAGTTGGCTCATGCAATGACACTTGCCCACTTACATGTTAGGTTTTCTATGTGTCTTTGTTTCCTCTAAGATTAGATATTATTTGTGTACTTGGGGTCTTCGAGATAGATTGCTATCAAGATTTTCTTGACCTAGATTCTTGTTATGACTTTTGGATTGTTATATGTTTTGGATTTGAGAATATCTCCTCAACATGATGGGAGTGGGCCATTTAGGTTCCACAAGGTTGGGTGGTAGTGTTTCTTATACCATTGAGATCCAACACTTGGATGTCATTATTGGATGTTCTTGTATAGTTGTTCCATTCTTATGATCTCATGATTTTGATCTATGGTCATATGTTGATTTATTGTACTTTGATTATTTGAGATCTTATGAGATGTTGTACCTTATCATGATGTATATTCTTTAGCATTTCATACCCTATGACTTGGACAGAGGATGATTATGTATTTTGGTTATGCCATGTGGCATCTTATGTACTTGTATATTATTTCATTTGATTTCTTATTTATGGTTATCCTATGATGTAGAATTTATTTTGTATCAGATTTAATCTTAATAAAACTTATGTATGCAATTCAAAGTCATGGAACCCTTGAGAGATGTAACTTTTATTGTATTTCTTTGTATGTGTGAGTTATTACTTCCACTATGTTTTAGATTAAGGTAAAAATAGGTTTTGAAGGGACCTAAAACCCTTTAACAATAGCAACAGATCAACATTAAGAACCAGCTAGGTTTTACAAGGACCTGAAACATAGAGTAAAGCAAAAAACACAAACAACCAAGTTTTATAAGGACCTGAAACCATAGATTTAAACCAAACACACCCTAGTTTTACAAGGACCTAGAACCTAAAGTTTTAAATAGAAATTTGGAAAATAAAAAATAGAACCAGCAACACCACCCAAACTAGCAACTACTACAGAAACAACCACAACCAACACATACAATAGTTCCTTGATGCTCATCTCCACCTCCTTGCCAACTTTAGCAGTAGCCTGGGTAATATCAATCATGGTAGAAACAGGGACCTCAAGAGCATCATTAATATTTTTCCTCATACTTTGCCTCATTATCTTACTAGGCCCTCTTGGACTCCTCACCACAACAATATCTGGAGACATGATCTCCTCATTGCTTTTCTTGCCCAAACTGGCCGCAAATGGCAAATAAACTAGAAGTGACCTGCTGCATTCTCTACCCACTTTCCTTAATAAGTTGACAGAGCTCCAACTCATAATCCTTTAGTTTTTTAGGGATGTTACCAACAAGTTTCTCTAGGTGGGCTCTCATAACACATTCATGGCCCATCTCTTTTTGAATGACTCCAACTTTTTTCTTGAGCACCATGATTTCATTTTATAGCCATGAATCTGCTTATAGAGAAGCCTCTACTTTAAATTTTGGCAGTATGAAGAAAAGAGAGCTTTGCAGGGTGAGTCTCATCCCTATTACCTTCTTCAATCCTAATCACAGCATCAATGGTAGTGTTATTGACCTAGATGTCAGTGTTAGCATCCTGCTTCTCCTTAAACTCCTCTTCATTTTCCTTACTTGGGCTATGCTCTTTCATAACAAGGACATTACCCTCATTGTTCTTTTCTGTGTCAATGTCCATTTTCTTCTCCCTAGATTTAGGAGGAGAAGAAAGAAATTTATCTTTCCCCTCATCATCCTTTAAAGCTTTAGACCCAGCATTTGATTTAGTTTTTCTGTCTTTACTATCCTCCACTTGGTCCTTACCAATTGATATGCCCTTACTTCCAGAATAACCTTCCAAGTTTGAGCTAAGGTCTCCCATTTCAATATTATTGTCATCCTTGGTAGAATTCTCAGAATCCATCACTTCCTCAATATTCTTCTTTTTAATCTCCCTCTTCTGACCCTTTTTAGTGCTCTTACTATCACTAGTGCCTTCCTCACTTTTAACCTTTTTCTTTGAGGGTTCATTACTAGACACTTTCTTTTTTTTCTCCAAAGTCAGATAGGGTTTAACAACCTTACTTTTACAATACTTTTCAATAAGAAGGATTAAGCCCTTGTGGAGCATAGGACAAGAATCCTTCTTCCTATGTGCTTGGAGGCTTTGTATTAGAGAGTACTCTAGGTAGAACAGGAAAGAAATTCTATCTTTATACCTAAAATTATTTAGGAACAAAAAATGAAACTTGTGGACTCTCTTAGCTCTAACATCAAGGATAAAATACTCATGGATACACGAAAGAACATCCCTCTAGATTACCTTAATCTATCTTAGATCATAAAAATTGCCATTCTTCTCTGGCCTTATCTCCTCCTTATCAGTTTTAGGGGATTTTTTGAAGGCCGCATTTGAGATACTGGTTGCCTTTCTAAATTTGAGACCCTCCATAGGAAGACCCATAATCTCAGTGATGAGCTCATCTGACAACTTCACAGTGACCCCATGCAACATTACCCTATCCTCAATCCAATTTTTGAAGGGTTCTATAATGTGTGGCTTATACCCTTGAAGTTTCTCTATATAAGTAATGACTTTCTCTTATTTCAGTATTTCCCAAACATCTAAATTTGCTCTCAACTCTTTGCAGTTATTTGGCTCTTGCTTTCTTGGTTCCCCTCCCATCTCATATTTGGCTCTGCACCTACAACTAGACTAAAAATTGATCACCAAAAAGGAGAATAAGTTGTTAATGATTTCCAAGAAACCTTTAACCTTGCATGTGTGCCAAGTACAATCCATAATTATACAAAAGTACCACCTAGGGACACTCAAAAAATCTACCACAATCCCATCACTTCCCTTAATAAATGCCTCAATCTTGCATGATCTTTCCTTCATTAGCATGTGTCATATCATAATTAAAAATTTCCATTAGCTACACTTCCTTGCTTAGGTCACCTTGCCAACCTAACTTAGTTTCCCTATAGACCACTTGATTAGCAATCTAGTCAGCAACTTTGTTTCCCTCCCAAAAAATATGAGAAATATAGACATTATCAAATTTATTCATAAGGTCTTTCATTTCCATTATACTTCCCTCAATACTCCAGGTAATCGGACTCTTGTTGTTCAACATGTTAATGATGTTAAGAGAGTCTCCTTCCAACCAAAGATTTCAAAAACCAGATTCCACTACCATCCTTATAGTGAAAAGAGTAGTCGTTGCCTCTGCTTTATGACTAGTAGACTTCCCTATAGGGATAGCAACAACATCCACAACCGTACTATATTGTTCTCTCAAAACACCTCCACATCCAACTTTTACTAGGTTCCCTTTAGTGGAGCCATCAAAATTACCTTTGAGCTAGCCCATAGGTGGGGATCTCCACTTAACATTTTGTCTCTAATCCTTTTGTTTTGTTATAGTACCTTTAGCATTCATAGGATTATTTATTTGAATCTCATCAGACATTTTTCCTCTGAGATTTGAAATTCTCTTTTATAGCTCTAATTATATTATGGCCTAAAACCCAATTAGGGGTCTCCTTATTTCTAAAAATTCTATTATTCCTCTCCTGCCAGATGCCCCACTAGAGATGAGGTAGAGAAATATTTTGAAGAAAACCAATATCATCATTCTTAGTAGGCCAAGTCCATCCCTCAAAACATTGATCAATGTCATTGTGTTGAACCTAATCTAAATTCTAGTATTTGAGAAGATAGCTCCATACATTCTAGCTAAAACAATAATTTTAAAAAAAAGGTGGTTCCTATCTTTAAAGTCCTTCTTACAGAGACAACATTTGTTCACGAAGTAGACTCCTCTCTTTTGCAAGTTATCTAGAGTTAAGATTTTGTTTTGAAGCAAAGTCAAAAAAAAAGACATTGATTTTTGGAGTAAGCCCTTTAATTCAAGCTTTATCCCATAGAAAAGTATTTCCTCTATCCTCTGATTTGAACACAAAAGAGACCTTGAAGCATCCTCTTGGTTCAATCACCCAAACTAAAGTATCTTCTTTTTTAGGGTAGAGGCTAACAACATTCAAGGCCAACTGGATGCTAGAAAAATCTTGATTAATGACATCAATATTGACCCATTTACTCTAAGCCCAGTAATTCTCCACATATTCACCAAAATCTTGTTTACACCTATCCACAAAAATCATATCATCAAAATCCTCAATCAGAGGATGATCTAGTAGCCATTCATCATCCCAAAACCTGAACTTGCTCCCATTACCTACTTTCTATTTGCAACCTTTTTTTTAAATATATTTAGCTCCCTAAACCACATTCCAGATTGTAGAAGAAGGAACAATAGGGTAAGAAAGAAAATCAGAAAAGGAAGGAGCCTCATAAAGGTTCTTATGTTTCTAGATATAGCTCAATTCCTTGTTATCATGATAGACTCTCCAACCCTGTTTAGTTAATAAAGCTTTATTCATACCTCTAGAAAATCTTATACCCAAACCCCCTTCCAGTTTAGGTTTACAAATCTTATCCTAAGCAATTAATGCCATTTTCCTATTTTCCTCTTTTCCTCTATATCGAACCAAAGGAAGTTCCTTTGAATTTTTTCAATTGCATCAGAAAATTTTGTTGGGATCCTAAAAAGGCTCAAAGCATATGTAGGAATACTTTGAAGACAAGCTTTAAGGAGAGTAACTTTACCAACTTGACTCAATAAATTACCTTTCCACCTAGCCAGTTTATTGTTGAATTTCTTAATAAGATTCTCCCAAAAACTCTCTGGAGGATGCAACCCCAAAGGCAATCCAAGATAGGTACATGGAAAAGATCCTATAGAGCACCCGAAGAATGTTAGCAATCTTACCTTGTTTAACAACTAGAGTGTTAATAAAAAATACAACTAGAGTGTTAATAAAAAATAAGGAACTCTTGTTCCAGTTAATCAACTGTCCAGTTGCAAAGGAGTAAAGGTTAAGTGCCTTTTTAAGATTCCTTGCCTCTCCAACATCAGCTTTTCCAAGGAAAATGGTATCATCCACAAATTTTTCGTGAGAATAGATAAGAGGATAAGATGAGGGTCTCAAACCTTGAATTTCCCCTTTTGAAACCATCTTCCCAATATATCTCCCCAGACAATCAGCCATCATGGTAAAAATAACTGAAGATAAGGGGTCACCCTGCCTCAACCCCCTAGATGGCTTTAAAAATTTAGTAGAGCTCCCGTTGACTAGCACAACAACCAAAGTAGTAGAAACCATCTGCATAATAAGCTTAATCACATTGACACTAAAGCCAAAAGACATAAGGATATTTTGGAGAAAGGACCATTCAACTCTATCATATGCTTTGGCTATATCAACTTTCATAATAAAACCCTAATTGTTAGAAAGAGATAAGGAATGGATATTTTCATGCACAGAAATAATGGAGTTAAGGTCTACCAGGAATAAAACCATTATGTTTCTCAGAAATCAAGACTAGAAGAATGTTCAACAATCTCAAAGTGAGGATTTTTGAGATGATTCTATAAATCAAGTTGCAAAGATTGATAGGTTTGAACTAGTCCAGAGAATCAACTCCAATCTTCTTCGAAATCAGACAAAGGAAGGTCAACATTCTTTTGGCTCCAAAGAATTCTTTTACAGCATCATAGACATCTTTTCCAACTAGTTTCCACTCTTTTTTAAAGAAAAACATAGGGAAACCATCCAGACCTTATCTCTTGTTGTGTTAATCTTTAAAAAAATAAAAATTGGCAAACTTAGTGACATAATAGATTAATTTCTTTTGGGTTCCCTAGCGGGGTGTTACATCTATATCAGGTAATATCATTATCCTTGATCGTTTGATTGGCAAGTTGGTTGCATTTCAGCTTAGTAACTTTGATAATAGTCTACCAAAGATTGAAACTACTTTAAAGACATATGTAACCATTGGTAGTTCAAGAAAAGAAAGAGAAAGGGACAATCAATATAGTCAAGGTGAAAGTGACTATGATAGTGTACTATCTGAGGAGAAAGAGCAAGAAGAATTAGAAACACTACTAGAAAAGATATTACCAAGCCGAAAAGGAAAGTATAAAGGTAAATTACCTCTTAAATGATTTAGTTTCAAAAAGATTGATCATATTGCTTCTAGGTGTCCTGACAATGACATGAATGATAAGGAGAAGAAGAAGAACCGATACCAAAAGTTTAGGGACAATAAGGATAAATAAAATAATTCATACTTCCTAGCTAAAGAAGGACAAACCGACAATGAATCTAATGGCTTAGATGAAGGTAAGGGAGTAGTTTATGTTGCTATGAAGGATGACTCAAGAAGAAAGGTATGGATATGAAAAATCCCTTATTTCTCAAGTAAGTAAAACTAATACATAAATTATTGATAGTGTCTTTTGATATCATATGACTGGTGATGTTTAAGAGTTTAAACATATAGAAGAATATGATGGAGGTTTTTTTAGACTTGGCAATAATGCTCCATTAACTGTAAAAGGAAAAGGACCTATTATGATGACTAAAATGTTTAAGTGTGATAATGCTTATTGGGTTCAAGGACTAAAATATAGTTTGTTGAGTGTAGTGCAAATAAATAACATAGGTCATTGACAGGAGTTTTAGAACCATAAAGTGAAGATCTAAGATGTTGCTAAATATTTGATTGGCATTGGAGATCAATCTAAAGGTAATTTGAATTACCTGAATTCAACTGCATGTTAATGCATGTTTAATTTCAAGTGAAGATTCTTGTTTATGGCATAAAAGGTTCTATCATGTAAAATTTGGTAACATGATCAAGGTTAGTAAAAAGAAAAGAGTAAGAAATTGATTGAGATTAAGCAAGCCTGATAAAGTTATGTGCAAGGAATGTCAAATCCCTAAGATGAAAAAGTCAAATTTATCAAGCAATTCCTACTCATCTAATGGTATATTGGAGTTAGTTCATACTGATCTATGGGGTCCTATGAGAGTACAAAGATATTATGGTGATCGTTATTTCATTTTGTTTGTTGATGAATACTCAAGGATGATGTGTATAATGTTTCTAAAAGAAAAATATGATGCATTCAAAATGTTAAATGGTACAAACAAAGAGTTGAGAAGGAATTAAGAAATGAATTGAAATATTTAAGATCTAATAGAGGAGGTGAATTAATCTCTGATGGATTTACTATCTTCTATAATGAAAATGGAATCAAAAGATAACTCTTTGCATCAAAAACTCCACAACAAAATGGCATAGCTAATAGAAAGGACATATCAATAGTTGATTTTGCTAGAATATTTTCAACTGAGAAGAAGGTTGCACAATTATATTGGAGAGAAGAAATCAAAACTTCTATTTACACCCTCAACCTAGTACAACTAAAGAAAGGTACAAATAAAACTCCTTATGAAATTTGGTATGGGCATACACCTAATGTTAGCTACTTTAAAATCTTTGGAAGTAGGTGTTACATTATGAAAGATACTAGAAACATAAAGTTTGATTCCAAAGAAGATGATAACATATTTATAGGATGCTACACATAGAGAAATGCTTATAAATGTTTGAATAAAGCTACTAACAAGATTATTGAAAGTGAAAAATGTAAGGATTGGTGAATTTGTAGATAAGAGTGAAGGAGATAGAAAAAAGGAACCAGAAGATTATCAATGAGTTATATATGTACAAGATGGAGTTTCTAGTACTTTACCCATGCAACAAGAAGAAACTGAGGAACTAGCTGAACCCCTACTAAGTGAAGAAAATGTTGAAGAACAAAGAACCAAGCCAGTACTAGCAAAGCATGTCAAAAGGAACCATTCACCTACTCAAATAATTGGAGACAAAAATGTACGAGTCATGAAAAGAAGTAGGTTGAGAGATAATGTATGTTTGATTTCTGAATTTTAGCCTAAATTAGTCAAGAATGCACTAGAAAATTAAGATTGGGTTAATGCAATAAGGAAGTGATAGATCAAATTGAAAAGAACAACACCTAGTCACTAGTACCGAGACCCTACGATAAAAATGTTATTGGTACAAAATGGATTTTTTAGGAACAAGCTAAATGAGAACGGACATGTGATATTAAATAAAGCAAGACTAGCGTCCAAAGGATATGCTCAAGAGGAAGTTATTACTTATGGAGAGACATTTTCCCCTATTTCTAGATTAAAAGGTGTGATAATTCTACTTGCATATACATCATATAAAGGTTTCAAAGTTTATCAAATGAATGTAAAGTCTACATTTTTTAATGGAATACTGGAAGAAGTGTACACTAAGAAACTAGAATAATTTATAAACAAAAGTGAGAACAACATAGTATGCAAACTGCATAAGGCTCTGTATGGATTGAAACGAGCACCCCAAGTATGGTTTGGAAGACTCCACTCATATCTAATGAGAATAGGTTTCATTAGAACTAGTGGTATTTGTGATGTGTACTTGAAAAGTGAATTTGAAGATAAGGTACTATTACCTAAAATATTTGTTGATGATATCATATTTGGAGGAAATGAGCTGATGTGTAGATTATTTGCTGATGAAATGAGAAAGGAATTTTAAATGTCAATAATTAGAGATATCAAAATTTTCATTCGATTGCAAGTACAACATGCCAAGCATGGGATATACATAGTATAATCTATTGATAAATAGATTTGTCCTTCAAAAAGTGATTGAAAGAACTAACTCAAATTGCCCAAAATGAAGAACAAACATTGCCAACAATTGGAAAGGCTACCATGAGATTGATAGCTTTCCTTTGAATTGAGAGGTAAAACCCCCTCTTAGAAGATATTCAATGAATGAAACAACATATATGTCTTTAACCTAAATATACTAAGGTGTACTAATATTCATCCATAATCATGGTATGAATGTGATTATCAAACTTACAAATTGTACGATGAGGGAAAAAATGATAAACATCCCCAATACCATTTATCATGTCTCTCACATTACAAAGGAAATAAGATAGATGAAACATCCCATTCCACATACATGAATATATAAACCGCACAATTACATACAACATCTACTCAATACAATGATAGAAGAATATATTAAAAAATACAAAAAAGGCCAACCACAAGATTAATCATAATTAGAAAAGAAAATATACTAACCACAAGATTTGTGACATAAACTTATCCTTATTTATAAATATAAAAAAATGACCGTATGATCATGTTGAGTCCTCTATTACAATCAAAATGTAGAAAATGTAAAATAAATCTCTTTATTTACCTATGTTACAATCAGTCCAAAAAAAGGTATCCTCATCCTCCCTTCCTCTTGCCTCAAGACGTGAAAAAAAAAAACTCCTATTGTATTGAATCTTTTACAAAATAAAGCATTTCCAAATTGTTATTTGGTTATGGTAATTGATTGTTGGGGTCGAGGATTCTCTTGATAAAAGTCTTATAAAGGTTCCTTTTAAACATTTATAAAGATCCCCATAATGTTTTCTCTTTAAAACCAAACCTTACTACAATGCTTATAGCCTTATGTAAGGTTTGATGCAATATCACAAGTGGAGAATGTGCCCATCTGACATGTGGAGGTTTTGACTTATCTGGACTTCTTATTATGCGTTCACCATGAGAGCCTGTTGTGATACGTGGCATATCTTCACCTTTCCCAATTGCACTATGTACTCTTTGGTGGCCTAGACCTTCGGTGTAGGCATATCCAGACGATGCAATTGTTGCAATTACTCAATACATGTAAAAAAAAAAAAAAGGAAAGGTGGTTTTATAGTCCACAACACTATGCCATAGTTTTTGGGTTTACGTATGGTGACAGTGATATGGGACTACCTCGTACTCTTTTTCGAGAGGCGCTTGGCACTACAAACGAGGCGTACATACCCTACCTAGCCTTATGTAAGGTATGATGCAATATCACAAGCGGAGAATGTGCCCATCTGACATGTGGAGGTTTTGACTTATCTAGACTTCTTATTATGCGTTCACCATGAGAGCCTATTGTGATACGTGGCATATCTTCACCTTTCCCAATTGCACTATGTACTCTTTGGTGGCCTAGACCTTCGGTGTAGGCATATCCAGACGATGCAATTGTTGCAATTACTCAATACATGTAAAAAAAAAAAAAAAAAGGAAAGGTGGTTTTATAGTCCACAACACTATGCCATAGTTTTTGGGTTTACATATGGTGACAGTGATATGGGACTACCTCGTACTCTTTTTCGAGAGGCGCTTGGCACTACAAACGAGGCGTACATACCCTACCTAGCCTTATGTAAGGTATGATGCAATATCACAAGCGGAGAATGTGCCCATCTGACATGTGGAGGTTTTGACTTATCTAGACTTCTTATTATTGTGATACGTGGCATATCTTCACCTTTCCCAATTGCACTATGTACTCTTTGGTGGCCTAGAACTTCGGTGTAGGCATATCCAGACGATGCAATTGTTGCAATTACTCAATACATGTAAAAAAAAAAAAAAAAGGAAAGGTGGTTTTATAGTCCACAACACTATGCCATAGTTTTTGGGTTTATGTATGGTGACAGTGATATGGTGACAGTGATATGGGACTACCTCGTACTCTTTTTCGATAGGCGCTTGGCACTACAAACGAGGCATACATACCCTACCCCCAGTGGGATTTGAACTTGTGACCTCTCTTTTAAGAATACAAGTTCTCCACCACTAGGCCAACTCAAGCTGTATAAGACTGATGAGATTGATACCCTGCTGGAACCATCGATATCATCATAGTGGTTGACAGAGTATATAAAGCAACTCTGTTAAGGAACATGTCATAGTTTTGATATCTTATATGGTTTAAGGTCCTTACAAAGATAATAGGGACTACTTGTAGCTGATCAGGCAATGGCTTTTCCAGAACACATCTTAATTATGTGAAGATCACGGCTACTGGAAGTGTGTTTTAGGCGATCCAAAGGCACGCGATTTGTTGACAGATCATATAGATTGGAGTTTTCAAAAGCGCAGAGGGGTTCAATCACCTTAGTCTTAATCTTCACCGGAATTGCATGTGAAATTGGATTCTTGACTGTGATTACCCAAATAATGGCGGCAAGGCCCTTTCTCATTGGATTCACGAATCCTAGCCTCTTTGCCCTTTTCAATGATGTTCGGCGATGCATTTGCTCTTCTATATTTTATCAATCATCTTATCTTTGAAGCAAGATCATGACACTACATTTATTATTGGAATTTCTAATGCATGCGGATTTAGACAATAATCAGCCGCCTATTAATATTGGGTATTCCGTCAAACATGTTGCATGCATTTCCTGTGTTTGATTTATCTATATATCAGGTTCAACAAACAATCATATTGATTTGAATGAATAGGGGATACAAAAGATTTGGTATTTCTTTGTGCACTGCATCCATCATCGATTCCCTTTTCCAAATGCTTCAATGCATTTTCATTGTCGGAGGCGCCATTCGTGCTATGCTTGGGCACTCTGTCAAACATTTCATGTGCAGGAGAATCGCCATGCGATTATGATGCTTGACATATAGTATGATGGAATGCATTGATATGAACTATAACTCATTTGAATCATCTCGATATCGGGAGTCATTTGAACTTGGTCACAAATCCTAATGGTCGGTGGGATCACAGAGCTCATCCCTTCTCGCAAACCCACTTACGAGCTGCCGATAGTTTATCAAATGGATTGCGCATATTGTGTTCAATTACAACTGTCTTCTTATCCGATTTGATGGATTATCCCAAGGCTTAGCCACTTATCGGGTGTTTGTGATCTCGAACTTTTTATTGTGCATTTAATAGACGTTTAATCAAATAATTTGTTACCACCTCCTGGCACAAGATTCATCGATTTGCTTGGTTTCTCTGTGGGTTTGTTTCTCAAAATAGAATCACCATGGGCAATTAGTGAAGCTTTTGGAATTGCCACACCCCTCTTTCAATGACTGGGCCATCTTATTAGGGTTTCAGATGCATGACTCGGGCATTGGTACGTTATTAGGGATTTAAATAGGATAATCTTTAATAGAACCCGTGATTGCTTCGTGAATCTATACCCGATTATGATTTGGATCTTTCTAAAATACACTGGGTTCCATGGAAATCATACCAAGATCAAGACCATGTTATATCTTCAAATATATGATATAACTTGACATTATAATCCATAGTGATTTTCCATTACAGAGATATGCGATCCATTTTCAACTTGAAATCTTGATCTTCCATTTTCAACTGTCTGAACCTTCAAACTTCACAGTTGAACTAAAGAATTTAGCTCACTAAATTTGGTCCTTTGGCCTGGGCTTGCATTTCTGAACTCGAATCTTAGGCTTGCACTTTGCAACAATGGAACTTTGAAACTGTATTTTGAACTCGATTCTGAACTGAGTCTTTGAAGCGGAATTTGGATCTGAAACTTCGGACTGCATCCAGATACTCAGATTTGAACCTGATTCTTTGAACTCTTGCACTTTTGAACCTTGCACTTGATCAGACTTCAAATTGAATAACTTTCCTTGATTTTTTCCCCTTACAAACATAAACTAAATTATGAAAGCATTGTCAAAAGAAATCCACGTGATATCGATAATTTAGGAATTATTTCCATGGGGTTGGTTATAAAAGTATGTGATTGGGATGCCAAAAGTAAGCTAATATGTTCAAAGTATATTAAGGAGATCCTAAAAAATATTGGGATGGAAGACTCAAGCCAGTTGTTAAGCTGATGATAATTGGATGTAAATTGTCAAAAGAAGATGAATCCACCAAGCTAAATAAAACTCTGTATAGATCAATGATCAATGAGTTATAACAAATTATTCATAGTGGGACATACATTGCACATGTTGTTAGTATCATGACAAGGTTTCTTCTAATCTTAAAGAGACACATATGACTACTGTGAAGAGAATATAATATTTAGATATTTGAAAGGAACCCAAGACTATGACCTATGGTACAAAAAGGATGGAGATTTTGAACTAAAGGTGTATACTAATGTTGATTGGGCAAGTAATGTTAATGACGAAAAAAGTAAAAGTGGGGGAGCTTTCTTCTTAGGAGAAAGATTAGAGACATGGATAAGTAAAAAGAAAATTTGTATTTCACAGTTAACTATCGAGGTGGAATATGTTGTTGTTGCAATCAATTGTTTAAACATTATTTGGATCAAAAAGTTACTTGAAGGGATGCAAGAGGATGTTAATGGCCCTGTGACAATCTACTATGAAAATACTAGTACTATAAAAATTTCAAAGAATATGGTGATACATTCCAAGACAAACCATATATTGAGTATCACTATTTAAGGGAATAGGTACATGAGAAATAGTAAAGCTAGAATATGTGAAATCCAAGGAATAGATTTTTGATATTTTCACAAATCCATTATTTAAAGATACTTTGTGCATCTGAAAGGTAAACTAGGGGTCATTCCCCTATCCAATGTTCGTTAGAGAAAGATGCAGGTTTCATCAATTCATGCTTTATCAGATTATCTATTTGTGAGTTTATGCAAATGTTCACTCCTTAGGACCAGCCCAAAGATTGTGAGAAAGCTATGAGGAAACTTAATAAAATGGTACAAGCAAGGTACAAGGTACAACTACAAGGTAAATTAGTTTCAAATTAAGTTTTGCAGGTACCTTTGGCTTTGTTGTCAAAATAAGAGGGAAATATTAAAGGGGGAGTGAATCACTTGTAGTCGCATGGTGCACTTGGGAAATATTGCTTGGTTGTGGGTTGCCCAATACCATTTCCACTCTTAGTCATTTTGGATTCACGTGTGATGCTAGGGAAATCCTTGCATATAGTTTTGAGTCAGTCGTATGCAATGACGACAACAAGGCCTTGATGTTCTTGGTAATCGTGGCATGTCCCCGATATTTCTATATCAAATTAAGTGCTCAACTATATGGTGGTACTCCTTCCCAAGATACCATGTTCTCAAACTTCAAAGGAATTCATCCTCCCCCTCATTCATAAGAAACAAAAAGAAGTTATTTTTCTAGAATTTGAGAAAGATCCCAATGAATCTGTTAATCCCAAAACATCCTACCTAAGTATCTTATCAAATCAATCCTACAATTAGATATCCTATAGAATCCTATAATCCTAGCATAACCAAAGTTTCCAAAATCTCATTCATCCAACAATGAGTACCACAAGGATTCAATTTAAAAGGCCAAACTCACTTAATCTTTTGTCCTCCCCCTATTAATTTTGCATCTTGATCACAATTTTAAGTCTCCTTCATCCCTTTTGTATCACCTTTCTCGCCTCAACTTTCTTACTTTTCAAGATGCCACCAAGCCTTGCTTTCTCTCCTTGTCACCTTGTTAGGGGCGGGTCACCTAGTCAAGTCTCTCTCCCATCTTTTTAAGATTGGGGAAATTTTGTTTCTTTAAAAATATTCTTCATGTTGTCTATCTTCAAACTTCTTTGAAATAATGTTGTTTTAACACTATGTCAAAGAGGGGAAGACACCTAGATCTAATTATATAATTTAAAAGTAATCTAATTTAGTCATCTCTTAAGGCATTATTAATTAAATATTTAATATTTGGCTAATTTATTTTATTCCCTAGTTAATTAATTTTATTAATTGACTATAGTATAATTAATAATCAAATGACAACCAATTGTTCAATTTATTAATTTAATACCAATCCCTCTATTAAATTAAATAATTGCAGAAACTATTTTATTTAATTCTAAATTATCCCATCTAATTAATTAATTTAATTAATTAATCCTCAAACCTTAACTAACCCTCAACCCATCCTTGACCTAGTAGTTTAGCTTAATCTAATCCGTGCACCAATAATAGGATTATTTGATTAAATAATTGATTTAATTAATCTATCCACTTGCATATCTCTAACGTATCCATTTTCCAGCCACATCACCCTCTTGTCTCAACCACATCACCCTCTTATCTTAGCCACATCATCCTCTTATCTAAGAATAATCACCTCGCTCTATCACTTGCACAATTTTAGGCATGAATTTAGAATTCTTGACTCAATCCTAAGTTCACTCTCATGCCACATCCCCTACTCCTAGCTGAGTGCACTAAAGTCCATCTCACACCTCATTTACATAACTACCCCTCCAGGATTCCCATCCCCTCACACTCCTTCTCCAAGAAACACTTATGGCAAGGCTATAGATTTTTCAAAGAAAAATCGATGTGCTCACCTCTCCTTGCATCTTAACCTTCCCTCACTCTCTCTGATTTGCATCTTGGCCATCAATTTCCCTCACCCTTGGCCTATAAATTGAACCCTATATCCTTTATAGTTCATCCACCTTTTCAATAAATTTATTATACTATTTTAAGAGCCAAAAGCTACCAACACACCATTGTTATAACCAAATTTCATTCATCATCCATTATTGAATTTGTATTTGAAGCTTGAAGCAATGTCATTGAGCATACATCCCATCCTTGGACCAAACCTACTCAATAAAGGAGTTGTTTGATTGTAAGGTATGTACTTTGAATTGTTGCTTTATCTCTTTTATGGTCTTTCTTATATATTTCTTGTCTAATTATCTTGTTGGATGTTTAATTTTGGTTTTATATCATTTTTATTCTAGTTTTCATAGCATACAACTCCTATTGAGCATTCTCTTTTTGTAGTGCTAGATCACATGTGTTGGTTCTAAATGTGCATAATTTTTGGAATACTGGCACAAATTCCTCGAGTACCTATGTTATCTCATCCTTTAGTTGTGTCAAATGTCCTTTCTTATTTTCAATAAGACTTATATATTTCTCCAAATTAGTTAGATTAACATTCATTTCTACACCCTTTGTCAAGTCTTTTATCCTTCTATATAGATGATCGACAAGATCCTTGATCTGACTTATCATATCAATGTCATGATTATACAAGATAGCTAGTGCTAATTCACTAATGTGGTCATTGGATTTAACCAGTGTAATCACTCTTTCATATCTTTTTCTAGCTAGACTTAGCCTTTCATATTTCTCAACAACCTTGGTGTATTTCTTGACTTCCTTGTAATCCAACTCATTGAGGCATTCCTGCATTTTCTTCATTTCCTCAAATGTGGATTTCCTCTCAAATTAATCTTTATTCTTCAAATAGTTCTCCTTCATCCTCATATGTGGATGATGAGGTTGAGGTTGGCGGCTCCTATATACTCTTGTGCTTCTTTTGGCTATTTGATTATTATTCCATGTGAAATTTTCTTTTGCCTTTATTTGTTTTCTTGATACTCATCAGATCTTTTGACATGCTTACAAATGGCTTAGATCTTGTCAGTGTCTTGTCTCTTTAGGAAGATGTGACTTCTTCGTGTCTTCTTACTTGCTCCACTTCTGGAGTCTCTTGGTTTACCAATCCAAATTTCCTTTGTGTGGACTTCATCATTTCTGGAGTGGGATTTTTCTCAAGAATCAACTATCTCTCAAGTGTGAATTCCCTTATAGGACCTATTCTTTCTCTTTTTTCTATTTCTTCTATATTGTCACTAGTCTAAGCTCGATCTAAAGTTTCTTTTCTTTATGGTTCAATTGGTTTGACTAGACTTGTGTACATCACTAGAATGACCATCATCACTGGAGAACATTCTCTCATAGACATGTCATCTTTCTCTTGTTGAGTCTCTAACTGGGGAGCTTTTTCCTTTACCTATACATCCTTGGTCACTTATGGTCTAATAGGTGACTTCTCCTTGTATGGTTCCTTGGCTTGTCTCATTTCTTTTACTTCCCTATGATGATTCTATTGCACTTTTGTTGCTTGAGTATGTGTGCTTGGATTACTTGAATCCTTCTCCTTTTCTTGTACCACTTTTACCTATGATAATTATTCAAAATCAACATTATCATAGTCACTATTGGTTCCCTATTCCTTTTTTTATTAGTATTTTTTTTCTTTGACATCATGCTTTTGACTTTTCCAAGATGTCATGTTCTGCTTTCTTTTGATCAATCTTCCTCTTCATGTAGTACTCTTCCAATTGAGTGGCAAGCATTGCCCATATGATTTTCACATTCTCATACGCTTCCTTTTATTGAATGGTGGTGACCAAGGCTACATTACCTATCATGTTGAAATCCTTCGTGTATGCATAATCAGTGCCACCTTTTCTTCCTCAAAGTACTCTGGTCTCATTTTCGTAATGAATGATCATCATTTTCTTAAACTTACCGATTCCCTCTTTCCATTTTTTTGTTACTATTGTGTCCATGTCTTTGGACACCAATGATCTAATATCTACCAGTATTCTACTAAAGGTTTTCATGATTACAAAAACAACACTAACTATTCTATTCTTATTAACTTTGTTAAACTTCAAAAACCTATTATTTAAAAGATTATAGTTTCGATTGTGCATGATATCATTTACTACATTATCAAAGGTAATTTTTCTACCTTCTTTTGTCAACCTTAGAGTCTCATCCTCTATTGCTTCTATTGACACACTGTCCTCTAGTGTTGGTGAAGCCTTCTTTCTTTCCTTCACATTCCTTTTTCTCTTGTAAGTCTCCACTAGCAGGGGTTCGACAATGATTAGGTTCCTCCTCTCAATAGTGTCTCTTGCCAATTCTAGTTTAGGTGAGGACTCCACTTTGATCTCATCTTATTTATTTTGTTGAGAAATTCCCTCATCTTTATTGATTGGTTCTACCTCTACTTCCTCAACTCCCTCCTTGTCATCTTGTGTAGAGGTTTAAATTTTATTTTTTCTCCTCAATGTCCTACTCTCTATAGTTATCTCATGCTACTCCATGTGTTGTTTCTAGATCATTGTAGTTGTTATTAACATTTTACCCTTTGGGTCAATAACCATTATGATTATATTATTAATATAAGCCCTTGTTGACAACTCATCAACCTCATACGGTAGCTTAGTCAATTAGGGGATTCTTGGTTGAACCACTTGAATCATGCATCTATCCATATTATCAAGGAAACATACTTATTTATTGTATTCTTCCACTAGTCTAAATGGGATCATCTCTGTTTGATACATCTCCATCTGAAGATTATTAAAATATTTCTCTAATCTAGCTCATCTCCTTCATCTTCAAACTTATTGTTCAACCTAGTAATCTTGGTGAAGATAGGTCTATCTCTCTTCCACTCGAATGTCTTATACCCAAGGAATGATTTATTAATATAAAAGATACAAACAAGTATACCACCAAATTTTAGAATGTTCTTACTATAGTCTCTTTTGATCTTTCATAGGTTTTCCCGTATTTGTATTTTCAACCATCCACTCTAGTCAAGTGTTGCAAGATTATGGATGATTTTATGTGCTCCATACACAACTCTTCATGGTACACTATTGTTTTTACTAGAGTAGTAGATTTTTTATGCAATCACCATCACCACATACCTCATCTCTAGATTCATGGTGTCTTTCACCAAGCACATTTGTCTTCTGTGATGACATCTAGTTAGCTTTTTCACTTACATTGGTGAGATTGTCTTTTTAGTTAGCTTCTTTCTAGTTATGCCAAACCATTTAAAACTCTAAATCACATCCTTCATGATCTTGTAGGGTTTATCTAACCATATGTATTGATCGTGCATTCTTCTAAGCATGAGTTTGACCCAATCATCACAGAATAAACTAGGAATATCTATGACCCAATGAATGGTAATTATTTCCAAATACTTGAATTGAGGCTTCAAGACTCCCTCGTGAGAAAATTATAGAATAGTTCACAAATTTATCTATTACCCAACTCATTTATATCTACCTTTACAAATGCATTCAATTTCTTAGTGAGGAGACCATCACCTAGGAGTGAAGACAAGGATCGTCACATATCCTTCTTATTAGTGTTCGTCAGGAGGAGCGTGTATATTGGCAGCTCATATGTCTTCCCATTAATCAATTTCACATCATACTATCCTCTAGCAATTGTTCTCTTGATAATGTATTTTACAACTTCACACACCAACTTTCTTTGAATACTGTTATTAGTTAACCTTTCTCCACTTATAGAAAGTAGAACACTAATCTCATAAATATATCATACTTTTTAAGTAAGTTATGAAGATATGAAAGCTCGAGGTATTTCAATTTTGTGAAGTGATAATAATATTTTGATGCTCCTATTTGTAGAGAAAAATAGTAATAGGAAGGTTACAATGTAGAATAAATGTTTTACCTACTCCTCACACTGTATGGTTAATTCATTATGTCACATCATCCAACGGTTGTGATTTTGACAACTGCCTATCTTGTAAAATGTAAAATATGTTTTCTTGGTGACCAACACTCAACTACCTTTGGCATCACATTAAGTGATTTATTAGTTTAGATTTGGGGAGTGGTGTAATATTTACCTTGTTTGCATAACCCTTTAAGCTATGATAGCTTAGTTTAACACTAAAGTCTCACCACTAACTAATGAGCTCACAATATATATAGGTTTTAGTTCTTCTACTTCCACACTCTTATTTGTACAAATCCTTGCAAATTCATTTCTTCATCAATTATGTTCACTTCCCCTTCTTACCAGAGGATTGCAATTTTGACCTATTTCATGACCAACAATCTCTAGAGTGATGTTTGATCTTATGAAATTTGTAGAAAGTCATACTAGTACTTCTCTATGGTCTAGTATTGTTTCTTTGAGTTTTCCTTAACTTTCAGTTTGATGCAAGATGACCTTTGTTCCCATAGGTAGAGAAATCCCTTGTGATAATCTTGTCCCTTCTAGTGTGATATGCACTCCTTGGAGATGACTAATTAGATTCAGCCTTCAATCTACAACCTTTGTGATGCAATGGAACCTAGTGGAATAGTCCTTTGTTCAATAACTAGTCCTTAGATCCCCTTCACTGAAGATATGTCAAACAACAGTGTCCTTCAACCTACCCAAATGTGCTTAAGCACCAATCACAAGTGTAAAAAGAGGATGTTAGATTATCAAAACCAACCCCCTAAACAAGGAAATCCTAATCACAAGGTAGATCCTTCAATCTACACAACTTATCCCAAATTGCCCAAAAAAGCACATATTGACAACTTTTTGACACAAGACCCCAAAATGAAAAATAAGACTAGGGGAGACTCAAGGATGAGTTTTTAGTCTCTTTTGATCTTTCATAGGTTTTTCAATATTTGTATTTTCAACCATCCACTCTAGTCAAGTGTTGCAAGATTATGGATGATTTAATGTGCTCCATACACAACTGTTCTCGGTATGTTGTTGCTTCTACTAGAGTAGTAGATTTTTTATGCAATCACCATCACCACATACCTCATCTCTAGATTCATGATGTCTTTCACCAAGCACATGTGTCTTTTGTGATGACATCTAGTTAGTTTTTTCGCTTACATTGGTGAGATTGTCTTTTTAGTTAGCTTCTTTCTAGTTCTGCCAAACCCTTTAAAACTCTAAATCACATCCTTCAAGATCTTGTAGGGTTTATCTAGCCATATGCATTGATTGTGCATTCTTCACAACATGAGTTTGAACCAATCATCATAGAATAAACTAGGAATATCTATGACCCAATGAAGGGTAATTATTTCCAAATACTTGAATTGAGGCTTCAAGAATCCCTCGTGAGAAAATTATAGAGTAGTTCACAAATTTATCTGTTACCCAACTCATTTATATCTACCTTTACAAATGCATTTAATTTCTCAGTGAGGAGGCCATCACCTAGGAGTGAAGACAAGGATCCTCACATATCCTTCTTATTAGTATTCATTAGGATGGGTGTGTATATTGGTGGCTCATATGTCTTTCCATTAACCAAATCCACATCATACTATCCTCTAGTAATTGTTCTCTTGATAATGTATTTTACAACTTCACACACCAACTTTCTTTTAATACTATTATTAGTTAACCTTTATCCACTTACAGAAAGTAGAACACTAATCTCATAAATATATCGTACTTTTTAAATAAGTTATGAAGATATGAAAGCTTGAGATATTTCAAGTTTACGAAGTGATAATAATCTTTTGATGCTCCTATTTGTAGAGAAAAATAGTAATACGAAGGTTACAATGTAAATAAATGTTTTACCTACTCCTCACACTGTATGGTTAATTTGTTATGTCACATCATCCAATGGTCGTGATTTTGACAACTACCTATCTTGTAAAATGTAAAGTATGTTTTCTTGGTGACCAACACGCAACTACCTTTGGTATCACATTAAGTGATTTATTAGTTCAGATTTTGGGAGTGGTGTAAGATTTATCTTGTTTGCATAACACTTTAAGCTATGATAGCTTAGTTTAACACTAAAGTCTCACCACTGACCAATGAGCTCACAATATCTATAGGTTTTAATTCTTCTAATTCTACACTCTTCTTGGTCCAAATCCTTGCAAATTCATTTCTTCATCAATTATGTTCACTTCCCCTTCTTACCAGAGGATTGTAATTTTGACCTATTTCATGACTAAAAATCTCTGGAATAATGTTCAATCTTATGAAATTTGTAGAAAGTCATACTAGTACTTCTCTATGGTCTAGTATTGTTTCTTTGAGTTTTCCTTAACTTGCAGTTTGATGCAAGATGACCTTTCTTCCCATAGGTAGAGAAAACCCTTGTGACAATCTTGTCCCTTCTAGTGTGATATGCACTCCTTGGAGATGACTAATTAGATTTAGCCTTTAATATACAACTTTGTGATGCAATAGAGCCTAGTGGAATAGTCCTTTGTTCAATAACTAGTCCTTAGATCCCCTTCACTGAAGATATGTCAAACAAAAGTGTCCTTCAACCTACCCAAATGTGCTTAAGCATGAATCACAAGTGATAAAAGAGGATGTTAGGTTATCACAACCAACCCCCTAAACAAAGAAATTCTAATCACAAGGTAGATCCTTCAATCTAAACAACTTATCCCAAATTGCCCAAAAATGCACATATTGATATCTTTTTGACACAAGACCCCAAAATGAAAAAAAAAGACTAGGGGAGACTCAAGTATGAGTTTTTAGTCCATGTAGGTCCAACATAAGGTGGAATGATGGTTAAAACTAGACTATGCACACACTTGTCATATTGTTGCTTCACAAATCCATCAAATTAGGCTTGTAGTCCTTTTTCATAAAAATATAATTTAACTTCAACAATATCCACATAACCCTATGGTTAAATCACATATTCAAGTAAGCTTTTTGGGTTTACTAAATGTACCCAAGCATCAAGATAGGAAGATATAAACTAAGTAGGGTTTTTCCAATTTCTTCCCTAGGCAAATAGTCTTATTAGGTCTCCAAATACAAATTAGATAAACTTTTCAAAGGCCTAAAATTAAAACCAAAGATTGGAACATGAAGTTTCAAGCATAAAAATATACCAAACCTGATTTCAAGACTCGGTGTCACTTCTAGAGCGAGTTATGGGAGAAAGTGACCAATGTTATGAGCATGCACATGGATCGTGCATGCCTAGGGCAACAAATTTCTATTGGCCACCTACACACAAAATATTGAGAACAAATAAATATTAAATTAAATAATCCACCCTTGTATTTCACTAGAGGCCATCAAATTCCCATGGAAAATTCCTGAGATATGGAAAATTATTTGTGAAATCCTAGGTATGACAACTTTTTTGAACCACTTCTACAAAAAGTCAAATATCTTGAGTTAGGAGATTGATCAAGACCTCTGAAAAAGTGCATTAGAAATATGACTCATATACCTTTCTGAAAATGTAGTTTAGACAATGTGGTGCATCCATACAAGTTTGTACACATTGTTACAGCATCAAAATGGTAGGAAAACTAAGTTGTTTTTATTGATTTGAATGTTAAAGTACATGATTGTACCTACCACCCATTGGAAAGGGCTTATGTGGACCTTCAAAATGGGCATAAAATAATTTCAAACCATTTTTGGCCATTGGGAATCAACTTACAAGATTTTGCAATTTTTGGTGAAAAGTTGCTTGACAACTTTTGAGCAAGTTTTGCATTTTATACAACTTTTGCAATTTTTGAAAAAAGTATGTTCAAACCTTAACTAAATGACCCAACTAGAACCAAAAAATTCCAAAAACATGAAAACATTAAATATCCTAATATTTTAAACCATTTGACCATAGTTGACCAAGGGCTTTTAATTATGCCAATCCTAGAACTAGGCCTTACAAATAGGTCCAAATGCTTAGATATTAAAACTAACCTATCCTATAGGTTCTTATGAATTTGAAGGTTCTTCATCTGATGTGGGTGCTCCTACACCATACTCCCCTTGACTTTTTGAATTCAAGTTCCTACTTCAGGATAATTGTTCCACAAAGGTGCCATGTTGCTTGATTTGATCCTCTGTCATCCAAGTTGCATCAATTTTAGGGAGTTCTTTCCATTTCACTAGATATTGCATGTACTTTTTATTCCTTTCTTGTTTTAAAAGCTTGGTATTTAATATTTTCCTCCAACTCAACTAGGTTGTTTTGAGGGAGGTTAGTAACATAGTCTTCATCCATTTCAGTTTGTTGACCCTATTCACTTGTTGACCCTGTCAAACCTTTATAAGGAGTGACATCTGAAACATTGAAAATCAAAGAGATCTACAAGGTATAGGGGGAAGAGGTGTCTCATAGGCATTCTCACCCATTTTCTTGGTTATGGAGCATGACCCAACCTTCTTCATGTGAAGTTTTGTATACCTACCCTTAGGTAGTCTCTCTTTCCTCATGAATGTCCATACCTTGTGTCCAATTTTGAAATGGACTTTCCTTATTCTCTTGTCTTCTTATTCTTTGTACTTCATGGAAGATTTATGCAATGCTTCTTTCACTTCATGTTGCACCTTGGTTTTGAGCTCTGCAAGTTTCTTTCCTTGTGCACTGACCTTGAAATCAGATGGTAACTCAACCAAATCCAAAGGACCTTTGGGATGAAGGCCATAGACTACTTTGAAAGGAGTTTTTCCAATAGACCTATTCATGGATTCATTGAAGGAAAATTCTATTTTCAGTAAGAGAAAATCCCAATTTTGAGCATGAGGCTTGGTTAGGCATATTACGAGGTTTCCTAGTGACCTATTCACCACTTCAGTCTGCCCATTAGTTTGTGGGTGATAGGAAGAGCTATAGGTCATATTAGTTCCCAAATTTTTGAAAAGAGTCCTCCAAAAATGCCCTTGAAACTTTACATCTTTGTATTATACAATGGTTTGGGGTAGGCCATGGATTCTAACTACTTCTTTAAAGAAAAGATGTGCAATGTGGGATGCATCATTAGTGCTTTTACAGGGTACAAAGTGGACCGTCTTGCTGAATCTATCCACTATGACAAATACACTATCAAATCCTTGTTTGGTTCTAGGCAAACCCATTGCAAAGTCCATTGAAATTGAATCCCAAGGTCTTGTGAGAATTGGAAAAGGTTGATACAATCCCTGATATATAGATACTCCTTTGGATTGTTGCAAAATGGTACATGTTTCAATGGAATTCTTAACATCATTTCCCATCTTTCGCCAAAAGTAACTCCTCTTTACCATGTCTATTGTCTTGTCTATTCCAAAGTGAAGTCCTAAGCCACCACAATGCTTCTCCCTTATAATGTTTGTCCTAATGGAACACTTAGGAATGTATAGTTGAGCCCCCTTAAATAGGAGTCCATTCTGAATCAAATATTCAGAAAAAATCAATATGCTACTTGCCTACCATTTTTGTGCACACTTCAAATGCTTCTCCAAAATCTGGATCCCCTGCATACAAATGCTTTAGTGAGTCTATTCCCACACTCTCTAGTTGAACTTCTTCAACTAATCCCACTCTTTTGCTAAGGGCATCAACCACTTTTTTGCTACACCCTTCTTATGTTTGATATTGAAAGTATATGATTGTAGTTGCTCCATCCATTTGAGATGCTTAACTGATAACTTTTCTCAAGAATTCAAAAAACTCAATATATGATTATCAGTATAGGTTACAAATTCTTTAGGGATTAGGTAGTTTTTCCATTTCTTTAGGTCTTGTACCATAGCATACAACTCTAGGTCATATGTGGAGTACTTCTTTGCTTCATTCAAATTTTCTGAGAAGAATGATATTGGTTTTCCCTCTTAGCTTAGGACTACACGTATGGCCAAGTTGCTTGCATCAGTCTCAACAGAGAAGACTTTTTTGAAATTAGGGATGCCTTGTGAAATAACAAAGCCTAGGAATACAAGTTCTTTCTTTATGAAGATGCATTTTTCCAAGTTGATCACCAATTTGTGTTGATGAAGTCTCCTTAATACCTATTCCACATGATCAAGATGCTCTTCCCTGCTATGACTAAATATTAGTATATCATCAAGATATATGACAACAAATTTTCCTATGAAATCAATGAATATCTCATTCATAAGTCTCATAATGTACTCGGAGCATTACTTAACCCGAAAGGAGTTACCAAACATTCAAAAAGACCTTCAATAGTTTCGAATGATGTCTTCCATTCATTTCTTGGCTTGATCCTAATTTGATGGTAGACTGACTTTAAGTTAGTTTTGGTAAAATAACAAGCACCTCCTTGTTGATCCAGTAGGTCATCAATTCTTGGCATGGGAAATGTGTATCTTATTGTGATTTTGTTTATGGCCCTACTATCAGTACATATCCTCCACTTTCCATCCTTTTTGGGAGAAAGGATAGATGGGACTGCACAAGGACTTAGAATTCTTTGAATCAGTCTTTTCTCTAGTAGTTCATTGACTTGTTTTGAAATCTTTTCATGTTTTATTGGTGTCATTTTATAGGTTACCTTATTAGGCAAGGAGGAGCTAGGGATCAAGTCAATCTGATGACTGATATCTCTTATGGGAGGGAGGGTTGAGGGTAGGTCACAAGCAATGACATCACTACTTTTGAGCAGTAGATCCTTGATCTTATCTAGAATAGGTTCCTTATGTTTAGTACTGATGTTCTCCTTAGGTTTAGAAACTAGTATGAATCCTTGGGAGATAGGTTCTTTTAATGCCTTCATCATTTCTTTCTCTCCTATCGTGACTACAATAGACTCTTCCTTAGGATCAAGCATTGGTTCCATTGTAAAAGTTACCCCATTCTTTTTTATGCAATAGGTGTTTTTCCTATAATGGTGTGTGGCATCTACATCATATTTCCATGGTCTACCAAGGAGAATGTGGAATGTATCCATCTCAACTACATCACAAAGAACCTTATCTTTAAAATCTGCAATAGAGAATTCTACCCAAGCTTGTTCAGTTACTAAGGTTTTCTAACCTTTTGTGAGCCAAGAGACATGATAGGGGAAGGGATGGGACTTAGGCAACTTAAGTTTTTTAACCATCTCAGAGGACACCAAATTCTTAGTTGATCAAAAATCAATTAACAAACTACATACCTTGCCTTGGCATTTAATTTTTGTTCTAAATAGGTTCTTTGTTTGGGGTGGCTCTTGGGTTTGAGGTATCTACAAGAAGGCTTGTCTCATCATCAAACATGCACCTTCCTCTAGTTCAAGATCCCTACAATCAAGTTGGTCTTATTCAACCTCTTTTCAGGACACTTTCCTACATGGTGAGATAACTGATTGCAGTTGTAGCACTTGATGGTGCCATTATGTCTTCCTCTAGCTCTGCCAAAGGTCTTCCCTCCTCTGTAGTTACCTTTGGAACTAGATTCTCCCTGATCCTTGTTTTGATCAGAATTTTTGCTGCTACTTTTTACCTTTTTCTCCAAGACTTGTTCTTGCCCTTGAAGTTCTTGTTATTTCTATTCTCCTTCCCTTTGTTTTGGTCCTGCCTCCTCTTCCACTTCTCTTCCACCTTGATGGCTAACTGATAGCACTTATTCATAGAATTGGGAGAGTGAAGGCTAAGTTTCTCTTGGATGGGTATCTTGAGACCATTCATGTACCTTTCAAGTTTTTCTTCCTCATCTTCCATAGTGTTGGTCTTCATACAAAACTTTAGGAACTCCTCTATATAGGAACTAACATCTAGATCCTTTAGTTTCAAACTCTGCTTCCTCCTATAGAGTTGTACCCCATAATCTTCAAGTGCATAGGTTTCTCTAACTAGTGCCACCATTCTATCCCAAGAAGAAATCATGCTTCTTCCTTTCTTCACCCTTTTAGTTTGGATGAAGTTCCACCAAGTTAGGGCTGCTCCCTTCAACTTGGACTTTTCCATTTTTACTCTTTTCTTCTTTGGGATGTCTTTACATTCAAAGAAACTAGTTAGGGCCTCAATCCAATCCAAGGCCACATCAACATTCATCTTGCCATTGAAAGTTGGCAATACCAACTTCCCCTCCATGGTTCTCTTCTCCATGGACTTGAGAGCATTCAAAAGAGGTCCTTGTTCTATAGACACTTCACCATCTTCCTCAAGGTCTTCAGCCTCAGTATTCTGGTCTTCTTTAGATTGTGCCCCTTTATTCCTGTCCAACTTACTTTCAAGTTCCTTCAACCTCTTTGCTAGAGCAACATTAGTTTCCCTTTGTTCTCTCATGATTTTTGCAAGTTTAGGATTGGCTACTCTTGTAGTTATTTCTTCTTCTTCAAAAAGAGGCATGGCTCTGATACCACTTGATGCAATGGAGCCTAGTGGAATAGTCCTTTGTTCAATAACTAGTCCTTAGATCCCCTTCACTGAAGATATGCCAAACAAAAGTGTCCTTCAACCTAATCAAATGTGCTTAAGAACCAAGTAAAAGTGCTCAAATAGGATGTTAGGTTATCACAACCAACCTCCTAAAAGGTAAAATCCTAATCACAAGGTAGATCCTTCAATCTAGACAACTTATTCCAAATTGCCCAAAAATGCACATATTGACAACTTTTTGACACAAGACCTCAAAATGAAAAATAAGACCAAGGGAGGCTTAAGGATGATTTTTTAGTCTAGTTAGGTCCAACATAAGGTGGAATTATAGTTAAAATGACACTATGCAACATTTGTCATATGGATGCTTTATAAATCCATTGAATTAGGCTTATAGTCCTTTTTCATGAAAATATGATTTTACTTCAAAAATCTCCACATAATCCTATTGTTAAATCACATATTAAAGTACCCTTTTGGGTTTTACTAAACATACCCAAGCACCATGACATGAAGATACAAACAAAGTAAGTTTTTCTCAATTTTTTCCCTAGGCACTCAACCATATTAGGTCTCCAAATTCAAAGGAGATATACTTTGCAAAGGCCAAAACTTCAAAAAAATTACTATAAAATTAAGGGGAAAGCATAAATAGATACAAAACCTGATTTCAAGACCTGGTGTCACTTCTGGAGGGAGTTATGGGAGATGTTGAGCAACGTTATGAGTATGCACATGGATCTTGCATCCCTAGGGCATCAAATTTCTATTGGCCACCTACACATACAATCTTGAGACCAAATAAATTTTAAAGTAAATAATCCACATGTGGATTTCACTAGAGTTCATCAAATTCTCATGGTGAAATCCTAGGAAAATTATTTGTGAAACCCTAGGTATGACAACTTTTCTGAACCACCTCTACAAAAAGTCAGATATCTTGAGTTAGGAGATTGATCAAGACCTCAAACCAAGTGAATTGGAAATATTATTCATCCACGTTTCTGAAAATGTAGGTCCAGCACCCTAGTGTGTCCCTACAAGTCTGTACATTTTGTTACAACATCAAAATGATAGGAAATCTGAGTTATTTTTATTGATTTGAATGCCAAAGTACATGATTGTACCTATCACCCACATGAAATGGATAATTTAGGCCTTCCCAATGGTCATAACATTATTTCAAACCATTTTTAGCTATTGGGAATTAATTTACAAGATTTTGCAATTTTTGCTTAAAAGTTGCTTGATAACTTTTGAGCAATTTTTGTATTTTATGCAACTTTTGCAATTTTTGAACAAAGTATGTTCAAACATTAACTAAATGATCCAAATAGGATCAAAACATGCCAAAAAAATGAAAATATCCTAATATTTTTAGCCATTTGACCATAGTTGACCAAGTGCTTATAATTATGTCAATCCTAGAGCTAGGCCTTACAAATAGGTTCAAATGCTTAGATATTAAAATCAACCATCATATAGGTTCTTAGGACTTTGAAGGTTCTTCATTTGATGTGGGTGCTCCTGCATTACTTTTTCTTTGTGTCCATATTTTTAAGAATACTAACAATAGCTCCCTATTACTTTCTCATTGTATCAATCCTTGCACTCTTGTGTGGTGTGTCGACACTGATGATAGTTATTGTAGTAACCATTAAAGGCACACTGAATACTAGACACTACCTACCTATGTCAATACACATTTTATGTGTTTCCTACTTTTCCACAATAATAACAAGTATGTTTGGTAGGTTTCTTACTATTGAAGTTGATAAAATCTCAACCCCACAGCTCCCAAGAATCACCTGCATGCGAATAGCTATCATAGAAAGAGAGAAGCAAAAGCTATGGAGGCTAAAATTGCAAGATCCATAGAAGAAACATTCTTGATGTGAAAAAAAAAATTCTATTATCAAAATTGAATGAATAGTTTATAAAGAGATCAAAACAAGAAAGGGTAACCTAAAAAGTTACAAAGGGTAACCTGAAAGGTAAAAGCTATTTAATAATTACTAATTAATTATTAAATAGAGAATGCAAAAACTGCATAAAGAGAAATATTAAGAAGGGGGAAAAGGTAATTTAATTAATTAAATTAAATTAACCTTTTTTCTCTAACACCTCCCCTTAAGATGAGCAACAATGTAGAAAGAGCAAGGAAACTACAATGCAATGTTGAAAGAAAACTTGGATCCCGGTAGCAAAGCATGATGAGGTACCCAATTACAAAAAAACCTCTATGAAATGGAGAAATAGAGAAAACCCAGTGGGAAAAACTCTACTCCAAAAAGAGATAGCTAAAAGTATAGTGAAGGATTGTAGAAGCCTCCAACTAGAAGAATGTTCTAGAAAATAGGAACAAAGAGTGATCATGAAGAAAACCATTGAAACATGTAGAAGTTGAAAACTCTATCAAAAAGAAATTGTTGACCTATATAACTTCCTCTAAAATAGAACCTAACCAAGTAGAGAAGATTGTAATTTACATCGAATCACGAGGCAAATAAAGGCAAACAACTAAACTCAAAAATACAGATGGCATGAAACACCAAAGCCCAGAGAGCTGATCAATCAAACCAAGGAAGCATGAGAAACAATAGAAGAACCCCCCTTAATGTAGACAAGGGTGAGGTGATTGGAAACTTAGAAAGTGGGCCAATATCTCCTACAAATGGAAAGAACCAAGAACATTGAGAGTGAGCAAGAGGTACAAACACCTATAAAGGCATGTGTAAATCGAAACATCATGGGGCTAATATCATGGAATGGATACTCACTTGACAAAGGAAGAGGGCACTAAAAGGAAAAAAACTATCCCCCCATGGCACTTTATAATGTAGTACAAGTATAATAAATCACAATGATGAGAAAGGTCCCAAAAAATGCAAGGAGTGGCACTTTAACTCAGTGTGTTTGCATAAACATGCATACAAACGATATCAACAATGATTAGAAAAGGAAAAGAGTTGTTACAATAGATAGTACAACCCAAAAGAAGAAATCTCATGCCACGAAAATGATCCTTAGACCTGAAACATCCAAGATATCCACCATAGTGAAATAAAGAAAAAATATGATAGAAAGAGCATGGAGCAAAATATGGAAGAAAAACTAGTATTTCTAAAAAGAGGATTGAACCAACTTTCCAAAAATATAACATTTCAAAAAATAGAGTTGGGATGCTCAAGATATGCCCTCTGGAGTGAAAAATAGAACACCTAGATTTGAATGCCCAAATAGACAACCAAAATGCATCAAACCTCCAAATAACTTGAACCATCATGACGGGCTCAAAATCAGCTTTTCAGTGCAAATGAAAAAGTTATGGCTAAAAAACTACAAAAAACTTTTTAAAACAAACCAAATCATAGAAGAGATGGTTTGAAGGCCGTCAAATTTTGGCTCCAAAAATGCTAACATCACACCTGCGATTGTTAGACCTACTGCATCAGTACTTTGCTAATGTCAGCACTGTGAAACATCCTTTCCACTTTTAGTTTTTGTTTTTAAATAAAAACAAAAGAAAGTATGCAAGTGCTTTTTGAAACTTTTATTTTTATTTTTTTTTAAACATGCATTTCTTTTTGTAAAAAGTGTTTTCTTCTTTTTTTTGGTGATTTTTGATTTTTTTTTAATAAAAAAATAAATCGTTGCCTTGTGAAGTGTGCCCAAATCTGATAGCAATTTTTTGCCTCAAATTTCAATTGTGTCCAAATTGGACAAATTTTATATGGAAATAGGGGTTTTTGGGTGCAACAAATCCAATGGTGAGATCCTTTTGGGCTCAAAATGCACCGAAAAAATGACCCCCCTAGATCCAGTACAAAATAACTTTGAAGACTAAAATAAAAACACAAATCTGAAAGCCAAGCTAAACTTCTCATAAATAGAACGAGGGCATGAAGATCTGGAGCTCTGATACCATGTTTACGTTGATGAAATCTCAACCCCGCAACTCCCCAGAATCACCTGCATGCAAATAGCTGTCGCAGAAAGAGAGAAGCAAAAGATATGGAGGCTAAAATTGTCAGATCCATAGATGAAACATTCTTGATGAGCAAAAAAAGAAATTGCTATTATCAAAAGTGAATGAATAACTTATAGAGAGATCAATCCTTATAAAAGGAGATCAAAACCCAAAAGGGTACCCTAAAAAGTTACAAAGGGTAACCTAAAAGGTAAAATCTATTTAATAATTATTAATTAATTATTAAATAGAGAATGCAAAATGTGCATAAACTGAAATCTTAAGAAGGGAGAAAAGGTAATTTAATTAATGAAATCAAATTAACCTTTTTCTCTAACACTTACCTCCTGGTGATGTTCTCCCTTATTTCTTAAAGTCTTGGTCTTTTATTCCAAAGGACTCACCTTTTTCAATTTTGTTGACTCCTTCAAATCCTAGATCAGTTGCACCCTTAGTCTTCCTTTGAGCTTTAAGTTAGTCTAAATTTATAAATATTTCATTATAATTATTTAGTCTCTCATTTATTTCATTTGTTTTTTTAGTTTTTCAATTAACTAGGGCACTTTTCAACTAATTTCTTTCTTTCTTCAGTCAACACTTCAATCAATTATTTCTTTTCATGATCATGCTTATGCAAGATACTACTTTCTTGTCTAATAAACTGACATTCTTCTTCCATCCAAGTCCTCTCATCTTCTTTTGTCCTTACCACTTATTTTTCTAGTTACTAGACTTCTAGGGAAACTATTAGTGCCTTAGCTACTTCATCTCTGTCAAAATGACATTTCCTTTGTCATCATGTGCTACACTCATTCTTATCACTATTTTCCTGTGTTCCTTCTTCATCAATGTTATTATTTTCGTTAGTTTCCCATTGTCAGACATGAGATTAATTATTTCTTTTTCAAATTCATCTAATACACTTTTATTCTTAAGTTATTCAATAAGTTCATAACTCTCATTGAGTTTCTTCATGAGTTTATTTCTCTTACCCAATGACTCTCTCAACTTATCCTTTAAATCCTCAATAGTGTCAAAATATTCATCAAGCTATTTTTATAGTCTCAATGCTTCCATTTGTTCTTCCCTTAATTTTCTAAGCTATTCTTTGTTAGGTCCTAAGCTCTAATACCAAATTTTGTCCCAAATTAGTTCTGAGAAGGGAGGTGAGTCAGTAAAAACTTTCAAATAGGTTAATTGAGCCAATTTGTCCAATACTTTAACAGCTAATTCTTAACCCAAAAAATGATGAAAGAAACATAAAAAGACCATACAAGATCATATAAGAGAGCATAAATCAATGTCACAAAACTTTTATAGGTGGAAACCCTTGATGAGAGGATGAAAACTACAATAGGAGTAATATACCCACTAGCCTTTCCTTGCAAGTAAAAGGGTTCCCTTTTGAATGCTACAAGTGTTAATTCTAAGAATATATCCTATTAGGAATGTATATAATATGTTAGGATTGCATAAGCCTGTTAGGGTTACCTTGTTAGAAGATATAAGATCTCTTTCTAAGAGATGCTTTGCTAGGGGATTTTCAAATACTTACAATCAAGCCTATCCAACTGAAGGTTTACAATATTTTCCATGGTAAGAAAGAAAACTAAAGTTTTGATCTAAAATATGGTACACCTTACCTTATTAATCTTTGTGAAAACCTTGAAGATTCTTGGATCTTCTCTATCTATGTTGAATTTCACCATGATCCCTCTGTATCCCTTTCCACACTTGTTGTTACACCCCTATTACACTCAACCTGTATTTTTTTTCCTTTACTCTTTATAACTATTTTTCTTCTGTGTTCTCTTGTAATGACTCTTTCCTCTCAAAATTGTGTACCACAAAAAACTAAGTGTTTAATTCCTCATTTATTTTTGCAATGTCCAGGCGCCAATGCTCCATTCAAAAAAATAAAACTAAAATTACGAATTGAAAATTTGAATCCCATTTACAAAATTGTCATAGAGTACACATTACTATCTATACATAGGAATCTAGCCTTATAGGTCTATCAGTTCGCCAATAACCATATGAATAGCATTTTTCCTCCATCCTTCAAATGTTTTGACCTTGATGCCTATCACATCACTCTCTAGCTATTTTTTTGTCGTGTTACATCCTTGGTGACCCTTCATGCTTTTCCTCAATTCACTATTCATTGTTCCTAGTTAAATGTTGTGACTTAGACTAAGTTACCTTACACACCATAACCAATGCATGCTTCTACTACAGGTTGTACTAACTTTCAACCTCTCTATGTTCTCCAATTGGTTCCCAATCAATAAAAATACTTAAAGTCTTGTGATGCTAATTTTTAATCATCACCATTTGCCAATATTTCTGACTACGTTCAACACATATAGCTCCAACACAAACTCCATCTAGGGAGAATGCACCTCCCTATACCTAGCCAACTTTAGATCTTCTCAAGAAGCATGACGATCAATATTTATCGACTTTATCATGTATCTTATTATTTTAATTCATAAGATGTTTCCTTAGATGATTCAAACCCAAGTGAGAAAGGGAGACATATAATGCCTACTACGATGACTTATGGAGATTTAGAGACACCCACCCACCTTGTGCAACATGAGACACTAGTAACTTTATAGATACATGTCTAGTTAATTTTTATTAAATAGTTATTTTATTTTTTATATGTATGCATGTGATAAAAAAAATTCTTTAATTGCACATAACCTACATCTACAACTCAAGAGGCTAGGTATGTAGATACACCAGAGCACCCCATTCATCATGAGACACAAGTAAATTTAGATTTCTAGTTATGATTTATAAAATAATTGTACTTAATCTATTTTATGCACATGCATGCCAAATTTTCTTCTTTTATTGGATACAATATTCCAGGTCTCATAGAGTTGGATCACATCATGGATCAAGGCAAGGCCCTACATGATATATTTTTTTGTATCATACCATATATTGTGTGAACATTCATGATAGTATAAACAACTGAGACTTGGATTAAATATTATTGTTTGTCAAAATTAACTATTATTATTGTTAAGCTCAAGTAGATCAAACCCAAGACCTCCTACGTGAGAGGCTCACAAGTTACTGTTGTGTTGTAGGCTCTTCCCTGTGTTGGGTGAACATTTACATTTATAAAATGCATATTTCATATACATGTGTGAATATTTATATTTATACAACACATGTTTTATTTACATTTCATATTTGTATGTTATGTGAACATTTATATTTATAATAAAAAAATTATTTATATTCATATAATTTAAATTCTTATGTAGTCATTTTTATTTCATAGATCTACAAAAAATAAAAAGTGTTTATAGAGAAAATAAAATAATGCAATATGTTGATTAAGGGGATTATTATGTTAATGATGGATATAATCAGTAAAAAAAAAAGGAAATTACTATGTTGACAATAGACAATAATTAAAATGTTGATGTAATAGTCAAGAATCAATTTGATTAATAACACAATATGTATATTTAAGGGGATCTATTAAGAGGATGAGATTGTCTTATGGGGATTTTTAAGTGGAATAAGAAAGCATAGTTATATAAGACATATAAGAAATGGCATATATGAAATAAATAAGAAATGACATATAATAAATATGTAAGAAATGTCATATAAGAAATACACTTATCTAAAGTAATGAAATATAAGAAATATACCTATCTAATGTAATGGCATATAAGAAATACACACACACACACACACACACACACACACACACACACACACACAAATATCTCTCTCTCTCTCTCTCTCTCTCTCTCTCTCTCTCTCTCTCTCTCTCTCTCTCTCTCTCTCTCTCTCTACATGCATGCATACATACATACATACATACATATATATAAGAAAGTGATGTATTAAAGTAATACATATAAGCAATGTATTAAACTAAGGAAATATAATCAATTGATCTAAGCTAAATTTCTTGATACACATAGTTTGGATTCTCTCTATCTTTAATAATCACCAACAATTTTCCATGCTCTTTAATAGGTAACCTCCACTTTTGGCTGCCACATCCTTTTTTAACAATATTTCAAACTCTATTTTTGTGGCTATAACCAAGTGACTGTAATGTAGAGCTATTTGGCCACATATGTATTTAATAAATTTTACACTATTTTGGTCAATCTTTATTCGTTGATAATAGGTATGTAAAAAATTAACATTAAGGTCATTAGTATCTTAACAATAGAGATAACAAATAATGATTAATAATTTATAATATATGTATTAAATACTTCTATGGATGTATTAAGGGGATAGTCCATAACTTCAATAACAATCTACAATATTTTTCATCATTTTCTCTCGCTTGCATCATTATGATGGATCATGTAGTGTGACCCAAAATGTTGATGTAAAAAATATTACACAGTCAAATCCAAAAACTATATATCAAATGATTAGATATGACTAGTTATGACCATCTATAGTTACTTTTGTCAACTTGTATTTTTCTTTGGTGCATCTTAGTAGATAGTATCTACACCTTTCACATTATTAGGATATGCAACCATAACAAAAATATCACCTATATGTAAAATGAATGTAATAAATAAAAATGTGAAAGATTTAATGAATTTGAGTATCACTTATTATTCAAATTATAAAATTAAAAGTAAGGAAACATGTTTCCATAAATGCACGTGTAACAACTAAATCAAAAGCACATTTGTAATCACTTGAATAGATAGGATTATGAATGTCTATGTGATTGTCATCATTTTTATAATGAGGAATTTTGATAATCTCTTTCATATCCCATTGTGAAACATAACCATTTGCAATATTCTTGCATTAACTCATTACATTATTTTGAACGCAATCAACACAAAAACATGATTTTTCTCTGACTTGAATTAGTGGAGGTTTGTGTTATCTTGTAGTCATCACTTGATATAAGTTTCTAATACCAATAATTGATTGATAGTTGTAAGTATTAGATTGAATAGTATATTCGTTATAAATATTCAATAGTTGTACATTTTTAGGTCAAGAGTTATACAATATGATAAAATAAACATAAGATTGATTTTTTTTAAAAAAATTGAATAAGGTAAAATTTATTTTACCTTTCACTTCCCAGAAATAACATTTATTATGTGTTGTATCCTAACTAGAAAAAGAGTTTGGCACCATTCAACAACATCATTTTTATTCTCCATTTTTTTTTATCGGTATCATTCTCTATGTTGTTGCATGTATATGAAAGAAAAGTTTATCAATTTAAAATAAATTAATAATTTGACTAGAAAATATACTTATACATCAAGTTATAGTAAACACCAACTTTGTACCTACAAGTTCATGTTGGAAAAGTGTATTCTTTACACATGCTCTTTCTCCATCATACTCTCATTTTCCATTTCAACTTTCATTGAAGAAATACCTAATCAACTTAGTTCATTACTTCTGGAATGTTTCATGGGTAGCCAATTCAATTCTTTTATAGATTTAAATTGCCTTAGGATAACATTATCAAATTTAAGTCTATAGTTTTTGGTTTCTGGCTTTTTGCTTGTTTGTTTTTCTAGCCTTTTGGTTGGCCATAGTACTATGGCTGGGCTTTTGTGCTTATTATCAGCCTTTTGATATGTATGGATTGTGGCTGGGCTTTTGTTGCTTATTATCAGCCTTTTGATTTGTTTTAACTTTTGGGTTTCAGGATCCCTATAAAACCTATGTTTCTAATAAAAAACATTATCAAATTTATTTAATCAAAAATTACAAATTTTTCATTTAAATACATATACAATTTAAAAGTAACTTGAATATACTTATACAACCATTGCACAAGATCTTAAAAAAATTATTGCAAAATAATGAGCTACATAGCTTGTATCATGAACCCTATCATTGTTGATACAAAAATAACCTCCTTGATGATAATGCATTCATCTAGATCAATACTTTCTATCCCATCCAAATTAAATTACGCATGTCTATAGGTAACTTACACAAATATAGTAACTTGATTGGAATGATAATATTTAGCATGAATTTCTAATTGAGGGGAAATCACATAGTTTTCAAAAAAATCTAAAGTTAATAAAATATGTTTATGTGGAAGATAGTTTTTTTAATCTCACAATTATTTAGTTTTTCATCTTGCACCTTGACAATGTTGGATATATGGATAAATAATGGTATAGAATTTATTTATAAACTCAAGGTATGGAAAATTACTCTCCTTTAATGCAATATTTTGTAAGATAATTAAGGGGGAAGGGAATTAGTTATCTTTAGGCCATTAAAAATAATCCACCATGCTTATAACAACTTAGAATTCTTAGCGATTCACTTGATAAATACGTTAACTCACTCAACTATAAATTGGTTAAGAGATTTCACCTTCCTACTAAGTATTAGCTTCATTAACTGATTTTTAGAAATAATAATAGTTTTAACGTGTGAATTGAAACTAAGATGTAAAACATTCATCCGTGCGTTGACACAAGTATTTTTAACATGGAAACCCAGTTAGGGTAAAAACCACCTAAAAATAGCCAGAATAATTTTACTCTTCTGAAGTGAGCTTGGGTAAGAGTCAACATTGTTAAAGGTTACACACACACTTGCTAGGTGTGATCCTATTAAGGGATTTTTAGAAAAGATGATCTAGACATTATCACCCTTTAATGAGTGACCTATCTAAAGGTCTTACTGTAATCAACTAAAAATTGGTCATCTAGACTATGAACCCCCTTTCTAGCATTTTTCCATAATTTATCTAGTGGTTATTTTTTATCAAATTCTCAAAAATCTATTTATTCAATTATAACCTATGGTATGACCACTTTATCCCAAGTTCATATTTAATTAAAAGAACATGTCCCCCTTTTAATTAAATAAAATTCCCCACTCATTTCTTACCCTAAGTGTGCACACATAAAGCATTATTCTTATTTTAGAAATAAAAGAAAAGGCATTTTTGTCTACACATGAATGCACAATTTCCTATGTGAGAGGAATCTTCTATTTTAAAATAACTTTAATTCTCCTCCACACATTTCAAACCCTCTCAAAATTCAACCATTAATTGTGATTGGTTGAGATGCTTGTGCACATGGATCACTCAAGATGTATTCTCCTCCCTTGATTATTCCTCTTTTACCTCTTAATCTCTACCATCCATTTTTCTTTAAAAGGGAAGGCTCTCTCCTCATTCAAAAAATCTTAGTCTCTCATGCTATTGTTACATTGCAAGTTTTCTTGGTGATTTTAGAGACTTGGAGCATTCTTGCATTTTTGCATTTTAGCTTAGCTCTCATTATACTTACATTATGGCATACTTTTTGGCTTAGTTTTATTTATGTTTTAGCTTTGTTCTCTTTGTTATCTTGCATTTCATTTAGAATAGCTTGCATTTGTATTACATTTTATTCTAGATTCTTGGATATTCGCACTCTTGCCTCTACTCTTTGAATCTCTTGTTCTATGGTGCACCTTGCAAGGGTTGCATGGTTTGGTTCATTTGAGAGCCACCATCTCATAGCCTTTGCACATCATAGATAGAGAGCTATAAGCCGACTCTTGAGAATCCTTCTTCCATGGGTTTTCTCAAGAATAATGGTTTATAGAAGTGTGACACTTTTATGCACACACTTACAAACATTCTCATCAATCTCACCTTACAAAAGGATTTATAAATAAATATTGTTAGGTCCACTCAGTTAAGAGATTTTCTGATACATTAGAGAGTAATAATGAAATGATCTGATAAATATGCTACTCACTTTTCTTATTAAGACCTCCATTTTACACACATCTTTCCTTCACTAGTTTTCCATCACATCAACTCTTCACTCCACCTTTATTCACACTACATATCTATTTGGTATCAAATTCTTTGGTAGATTTTCCACAACTTGACTAGCAAATACACCAATAGAATTTTCCTCTTTTTTGCTTCATTATATACACATATTTTTGCTACTTCATTAGGATTTTTCTACTTAGTCAAAACCATTTGATTATCTTCCAGCTCAAATACATTGAATCTAGATGCTTAAGAAAATGTTTTAACCTTAAACTTTGTTCTTTACCTTGGATTATAAAACACGCCTCAAACTTTGTTCTTTACCTTGGATTATGAAACACGCCTCAAATCTTCACCATCTAATCTTTCCTTGCTTACTCCACCCATTGATGTTTCTAACTAAATTTTTCCTTATCTTGGAATATTCTAGAATAGTCCAAATCTCCACTAGTTTTCAAGTCCTTTACTTGATCTTGCATAAGTTATACTTTTACAGAATTGTATTCTTACTTTGCGAAACACCTCCATATATCGGTTAATACTACACTTGGTTATCATTGATCTCGCTCGATACCCATTCTCTCAGTTTGGTAATACTATGCATTCTCATTTACCATTGTATTCTTTACTTAATCTTCCTTTCTTTTCATTCACCAATCTCCATTTATGGTTGAGTACAACTTACTATTATCTTCTCTTTTCTCTTTACAACTTTATTCCTTTCTTTATCGACAAAAGTAACTTTCTTGTACATAATCTTAACTCTTCATCAAATAATATAAAATAATAAAATTAGTATTATCTTTCCATAGACCAATTCATTAGTTTCAAATTAGGTTCACAAACTTAACATCACTTCTTTGTCTCAGTTTATAATTCTATCATTTGTATCTCTGTTCAACACCACATACTTCAAATGATTGCAACTTACATGAATTAGCATTATGTCTTGCCTACTTGATAGTAGTGATTCATATCCTTCATTATTCTAATCTTGACATCAATGAAAATATAACAACTTATATAACTCTTCTACATACAACTCATAGCTCAGTTCTGTTCTTGTTCCTCATTAGCATCACTTTATGTCTAACAATCTCTCTCTATCATGTATCAACATCAATTGTGTCTAACAACCTCTCCATTTGATATTGATGATAATACATAATGAAACATACCATCCAATACCAAACTTCATCAACAGTACATCTCTTTATCTCAATCTCAATATCTAATGGACAATACTCTCCCTTTGATTATGGCTTTTTGTATTTCTTTATTTGTCAACAATCATCAGTGTGTTCTCTCTTTGACAACAATCAACATTCTCCTTTTTACTACATATTCATATACCCGCCCTTAGATTATTCTCTCCAATACCTATATATTTCATTCAATTTCATCTCTCTCTTTGATAAAAAAATCAAAGGCACCAATAAACCTTATTGTAAACTCATTCCTCATGTAGTTGTACCTTGTACCTTTTATGTACAAATCAATTCTATTTCCTTGTGTTTTGATTACGTAGAAATAGGTTTTAAAGGACCCAAAACCTCTAACAAAGTCTCAGATAAATAAATACATAAAAGTTCAAATAGCATAAGGCCTCGAAGAACATATAGAAAAAACCAAAGAAATAGGAGGCCAGAGTACAACTATGCAATAAAAGATAGAAAAAGGACAACTCCCAAAATACTATAGGGTCTTCAATAGGTCCGCAGCTTGGTCTGCCAAAATGCTCATAATTTTCACAGAAGTTTTCATTTCGTCCAAATTTTTTGCTTCCACTCCTTTAGTCTTCTTGGAATTATCCATTGTGCACTTTCTTGGGCCTTGGTCCTTATTCACAACAAGGGAGTCTTGGCCTTTATTCTGTTCCATCTTGTTTAGCACAGTACTAAAATTATCAGCCACAGTCTTCAAAATAATGCAATTTTGATCTGCAAGTTTCTTGACTATTTTCTCCATGTTACTCACTCTAGCATCCAGACCATCCATCCTTTTTTGAATATCTTTTCTTAACTCATCAAGGTTCCTATTTTTGGTTTTAATTGTTGGCACAAACTTCATCAAGTTTTTTACCTCTTTTGCATTGCCAATAACCTCAGAGAGCCTATCAATATGCTGACCCAACATTTGCTCCCCCCTTGTTGTCTTGTTGAGCTTATCAAAGTCCCTTGAAATATCCTAGATTTTTTGTTTAAGGGTACCAATATCCTTCATAATTGACCCTGGGTTACCCATGATTCCCTTAAGGAACTTCTGTTTATCCCGTTCCATGTTATGTTCAAACTAGTCCTCTTGCTCCTCCTATTTGTTTCTATCCAGGTTCACCTGCTTGATATCATTGTCATCACCTACATCCTGAATCAAGGGTTCATTGCAAACACCTTTTTAATTTTTCTTTCCATTCTCTTAATTAAGGGTTCATTGTCAAAGGGGACAAAATCCCTTTTCACATTCTTTCCCCTGTTTCTTGAAACCTTTCCTAAGGTTCCTCTCTTTTGAAAACCCTTTCTCTGCTCCTCCTTATAATCACTATCTTTTTCTGAATCACTCTCCTTTTCCTTCCTTTTCTTCTTGGAAGAGCTTCCCAAATCACCTTTCTTGTTCTTCTTATAATCAACCTCATCCTCAATATCCTTATCAAAATTCTCCTTAGAATCACTACCCTCTATCTCATAATCAAGCAATTTCTTACTCTGCCTAGGCTTATCCATATTTTTTGACTTTAGTAGGTTCATTATTAAAACCATTAACCCCTCATGGAAGGTGTGATCTCCCTCAAGATCATTTTGAAAGGCAAGAATAGAATTACCTAGAGATTGTTTGAGGTAAAAAGGAAAATTTATCCTAACCCTATGCCTAAAATGGTTAACCAACATGAAATGGTGACCATATATCTTAGTGAAGTACCCATCTAAAGTAAAATAGTCAATAACCACAAACATAACAAATCTCCAAGGGGGCAAAATGGAAATAGGGCTAAAGTAGGAATTACCTATTTTCACCAGTCTGTTGTGTTCCTTAGTTGAATCTATGAACTCATTGACCGCCTAATCTGAGAGTTTCCTATCCTAGTAGTAATTAATACCCTCCATATCCAGCTCCATAGCTTTAGCTATGATATCTTTAGAAACCTCCATTATTTGATTCCCCACCAAATCACTCCCATCTTTCCATGTCTTTATGAAATGTTGGGTTGTGGTAGGGTTGCTTCCTTTCAATTTTTCCATAAAACTAGTAAAATTCCCTTGCTCCAGTATGTCCCAAATTTCTCTCTTCTTCCTCCACCCTTTGCAACTTGTGAATTCAATTCTTTTTCTCCTTCCTCCCATCTTATCTCTAAGAAAAATTTTCTCTCTTCTTAGAAAAACCCTCTGCAATAGAAAATCATAGTTGATATTGTAACCAAGGAAATTTGTAGGAAAAAAGACCCACAATCCATCTGGTATTGATTGGTAATACACTATCCTTCTCATAATACCCTGTTGCTTCCCAGTTATGCCCATATAATTATTACTCCTTCTTGGCGTATTCATCATTAATGAAACACTTTTGCTTACTTCTAGCTTTGTCATGCTTGATCAACAAGCACCCCTCAATAGGTATGATATCATTATGATTCCAAATTAAATTTTCATCACTCTTGCATGCCACATTAGCCACCCAGTCAGCAACTTGGTTCGTTTCTCTATAATTGTTAGTGACAACACAAATTTCAAAGGAGTTGATAAGATCTATGGCCTTACCTATAATATTATTAATAGTCCAAGAAGGATTGGCAACTTTTTTAAGATATTTAATTATATTAAAGGAGTCCCCCTCAAGCCATATCTTATTCAAATTCAAACTTTTTGCATAGTTAAGACCATAGAGGTCCGCACTTGCTTCTATCACATGGTTAGTTTGAACTCCAATAGGAATGGTCATTCCACCCACTCTATCCCCATTAGTATTCCTAAAGATGATACCACAACCAAAAATTCTTGGGTTACCCTTTGAGGCCCCATGAAAATTTATCCTATACCAGTCCATTGGGGGACAATCCCATCTAGCTAGATCCCTAAGATTAGGACCAATTTGCACCAAACTAATACCATTCAAATTCCAATTCTAGAACATTGATTCTTCCCAATAATTTTGAGGTTGGTGTCCCTTTCCACAAGATCTAATATTCTCAGTCACCATATTCTTAATCTTACAAAATACTTGATCTAGATTAGATGCTAAACCCCTAAACATCCTATCATCATGTTCCTTCCATATGCCCAAGCAAAGGAATAGGAGAATAAAATCTCACAATCTCATAACCAAGGTGTTGGTAGAGGGTGACTTCCAACCATTGAAAAAATCTTGAACCATAGTAGGGAAAACCCAAGTAATATTCAACAAACCACAAACTTTTTCCCATAACCTTCTAGTATAAGAATAGTGAATAGTCATATGGTTAACCAATTCAATAACATTCTTACAGACATAACATCTATTAACTATGTTGAACCCTTTCTTCAATAAGTTATATGTTGTCAAAATTTTATCCTACAGAAGAATCCAAAAAAAAATGCTAACTTTGGGAGTCATACCTTTAAACCAAGCTTTAGCCTAACAAGGCTCATGATACTCTTCAAAAGCATTAGCATACATCGAGGACATAGAAAAAAATCCATTAGGATTATATTTCCATATCAGAGAATCCTCCTTGTGGCTTGAAAAGATAGCATTCAGAATCTTGTTGAGATCATTCAAGTTTCTATCCACTCTCTTAATGTCCAACCAATTATTCTCCTCCTAATAGTCTTCTACAAAAATCTCAAAGAGATTCTTACACTGCTCCATTAAATCATTCCACCTTTGATCAACACTAAGGGGGTGATCAAGAATCCAAATATCATCCTAAAAAAGACTAGTCCTCCCATTTCCCACCTTCCATATGATCCCTTTCTTAATAATTTATTTATTTTTTGGAGCATGTTTCCAAATCATTGAACCCCCTTGAAAAGTTTCGTTGTTAAGGAAGTGTTTAAGATTTTGATTCTCCCTATTGTATTTATCGTTCCATATATCACACCATTCACCTTCCTCTTTATGCGATCTCCATAACAACTTGGCAAGCAAAGAATCATTCATAGTGGCAACTCTTGTAAGGCCAAGGCCACATTTATTGAAAGGCATGCAAACTTTCTCCCAAGAAATCAGGGCTAGTCTTTTCTTTTTTTCCATACCCCTCCATAAGAAAATCTTCTAAATATTTTCAATTTCCTGAGAAAACTTTCTAGGGATCTTAAAAAAACTCAAGGCATATAGTGAAACATTCTATAATATGGATTTGATGAAAACAACCTTATCGGCTTGACTAAGGAGGGAACCTTTCCACCCTACTAACTTTGAATGAATTTTATCAATCAATGAACTCCAAAAGATCTTAGGTGGGTCCATACAAAGGGATAATCCTAGATAAGAACCCAGTAAGGTTCCAATCTCACAACCAATAATTCTTTTAATTTTATTCTATCTATTATCATTAACATTGATAATATATATCACAGTTTTGTTCCAGTTAATAATTTGACCAAAAGCTTGCCCATAATCCTCCAGAGCATTCTTTATGTTTCTAGCATTTCTAACTAAAGCTTCTCCCATCACTATAAAATCATCCACAAATTGTTGATGAGAACAAATTAGCTCTTTAGACAAGGGTTTGAGACCAACAAAATCCCCCACAGTCACCTTTTTTTCACAAATCTTCCCAAGCATTCAACCATTAGAATGAAGAGGATAGGTGAAAGCAGATCCCCTTGCCTCAAACCACTAGAAGCCTAGAAAAAAGGAGTTGGTGAACCATTCACCAGCACCAAGAAAGTAGCAGAAGAAACTAGCATAAGGACCAGTTTCCTAAATCTCTTATTAAAACCAAAAGCTTCTAACCTCTTTGCAAAAAATCCCAGTCCACCTTGTCATAAGCTTTGCTTTGGAATCAAAGCAAGGAAGGTACCATTCAATTCTTTAAGAATTTTCCTAGAACCAATGAATTCCTTAGCCCCATTACAAACATCTTCACGGATGATATACCAATACTTATGGAAGAATAGGAAAGGAAACCCATTTGGCCCTAGTGCCTTGTCTCCATCAAAGGGGAAAATAGCCTTGGTAATTTCTTCATTAGATGGAATAAAAGTGAGAGATTTATTCTAATCCTCTAATATACAGTTTGGGATATCCCAGTCCACCTTTTCATAAGCTTTGCTTTGGAATCAAAGCAAGGAAGGTACCATTCAATTCTTTAAGAATTTTCCTAGAACCAATGAATTCCTTAGCCCCATTACAAACATCTTCACGGATGATATACCAATACTTATGGAAGAATAGGAAAGGAAACCCATTTGGCCCTAGTGCCTTGTCTCCATCAAAGGGGAAAATAGCCTTGGTAATTTCTTCATTAGATGGAATAAAAGTGAGAGATTTATTCTAATCCTCTAATATACAGTTTGGGATACAATCCAAAAACATATTCTTCTTCTCCTTGTCTAGATTGGGATCACCTTAAAATAAATTACTGAAAAAATCCATGGCTTCCCTTTTAAGAATCTCCTCATCCTCCATAGTACCCCCATTAGCATTGACTCTGGAAATTCTCTTATCCATCCTATGCTTCAAAGTAGTCATGTGGAAGTACTTAGTTACTTTCACCACTAGTACATTTGGACCCAATTTTTGACCAAGGCTCATCGCTATTTTTCTCCTCAAAATTTCAACCAAATTGCAGGTTGGTCAAAACTTTGATGAACACATTCATCAAAATTTTGACCAACCTGCAATTTATTCATCAAAATTTTGACCAACCTACAATTTGTCAAAATTTTGACAAGAAAAATAGCAATGAACCTTGTTCGAAATTTGACCAAAATTGGTCAAAATTTGGGTCCAAATTTACTAGTACGGCTTCTTCACAATTTTAGGAAACTCTTAAAGAGTGAAATCTTGCATCACTCATAAAGAGATATTTGAATAAAACATGAATTGATGTAATCCTACATCTTCCTTTAGCAAAGATTAGATAGGGGAATGACCCCTTGTTTACATCTTAGATATTCAAAGGTATCTTTAGTTAAAGACTTGGTAAAGATATCAATAATGTGTTCCTTTGACTTCAGATACTCTAGCCTCACTTATTTCTCCTAAACTTTCTCTCTCAAATAGTGATACTTGATTGAAATATGCTTTATTTTTGCATGCATCACCGAATTCTTTGAAATGTTTATAGCACTTGTGTTATCACAATAAATTTTTATACAGTTTGTCACTTCCTCTTGCATGCCTTCTAGTAATTGTTTGATCCACACAATATTAGAAAAATTGATTGCAACCACTACATACTATGACTCAACTGTGGATTGTGAAATATAACTTTGTTTCTTTCTTATCCATGTGACCAATCTTTCTCCTATGAAGAAATATCCACTACTTTTTCTCTTTCTATCATCAACATTTCCTACCTAATAAACATCAGTATAGACTCTCAAGTCAAAATATCCATCTCTCTTGTACCATAGTATATAATGCTTGGTTCCTTTTAGATATCTAAATATTCTCTTCACAACAATCATATGTGTCTCCTTAGTATTAGAATATTTTTTTACCAGAGTACTCACAACATGTAGAATATTAGGTCTTCTATGAACAACATTTTGTAACTTTCCAATCATGATCTATAAAGTTTGTCCTTTACCTTGGTAGAGTCATCTTCCTTTGATAATATGTAACATGTGATCATCGGTGTACCAACTAGTCTTGATTTTTCCATGCTAAATGTCTTCAAAATATCCTTAATATACTTAGACCAAGTTATGAATATACCATCCTTAATTTTTTGAACTTGCAATCCAATAAATAATTTAAGACACCTTGAATTATTTTCTCATTTCATCAACAAATGATCTACAAGTTAGTTCATCATCTTTGAATATGATATCATCAAAAAATATTTTAGCAATCAAGATCTTATTATCAAATTTACTCTTCAAGTATAAATTACTATTCTCACTAGTTCTTACAAAACCAATTCTCATCAAATATGAATGTAACCTTTCATACCATTCTCAGGTGCCTACTTCAATATATATATTTACAAATTTGTGTAGTTTACACACCATATTTCTTTGTTCCTAGTCCACAAATAATTTAGGTTTCTCAATGTAGACTTCATCCTCAAGAATTTCATTCAGAAATGCAGACTTCACATCTATTTGATAAACCTTGAATACTTTCTAAGAAACATATGCTAGTAGTATTATCACTCATTATAATCTAGCAATAGGAGAATATGTCTCACCATAGTGAATTCCTTCTTCTTATGCATATCCTTTACAAACCAATCTTTATTTGTTCCTTGTCAATTCTTTATTCTCATTCAACTTATCTTAGAAAATCTACTTTGTGCCAATAACATTATTATCCTTAGGTCTAAGTACCAATGTACATGTATTTTTCTTCTCTATTTGATCAATCTCTTCATTCACAACATTAATCATATCTTCATTTTCAAGTGCATATTTGATTGTTCTAGGTTCACATTCACAAATCAAACATCTATTCTCTCTTAACTTACTTCTTATCACAATTTCCTCATCCTTGTTCCAATTCTCTAGTTCAGTGAATGATTCCTTCTAACATATTTTTCAAATGTAAGATTGAATCTCTATTGCTCACCGCTTTCTCGACTTGATGGGGGTTCAACAGACTACTTGGTTGTAATTTATTGTTTCTCAGTGACTATGTGCTAACACTCGATCACTCCTAGCTATTTTTGGGTAGGGTACTTGGTGCACCTTCTTGTACATACATAAATCTTTGATAGTCTTTAGGTTCTTTCTTTCTTCATCATTCTTTTCTACAAATTCATCAATTCTTACATTTTTACTTTCAACCATTTTGTTAGTAACTTTTTTCAAACATACTTTATATGCTTTGCTTCTAATGGAATAGCCTAGGACTACCTTCATCACTTTTAGAATTAAACTTTCCATTCTTAGCATCTTTTAGAACATAGTATCTACTTCTAAAGATTTTTAAATAGCTAACATTTGACGTATGCCCATACCAAAGTTCATAAGGTATTTTATTTGTACCTTTCTTTAATTGTACTTAGTTAACGGTGCAGACAACTATGTTAATAGATTCTCTACAAACTATTTTTGCAACTTCCTTCTTAACTAACAATGTTCTTGTACAATCCACTATAGATCTATTCCTTCTTTTAGCAATCCCATGTTGTTGTAGAGTCCTCAGTGCAAAAGACTTGTCTCTCAATTCCATTCTCATTGCAAAAGATAGTATACTCATCAGACATGAATTCACCCCCTTGTCTCTTCCTTGTATCGAAATATTTTTGTTTCTTCGTCTCTTCATAAATTTTTTTCCACTTAATCATAATTATTTTATCATCTTCCATCTTAGATACATTGAATCTAGAGACTTAAGAAAAAAAATTAAACTAAAAATTTGTGCTTTACCTTGGATTAAGAACCACACCTATAATCTTCGTCATCCAATATTTCCTTGTTCATTCCAGTCATTGGTCTTGCTAACTAACATTTTCCTTATCTTAGAACCTTTTATAGTCTAGATGTCCTCTCAATGTTTTCCTTTACTCAATCTTCCATAAACTATTCTTCTTTTACTGAATTTTTTTCTTGCTTCGCCGAACACCTCCATCACTCAGTTAATATTGTGTTGGGTTATTACTGATCTTGATTGGTAAGCATCCTCTCTTGGTAACATTATACTTTCTCAGTTGCAATTGTCTTCTTTACTTAACCTTCCTTTCCCTTCATTGCTTGACCACCATTTTTGGCTAGGTGCAATTTATTATTCTCTTCTCTTTTCTCTTTACAACTTGATTCCTTTCTTTACTAACATGTTGCTAGAATTTTAGTCCATCCCTTTTGAGCTTCTATTTTGATGGTTTTCATTGCAATTATGATTAATTACTTGTCTAGATAGCCCCTAGGTGGCTCTCTTCTCATCAAACTTCCTAAGGCTCTCCCTTTGTGTCCTTCATATGTTTCTATTGTTGCACTTCCCCTTATACCTCCATGCAAGATTCTTGTCATTCCATTGCATTAGAGTCTTAGTTGATCTAGGTGTAGGTGGGCTATTGTCTAAGCATCCTCCCAATGAGAAGAAAGTCCTATTTGTTCTGCAACTTTGTTACTACCTCAAATAGGCATGTTTCTTATGGATTCTCGCCTATTCCTCTGACTATTTGTCTTTGGAGAACTTCATTAAGAAAGAATTTGAAGAACAAAGTAACAATGGAATTTGTAGATATAGGAATAGTCAATTCATGATAAAAGACCAAGAGAAACAAAAATGTAAAGTTAAGAAACTCTCAAATCAAAGATCCAAAGTTAGAATTTAGTTCTATGCGAAGAGATAGAACTTTATTTTTTAGTTGCTCATCCTCTAGAAGAAAACATTTTCTATTTTGCTTCCAAAGCTAAGATGACCTGAGATCCATTTAGAAGATCTCATGCATTAAGTGGGACCAAGCCTAATCCAGACCGTTGATTTGCATTATTAAATAAGGAATATAAAGTCATCAATTCATCTCAAGGACATATATGGAAAAGTGACCAAAACAAAGGAAAAATGCTTCTAACTATTTCACTTTGGAAAGCAAGCATCCCAAGGGTGAAATCCATCTAATGGAAATAATCAAAACTTCTTATTTAAAGAACAAAAGAGATAAATATTTCAAAAGTGGAGTATAAAGATATTCTACAGAGATGCTAGGAAGATGCTTCTGGTGAAGTCACTTGTAAGGGTACGCCCCTGATACAAAAGAAATCAAGTGTTTAAATGATCATTTTAGAGAATGCATTCCATAACTTCTCCAAATTAAGTTGTGAAATTAAGAAATAAATTCTTATGTGGAAAAGAAAGAAACAAAGTGCCCAAGGTGTCAAAGGAGTTTTGCTTGTTCTACGATCCCAAATAAAAGGAGAAGGCAAGCTTGCAGAAAGATAAGTCTATGATTTCTCCTCTACATATAAGGATTTTTTGTGAGCCCTTGTTCTAGATTCTAAAGTAAAGAGGGGAGTTCCCATTAAATCAAATTCAAATAATTCGATAAGTAGCTAGTCTCACTACTATATGAGATTTAAGTGAGTGATATGATTATTGGATTTATGAAACTTCATATGGGTGGAAGTGGAAATTTTTAAATAACCATTAGCCATCAAATTTATTACAAATCCTACCATTATCACCGTTGGTTGTAATTTATTTCATTCCTTTGGTGCCAACGTTTAGATTTCTATATCTATATGATTAGATTTGTCCCAAACATACTTCTTCGTTGTTTTAATAGCTATTTATCGATCACTTTGTCCCCTTTATGAAATTGTAAGAAAATGGAAATCAGAGCAGTAGGGTATGATTGTCTAATTGATTTGGAAAATGAATTAAAGAAATATTCAAATACTTTGTTCAAATTTTATGATTTAGGTGATCTATAAAGAAGGCTCAACTCTCAATCAATTCACCCAATAACCCAATAATTGAAGGAGAGTGGATTGGTTGAAGCTACCAGATTCCCCATGGTCATGTAAGTGCCAGAATTGTAAAGGAATGTATCAAAAGATACAATCCAGAGAAAGAAAATATTGCTACTTGATTAGTCTATTTTGTTGTCTATCAACAAAGCACTAATGCAGTCTACATTTGGCATTCTTGTGAAGGAAGAATATGGTGATATTGACTTATCATCCTCTACATCAATGTTTAATGAAAAGAGCACTCTAAGAAGAGAAGACATGCAAATAACTTGGTTCTAAACACTTCATTCCAAAAAGAGTAAGATGCCAAAGACTCTTTTTAGAACTAATTTAAAAAGAGAGATTGTAGACATCTTGACACTATTGCTAAGATTGAAAAGAAAGGAGGAAATCTTAGATTTCATGAAACATCACTTCTTTTTGGTACAAGCCATATGTGCTGAGGGGCTACAGATAGATTGGGCATAGATTATATATGAAGAGCTTGCTTCTTGGCTAAATTAGGCCAAGGAATTTAGGAAAATCTATATGTCCTCATATTTGATATATTCCTTGGCCACACATCACCTCTAGCTGGGTCTTCCTAGCATTGAAGACTTGATGAGAACATGAGGGTGTATGAGTTCTATCCACACCTACAGTTGTAGAGGATATTTGAAGAATATGTAAAGGTTAATGATGCCTTTACAATGAGGCTATGTTGGGAATTGCAAGTTTGTCCTGAGCTAAGATTTGCACCTGAGGTTATATCAGCTACAGGCCAATTTAGATGTTATTTCATCCAATTCCCATCTTTCTCCTACCTGAGAATTGGTGCATTTGATGGTTTCCCCAAAAGGCTCCCTAGGTGTCCTAAGGGAAATGTTGTTCTTATAGAACTATGTAGACAAATACTAGAGATGAACACCTTGTGTTCTAATGTAAAGAAGATAGTTGAGACTTCTTTCCGAATAGTGGTCAGACCTTATTGTTGTGCTTCTAGGTCTGATGCCTGGAATCTAATCAAAAGCTTTGAAAGAAAGATCAAACTAATTGATTATGAGGTAATAAGGCCTCAGTATGACCCAATGAACTTTTTGAGAGATCATATGAAGCTTAGATATGCTCATAGACATGTCTCAGATATTAAAGATTATTAGGTTGAATGCTATGATGAATACCAGACCAGGGAGAGTTATTGGTCTAGGATAAAAATAGATGAAATTAAAATGTATAATGATGCTTTTGATGTTTGTGATCTTTTAGATGATGGCTCCTACATTTATCCTTCAACCTATGAACAAGTCAAGAAGACTCATTATATCAACCCTGCCTGAAGGTCCTCTTGTTGACACAATGGATGTCTCAATGCATAGAATCATCAAAAGGAAAAAACAAGTGGGTGGAATGGAAAAAAGTGAGGAAGAAAAGAATTAGAAGTGCAAGTTCTATTGTTTGGGTAGCTACCAGAATAACTCAATCAACTATTGTTGCGTCTAGGATTGTTGCTACTTCAACATCTAGCCAGTTCAACACAGTCTGTCAGTGGAGGAGGAGACCAAACTCCTAAAAAGAATGTCCAAATTACTCCACCTTGTGGAGGAGGATCTTTTCCAAACATGGAACGGGTTGGGGATGATGAGAAGAACAAAGAGAAGGCACGGGAAAAGACAATGTCCAGTCCATCCTCTCCTGTGCAAGTGATTAATTTGGATGGTGACAATAATCCCCTAGATGGTCAAGAAAACGATACATTACAGCAAGGTGATACTATAGCACTCTCATTTAACAAGGTAACAACTTTCCCCACTGCCACTCAAATCAAGGTAACACCCCTAGTGGTGAGGAAGCTCTTCGATCCTACAACCCTATAGTTAGCAATCAATGTCCTTTCAATTAAGTCATGGTTGGAAGAGACTATTTATCAGAAGAAGTGAAGATGTGAAGAAGTTGCCCCATCTAGAAACCTCATTGTGAAAGAAACTTCAGATCAGCCAATATCAAAGAAGGAAAAAAAGTAGAAGACTATATTGGCTCTATCCACTTATTCTTCTATTGGTCATATGCTAGTGGAGATTGCAGAATCTCTGAAGGAGGGAACATTTCATGAGATGAACACAAGTGACTTCCATATTAGAATTTTTGACATAGGAATTCCAATGCATGATTATATAGTCAACATTTGGAAATCAAAAAATGAGAAGATTGAGCATTAACTAGAAGAATTAAGGATAGAAAAGGAGGCACTCAAAGCCTCAAATAAGGTATTGATGGAGTACATCAAGGTTGCACTTGGAAGAAACTCTACAAGCACATTTGACCCAAGTACATAGGAGAAAAAGAATCTTCTGTTAAAGCTACAATAGGAGAGGCAATTCGGTCAAATTGGATGTGTTTGGATTGATCAAATGAAGGCCCAAGGTCCCCCTCTCATTGAGAACCTTGGAAACCTATTGTTAGACATTGAAAATTTGAGAGAATTGTCTAGTCATCAAACTTCAATGCACAAAGTATTAGAGAATTTGACATAGAAATTGGCCTTGTTGCAGGAGGTAAATTATATGAAAACTAATGTTTCTATGACCCATTGGATTCTTAAAATAGGCCAAGAACCATTATTTTATTGGAAGCAATCATTGGAGTTCATAGTTGAGAGCTTAGTAAAATCTAAAAATAAGCTAAAGGATGTACATGATTTAGTGTAGAAAGTCATGGATAAGATATTTGAACATATAAAGGTGTCAAATATCTAGGAACTTTCAGTGGTAGATTCCATTCTAAGGCGTGCATCAGAGAAGCTCCAATCAAAGATCGCTAGAGTTGAAGAGTTGATAGAGATTCACGATTACTGGATGATTCAAGCTAATAACATTATCATCCCAGGTGTCAATGAACTAAACAATGTAACTGATGCAATGAGAGCATACATAGCTAAGGTTGTGACCCTAAAGAAAAACTAATACTCTAACACTCTCTTTTACAAGTGTCACCTCTTCTCTTTCTTAGATTCTAATATTGTAGCTATTTTTGGCATTCTTCTTGTAGGCTAAAGTTTTGTAACTAATGACCCTCTAGTTAATCCTATTATTAGACTGATTTAGAGATACACTATAGAGTAATCATTAATGTAACTGGCTATTCTCATGAAGACCTATCAATGTAATTTTTTTGATAAGTTAATAAGATTAGGAAATTATTTTGTGGGCAAACCCCTATAGTTGGGATTACTATGTGAGAATCGGCATCTACCTCTTGAATTTACTATTCATTTGGTTTATGTATGGTACTTGGGATGAAATGTGATGTTAATGAAAACTGAGAAATTGTAGATAAACTTGGTTTTGTTTCTTTCATTTCAATGGTTTATAAGCTTTACTTTCTTCATTACAGTACTATCTTATTACCCTATTTTGTACATGTTAATTCATATGCATTTCTTTATTGTATGAGAAGTTTGGGATTAGGTTAATGAAAGTGTCTGAGTAGGAAGCAATCCAGGTATTTTCAAATCTCAATCACTTGGGCAATCTAGGTATTGTCAAGTTAATCATACTTTCTCCTCTTATGCAATGTGCATTGGTAAATAGTCTTGAATTTTGGTATCTTACATCTAGAAAATAGAATAAATTGCATTTTAGGTGTTAGATGAGTTTTAAAGTGACTCGTATGCTTTCATATCTGTGGAGATTGTGAGTCAAATTTTGAAATTGGAGAATTTGGTAAATACCTCTTTTGCTCTCTAGTTAAGAGCATAGCCCCCCAAAATTAGCTAATCTACTAAAAAAAAACATTAAAAATCTTTGCACCATGAGGGAGTTGTGCCTTTCAATTCAGCGGTCTCTGATAGATTACTATATTGACCCATTTTTTTGTTAACCCTTTTGTTTTCCTCCCACACTAGGCTTATTAGAAGTGAAGGTATCAACCAAAATCCAAGGAAGACAAACTGCTAACGAATAGGACCAAAGTAAATTTATTGTACATCATCTTAACTCTTTATCAAATTGTGTAAAACAATAAAACCAATATTATCTTTCCATAGACCAATTCATCAATTTCCCAATTAGGTTTACAACCTTAACATCACATATTCATCTCAATTTATAACTCTATCATTCATATCTCTATTGAACACCACATCCTTCAGATGATTGTAACTTATATAAAGTAGTATTATGTCTTTTCTAATTGATAGTACTAATTCATATACTTCATTCTAATAGGCTTGACACGAATGACAATATAACAATTGGTCTAACTCTTCTACATTAAACTCATAGCTTAGTTCTGACCTTGTTCCTCGTCGGCATCACTTTATATCTATCAATCTCTCCCTATCATGTATCAATATTTGTTGTGTCTAACATTTTTTTACATCCATCTCAAGTCTTAATTCAATATGTCTCATACTCAAATATCTTCCACAAAATTAGTTTTGAAATATCAATAACATTGATTTGATATAGAATGTTTGGTAAATATCCACAATCAATGCATGCACTTTTATGCATTGTACATTGAATTTATCTAAATCTTCTGATATATCTCATAAAATGGACTTCACAAATTGTATCATACTTCCAAGAATGACCATATCTAGATTAAGTATTGCAATAGATTTTTTGTATGATTGTAAGTATAGATGAAACTCAACATGATTTTGAAAACAAGTTTCACATACCTTATTTATGCGTACAAAATAAGGGCAGCCCTTCTCAAACATTCTTTGAGAATTGTTACACTTGGAAATTCTTTCTTGATTGCTCCAAACAATTCACTTTATATTATATCTACAAATTTTTTTGGATGTGCAATTTATAATATCATTCTCTTCATCTTTCATCTATATAGTGTCCCTTCTATTGGAAGAAACACAAGAGTAATTGGTCCAATATTCAACAACATGTCTTCTTATATCTTCAAAAATTTTATATTGTTAGGAAGTCGATAAATATTAACCTAGTTCTTTTCAATGATCTCATCTAGAAATTTTTGCCTATTGATATATCTTTGATTAATTCTTCTAAATATATCAATTGAGTAATTTAGAAATTACTTGAACCTTCTTTCTCTATGACAAGTTCTTTTTAGTAATCATATTCATAAATGATCTATATACAACACTTAATGCATCTATCAAATTTTGAATGATTATTTATTTTATATGACCTCTTGAGATTTTCTTATTGTTAATACCTAAAAACTTCAAAACATGAGTCATCTCTCTTTTCCTGAATAACTTGGAAAATAATTATGCTTTTCAAGAAGATTTTTTTTTTCATATTATTTCTCCCACATGCTTTTGAGATGTAGTTTAATTATACTTTTAGGTGCCATGTATTCAGATGAAAATTGACTAAAAAGATATTCTTCATCCATCTCCATCAAATAATCCAAGGCAAAAGCGACATTCCTAGATCGACTACCAACTTCTAGAACTTGAACAAGTTCTTCTTCAACTTTAGTCAATGGCTCTTCAATATGTTTTGTCCATCCTTTCTTCTTGTCATATATTTTTTGATCATACCATTTTGATCTTTTTCTTTGAGTCCTCATTCACAAAAAACTGAAATTGAGAGTTTCAAATCACTACCATGCAGAAGACTAATATTTTGGAGACTTCAATTCACCTACATGTATAAAAGTAGATATACAATACAAAATATAATGTAATCATAAATCACATTAGAAGTTATATATATTTTTAATCTATAATATTTCTCTTTTGACTAGAGCTACGAGCTAGTGAGGCCACAAATTTGGGGGACCTCATCCCCGAATACAACAACCAAGACCTATGAGCATAGAAGGCAAACATGGGTGCCAAGCCCGAGGGGCACAACCAACACACCCGACATGGGTCTGACACAAGGTCTATGAGCACTCCTAGCCCAATGACGATCTTAAAAGTTGACTATCATTCTCTCCATCTCCATTGGCGAGCGATCTCAACACCATGATCTCCTTCATGAGTATGCCATATACATGCACCTATCCACCACCATGTATGAGAACCAAGGTGGGCCCAACTAGCATTAACACTATTTTAGGCTAAGTAGGGATTTGAACAGACACAACTACACCACAAGGTGATCCCCTATAAGTTATATATTTTTAATTTAAGTCAAATAATTGATTTAAATAAATTATTTGAGTTACTTTTTATATTTAAATCAAGTAATTGATATAAATGAATAAAAGATTTGATTAAATAAAAAAGTAAATTAACAATATACTTAATAATTTTATACATAATTGATTTGGATTTGAAACCAAAAAATAATAATTTAAACTTTTAAAAAAATCAATTTAAAACAAAAAAAAAAAACTTAAATAAAATTAAATAATTTAAATCAATTTAAAGAAAAAATTTAATAATAATTTAATAATTTAATTTAATTAAAAATGCTTAAACATAAGCGTTTGGCTGCCCATATGATCTAGTCAAGCTAGCCATAATTCAATCAAACCTAGTTCAGCAATGCTTTTAGTCAAAACAAGTCCAACCAAAACTTTCTATGTGGTAGCCAAATCACCAAAAATTTCAAAAATACAAAACTATAGACTTCTACAAACCATTTTAATATCAAAATTTAGGTTTCTAATATTTTTTACCATTTTGTAGAGCTTAGAGTCAAAATTATGCTCATATGAATTTTATAAAATTTGAAGTAGAAATATAATATGTTATAATTGCAATATATTACAAGTAGGTATTTCAATAGTCAAGAATATTCTCATACAAAAAAAAAAAAATGCTAGGTGATATTAGAAAATTTTAAAAATTATATACTTCACTATATGAGAGAGTCATTTTCAAGATTTTTTTTTTGTTGATTGATATAGAGTTGATAGGGAAAATATAGTGAGATACAAAAATAGTCAAATTATGGAAAGTCCAACTTTGAATAGCTATAATAGACAAAATAGTCATCAAAATCAAATCTCTTTTTTATTGGCACTAGCTATATATGTATTCTAAAACCTATTTTAATATTAGATGAAAGTCCTTTATTTATATATACTTTTATGGTGGGAACTAGACCTCTCGTTTTACAATATTTTCTAGCAACTCAAAATATATGAATTTTTTCAAAAAACTTTAAAAAATAATAAGTACATAAATTTCATCCATTTCTACACATTTCATTAGTTTACACCATCTTCAAATTCCAAACACAAATATCATTTTTTATGTCACTGAAGTTTAATAATTGTTATGTTGTTAGCCTTTTCCTTTGTAAAAGGGTGATACATACTTGTACTTTTACCCTTGTATTGCAATTGTAACAAGAAATCTTATTTCAAATTTGATAATACATTGTGCAAAATTTGAAGTGAAGGGTTTTCTTTCAAAAGGGATTTTAAATCAATATGTTATCTAAATCATCTCTTTAGGTTTCAATTGATATTTCTTTACATGTCTTCCCTCCATGACTTATTGTTCTAATGGTGGAAATATGGTGGCCTTTCTTATGACACTGCTATGTATTCTTTTATCAAGAAATTAATTTTTTTTTAAATGAAAACTAAAGAAATGGGAAAATGAAGTATCAAGCACACTAAGATGCTATCACTTGTCAAATCTAGGATCTTGGTTTATAAGAGGATTGAAGAAGAAGAAAAGTATCAAATTATCATTGAATTGTAGTAATGGGAACTTAGGATGGAGATTTTTTGAAGTAAAAGGCTAGGTTCTAATGGCTTCAAGAGGGGAGTAAGAATGCTATTTTTTACATAAATAAATGCATGATCATCTGAGTAGGAATTGTATCTCCTTTTTGTGTAATGAAGAAGGAAAATACATTTTTCATCTCTACAAGCTATATCTCATGAAGCTACTAGGTAATATTCTACTTTTTTTGAATGATGAATCACCTACTACTAAGACTGAGAAGAACATGGTCCTAGTCACTCTCTAGTCACAAATGTGATGAATGATTCCCTCATGCATCATCCATATCTAAATTGAAGGATGATATTTTTGTGATGCATAAGGGTAGATATCCATACCCTGATGGTTTTCAACTAGATTTCTTATAGAAATTTTGGGATATTCTTATCTTAATTTTCTAGGAGTGGTATGTGAATCTTGTGACATAAAAAAATGTTTCAAGCCTTGAAATCTACTTTCCTTATTCTTATTCCCAAATAGGAAGGTATAAATGAGATTTTTTTTTCATATTTCTCTATGTAATGTGGTCTACAAAATCAAACCCTAACTTTCCACCATTGTCTTAGAAGAGAAAGAGGACTTTGTGGTAGAAAGATATATTTTGGATGGGGTGATAGTTTCTTCTTAATATATTCACACTATGGCTTCCATGGAGAAACCTATGTTCATCAAACTAAATATGGATAAATATTATGATGGAGTTAAGTGACACTTTTTGTAGAGGGATCACATGTCTTTGGCTTTAGTACAAAGTAGAATAGTTGGACTAGGAACCACATGTTACTTTATCCTCCTTCTCTATTATTCTTAATGGCAAGCCTTTTGAGTTATTTGAAACCTCTAGGGGTATTTTCCAAGGGGATCCATGTATCACTATTTATTTATTTATTATTATGCTCAATGGCATTAACAAATTTATTAAACCTTAGGTTTCCTAGGACCCAATTCATTGTTGGAGCTGGAAAAATAGTTTTCCCTAGCTTTCTCATTCCCAATTTTTGAATGATTTTGCTCTTCTCGGGATTAATCATTTACATGAAGTTTTGTCCATCACAAAATTGTTGTATATTTATTTAGCTGCTTAAATTTAAAAAGTCAATGAGAATAAATCCTCAATCTATTTTTTTAATACTCCAAAATATATCAAGAGGAGGATTGATAATATCTTGAGGGTCCAAATTAGGTCTATCTCTACTAATTTATATGGGAATTCCTTTTGTTGGTAGGAAACCTATGCTATACTTACAAGAATTTCTTAATATTTTGCATTATAGAGTAATAACTAGACTCATTGATGTATTTCTTTATTACTCGCTTCTTTAATTGGTTATCCAGAAACTTCTTATTAATAGTACTTTTGTACTGGTGGCCCTTGTGTATCTTAAGGAATTTGATTTCATCTTCTATCGATATCTTTAGAGTGGCATTAATTTGAAAAATCATAAGTGGAGCCTAATTAAGTGGGACTTTGTATGGTAACCAAAAAAAATTGGTCTTGGTCTTCATTATACTATCTTGAATGGGAAGGCTCTTGTAGGCAAATCACATTAGCATTGGTGTACTAATCAAAATAGGCTTGGAAATGCATTCTCATGCATAAGTATTTTCCAAGAATGATTAGTTGGATCTTTCTCCCTATCCTTTGAAAGGTAGGTCCTCTATAATTTAGCACTCTGTATAAATATGGGCTTAGTAGGTTAAGAGGGGCTTTTTCTAGATTTGCAATGGAGGCTCCGAACCTCCTTTTTGGATACATTATTGGAATGATACAATAACCCTGTTCTTTTCATATATCCACATATATATCCCTTTTGTGATTAATTTACACTAGTTGTGTAGGATAAGGTTGTACATTATAAGGATCTTCAACATCTATGCTTGGTTATTTGTTATAGATGGAAAAATTATTCTGAATTACCACTTAATGACTTAAAAAAGGGTCAAAATTAGTTAATTCATCTTTTTTCTTCTTAGGAGTGCAACTTATCAATGACTCATTAATAAAATACTATGTTTCTATAAGGTATTTAAAAATTGATAGATAGTTATTTGGATGAATTAAACTACCTTGGTAGAAATAGATATTGAATACATTTTCTTAGCCCAAATGCAATTTTTTCATGGGTTTGGTGATTCAAAATCTCCTTGCCTTCAATAATTTACATGAAAAAGCAATTTCATGGCCTCTTGATGTGTGTCTTGTGTTATAATAGTGATATTTTTATATCTCATTATACCATTCAATTCCTTTTTTGTAAGGATATATGGTACTTTTTCTAAGGATTTTAAGGCCAGGCTTGCTGGCATTTATCCACTTTATTTGATTTTTGGGCCTATTGGTGTAATTACCATACTAAAACCTCTTTCCATCAAGTTGTGTGAGCTCTTGTGAGGCTCTTTTATCATTTGGAATGTTTGGTTGGAAAGGAATCTGAGGATGTTTTAGGAAGCCAAGATGGTTCATTTACACTTGTAGTGGAAAATCCTCCATTTTCTTTGGGAGACTATTTTGGATACATGTGATTTTATTGGAGCATTAGATCCCAGAGATATTATTTTTGCAACCATCTTATTTTTCCTCTTCAAGGTGTTTCTCCAATTTATATTGGTCAAGTTGGTAGTAATGGATATAGGCATCCTTAATGGAGAATCAATTGAGAGGGTCATTGGAAACCCCCTCCTCGTGAAGATTTAAAAATTAACACTAATGTTTCATCTTGAGGAAATCTTGAGCATGTTGACATTGGTATATTTGGTCAAGATAGTTCTGGTGATATTCAAATTTTAATTTTTATTTTATTAAGGATTTTATATGAATTATTTGTTGGATTATGCAATTTCCCCCTCAAATGAAATGTAAACTCATACTAGAGGATTCTAGAAACTCCAGTTGGCTTACCAAACAGGGTTAGGTCAAATTAATATTTAGGTTTGTAAAGTTCTAGAAGTCATTTATGTTTAGATAGTTCTAGAAAAGTCTATTTGTCCTATGTCGACTAATTTAAATGTTTCTAGAAATGATCTAAGACCTCTATAAATAGAGGCATCATGTAATATTATTGATATGGACAAAATGTTTAATGAAATATATTAGTGCCACAACACATTGAGTATTTTTCCATTTTAGTTTATTTTGTCCATCCACCTTTCACAAGGTATATTAGATCTATCCTGGGTTTTTACAAGTGGTATTAGAGCCAGTGTAAGAAAATCCTATCACCATATGTGACAGATGAATCAAAGCCAGGTTAATTGGGAGTATTCTATCATTATTTTTTGACAAAAGCGGCTAATCAATGGATAGTTGAAGAAGTCTTGAAGGAATTCATTTGTCACCATTTGTGACAGCAAAGAGATTTTTTTATTTTGCAGAGCAAGGTTATTTGGAGAACCCTATCACCATTTATGATAGATGAAGCTATCAACAAGTAGCTGAAGGAAGACATGAATTTGATCAAGGTTATTGATGAATCTTGTCACTGACATTTGTGATAGATGAGGTAAAATTATTAGTGAATCGTGTGAAAAGAGGAAATTGTTGGCAGCCAATTGCTGACAAAAAATTTGTCAAAATTAAAGATTGTAGCCTTAGAAGATACTATTCATGAAGAAATTAATAGATAAGAAGATTATCGAAAAATGGCATTTTGGCCTCAGGTAAAAGAAAGGATTTGGATTTATATGCAACAAAATTTGAGGTTGAAATTAGGGGGGAGTGTTGGAATGTGTGATTTCCCCCTCAAATAAAATGTAAAATCATACTAGAAGATTCTAGAAACTCCAATTGGATTACCGAATAGGGTTAGGTCAAATTAATATTTAGGTTTGTAAAGTTCTAGAACTCATTTATGTTTAGATAGCTCTAGAAAAGTCTATTTCTCCTATGTCAACTAATTTAGATGTTTCTAGAAATGATCTAAGACCTCTATAAATAGAGGCATCTTGTAATATTATTGATATGGACAAAATGGTTAATGAAATATATTAGTGCCACAATACATTGAATATTTTTCCATTTTAGTTTATTTTGTCCATCCACCTTTCACAAGGTGTATTAGAGTTGTCCTAAGTTTCTACATTATTTAATGGAGGGTCTTTCCATTTTGTATGCTACTAAGCATTGTTGCTCTTTTGTTAGCTGGAGGATTATTTACAAGACTTATTTTTAGTTGGTGTTGAATATTGTTTAAATTCATTAAACTTGTGGATGTTATTTGGCATTTATCTTTGGTAATGAAATAAATTATTCAAATTTACAACTCCTTGGAATACACCAGTATTATACACATTCCTCGCAAGTGGAATGGCATTGTGGATTGTTTGGCCACATGAGCTCTAGATCAAATGGAAGCTTGGAATATAACGGATTAAGGGAAGTACCTCTTAATATGTCACATATTTGTTGGATTAATTAGTCAATAGGGACAAAGTTCTATAGTACTCTCTTTCTTGGGCACTCAATATGTTTTGTTTCTATCTTATGTTTGATCATGATAATTTTTTACCCCTATTTTAGTTCAAATATGTTATGGTATGGTACATCAATTTTTATCTCATTAAAATTAAATTTATCTACTTTCCATAATAGTTCCAGATCATATTTTATGTTTTGCATAAGTCATTTTCTTTAATATTTGTATGGGAAATAGTTTCTACACACCTTACTTCCTCACATGTATCTTTTTCTTTCTATTTTTTCCTACATTTCCTTACCATGCTTCTAGATTTATATCTTTTTAGTGGGGCACAATTCCCTCCACTAGTGAAATCACACTATCTCCTTTGCATTACCTTGAGATCATATTCCTAGACCCAATCTACCATTAGAGACCTAGTGCCATATGTACCTACATATGTATTTTTGACCATCAAGAGATAAATCACAACTTTTTGCTTACCAGTGTTAGGAGAGACCTTAATAGATCTTTATTTTATCTCCAAATTTTGTCTACTTTTCATTCTTTACACCTATATACATTTTACTTATCTATCAAACAATGCATTTATTGTAGTTACTATTTTACATGATTCACATTATGACATGCTTATATTTACCATACATTTAATTTTTATGTACATTTTTTTCTCTCATCTATTTTTTGGACAGAATCAATGCAATCAATTAAAGAGGCAATATTTTATCCCTAGCTCTCCTATATTGAAATTAAGAGAAGCTATAAATGCCTAGATAGAGACTCATCACCATGTTAAAGAATTATTGTGTACCACAAGATCAAAGTGTCTTTTGTGATATATCATCTCATGATCTTTGTGTTAGGTGAGGCATTATGACTTTCAATACAAGCGTAGTTCATAATCATATTGCATGATCTCTATGTTAGGTGAGGCATTATGACTTTCAATATAAGCATAGTTCATAATCCTATTGCACTACTTATGATTGTAAATTTTAGCTTCCAATTATCTTTATTTCTACTTACATTATAGAAGATATACTAAGGACACATTTTCATTTTTCCTTATCACAATAGAACTATTCATAATTAGACTTACAAATAAGAATTATATTCTATTTTATATTTTGAACTAACATTAAATTTGAATTTTCTATGTATAAAATTAAATTTTATTAATTTGAATTCATTATTACTTCTATATAATAATTAGTATTTTTTTAATTATCTTTATTTTCCTTTATTTTTCATTTTATATAATTATCTTAAATTACAATGGAGATACAAATATTTGACAGAAATAAAACACCCACTCACATCTCTTTAAAACACCAAAGAATGATTTGGCAAGGACAAATCAATAAACCTAAATGTCACTTCTCCTACAAATTAAGGTAGAATAAACAAGCATTCTTCTTTGGTTTGCTGATACAATTTGACTTGGGCATTTCAATCGACCTAAATATCATTTCAATCTGCATCCGTTAATGTGTAGTGCTACCTTAAGTAATTGTTGTACCTAAAGTGGAGAAATCTATAAAAATAACTTTTAAAAAGTCATGCAACTAACATGGATGGCATGGCCATTTCATACCTGGCTCAGCTTTTTCCTGCTATTATTCTCTATTTTCAAAAGCAATCTTTGAAGTGGATGATGATCTAGGCTATAAAGATAATCCTATAAACACCTAAAAAGTATCCTTGGCCTTAACAAACAAAATAGCTTTAAAAAGTATACCAGTGGCATGGCATGTAGAAGTAGATGTAGTTCAACCTAATCTAATCACAGTGGAGAGTTAGCTGAGAAAAGAAGAGTACATATTAAAAAATGAAACACAGTAAACTTTATATGACTTTGTTTAGTACAAGAAATTGCTGCAACTTTGGTACATTGAACAAAAGCCATCACATGGCAACCACTGCTTTTCATATATTCCCTACCACTTTGCTTTCTCATGTAATGTTCATAGGAAAAGCAGATGTACAAAATGAAGTGATACACACGCTTCATATAATCATGATTTTCCACAACTTGAGTAACATATACTCATCATGGGTGAACAGAATCTTATTAGATTGGTTGCTGTTGAAGCTTCCAACAATTACAAAACGTAGATAAAAATAGATGTATGAAAATCCAATACAAAAGCACGAGCCCTGCAGTCTGGATTTCATATATATGTGAACTCTTGCATTGTAAGAAGTGAAAAATTAACTTTCCATTGAGAATTCAAGAAAACATGGTATTCATAATGATGTTGTGTTGTCCATGACATTTTTTAATGACAGTCAAATTGTAGAATATTGTGGTTTCTTGTTTCTACAAAGGATCGACACTTTCAGGAACCAGCTTAGTCAAATGTACAAATATATATATCAATAAATAGTGAATTTGGAAATGCAGCTAATGTGAAGGTGAGATTATAGACATAAATAGGGAGAATTGTAGCGGGCTTTTGAGAATATGGTTGTTTTCTCTAGAGACTAAATGCATATGTGAATCACTACGTGGTAGATTTCTTTGAATGTATGAAACTCATGTATCAGGTTCCAGAGAGTACAGAAGCATGAGAAATGCAAGCATCCTTCACGTTCAATCTATTAATTAGTCTTGTCCTTAATCAGGTTTGATATATGTTCTGATCAATGTATGTTTATTTTCCATCTTGATAATGAAACATGAAATATGATTATCTGAATGTTGATGAAGAAACACATAACATTCTGATTTTACCTATATTCTGACCAATGTATGTTTATTTTTCTGAATTTGTTTGGTTGTCATCTTAGCTTTGAAATAAACCATGAAATATGTTCGGAATGATTTTCTTACCCTTTTTCTCTATTTCTTTTCTTATTATCTAATTTTGATAAAAGATAATGAAGTATAATTGAAATGTCCAGGAAATAATGAACTATACTGGATAATACTAATGATACATCATTTTGATTTCAGGCTGTACTAATGGAGAACTACTGTTACAACTTTAGGGCCCGTTTGGCCACGGGCATAGGAATGGAGAATAGGCATGTAATATTGGGAATAAGAATGGCTATTCCAATAACAGGTATTTTTTGGAATGGGTATAAGCTCATTTTAGAGGCAAAATGGGAATACAAAAATCGTATTCCAAAATTTTCCATTCCTATTCCATTAACCAAACAGCAAATAAAATTCGTATACCAATTTTTCTATTCCTATTCCATCAACCAAACGGGCCCTTATCGTACAAGCTTTCATGGATATGATTCATAGTTCTTATTATTGGAAGACACTGTGTACCATCTTATTTTCATATTATATGAAATTCTTGTTGTCAAATGCCATCATATCAGCAGATAGAATGATGTGGGCTTAGATTCATTCTAATCATGAAACTCAAAGAACATGTATAGTTCTAATTGAACTGCAAAAATACACTAAAACCAATAGTCTTGAGGTTATTATCAGATCATATCGATTACAGGCTTCTGCAGGCCTGATCATGATCTGTCGCCATTTTCAGTATTGATCAAGATTCTGCAAATCCTCATCTACGTTTAATTGTAAAGAGTGAGATGCCCATTAGATGGACAAAGGGATTGCAGAGAGGGGAATTGAATGTAGCTGGTCCGATCTTACCCTGATTTAATAGCTTATCATAGTTTACAACTGTTTAGTATAAATCTGCAATTGTTTTCTTATTTTCGAAAGCTTTCGCTGAAATATTTTAAGTCTGTATCATACTGTATCTCCAATTATTTTTTCATTCTTTGAAGCTTATACTGTAATGCAGAGATCTTTTTAAGCGAAAATATTGTTTGTTTTAAAAGAAAATTTGGTGTTTCTGATTTATGTATGATTTTTAAGGATGCAATCTTTATAAGTTGGACCGAGGCACCTCGACAAAGCCTTTGATTTTTCTCAACTAGTTTATAGAGGCTGGTATGATCGTTTTCTAATTCATAACAAATCTGTTTGTTAGAATAATTGTGAAACAAAGTTTTCTTATTAGGTATTATCATTATATATTTATAATCTTTCTTAATAGCAAAATGGTGTTAACAAATGAATTAAAAATATTTAATATTAAATAATTAGTTAATATTTTACAATTTTAAAAAAAGTTTTTAAAATAAATTTGTAATATTATTAATGACACTTTCAAGTGGATAAAAATTTGCAATAAGTGTGCTTTCTTCTCTAGAAATCAAAACTCATTTTTATTCCTCTTTGCTTCATCCATATAGATGGACCATTTATATAGTGGGGGTTGGATTGTATTGGTATGATAAATTTATCATTTAGTACTAGTCACAAATAGATCTTAGAAGCCAAAATTTATTTCACTAGATAGATAAAGGTAGTCACATTGAAAGATACCACTAATAATTAAATTCTAGAAGTCCTTAATGAAATTTTGACCAATTTTGATGTTAGTACCACCATCATCTTTCACAGAATAGATAGTTAAAACCAAAGCATTTGTTACAACCCGAATCGATGATTAGATAGTCAATCATGACATATACTAGAAGCCTTCTCAAAAAGGTAATATCTTAATTGAGTCTCCAAAAAAAAGTTGAAATAATTACTAGCTATATACATATTATATATTTATATAATATACATAGAGAAAGCTTAGATATCAAGGTTTTAATTTTTTAAATACTTTTCTCTGTAAATTAAAGCCTTGATATATCTCAACTTTCTCTGTATATATTATATAAATATATAATATGTATATAACTAGTAGCATCTGGAGGGGATGTTAAAAGAATACAATTTTAATATTTATTATATAATATTATATTACTACATAAATTTTATAATATGAATTTGTATAATTCTATTATGTATAAGATAAATTTTTGAATTTGACAAATAGGTCTAGAATTTAATGTAGGTTTGGGGTTGTAGTTGCTTAGTTTAATACTAAAAAATGTCAAGGCTTCTGAGTAGGTTTAGAGTTTGAGTTTATTGATGTTTATAGTTAGGGTTAAAATTAGTTTAGTGTTGAGGATATGGTTTTTAGTTGATTTAGTATTATGTTTAGGATTCATTATCATTTATAGATTTATTAGGTTTAAGGTTATCATTCAATTTGGGTCAACATTTAAGCACTAATAGGGTTCACTTTTCGATAGGGTAATTAATGAAAGGTTTAACATTAAATTGTATTTAAGGTTATTTTGTGGTTAGAGTTTTGTTTGGTTTAGTTTTGGCTCTATCTTTCAATGTACTCTCTCTCTCTCTCTCTCTCTCTCTCTCTCTCTCTCTCTCTCTTTCTCTCTCTCTCTCTCTCTCTCCATCTTACCTTTAATTACATATAACTACCATTCATATCTACCATATCTCCCATTGAGCTCTCTCTTCCACCACCACCATCTCTATCGATTTCAATCCCCAAATTTGTAGCTTTTCAAGATCTATCTCATTTTTTCCCCTCTACCCTCTCTTGATTTCTCTTTGTCAATTTATCCCTTTTTATTCCTTACAATATCTCTTCCTAAGAATAACAATATATCTTTAGCTCATGTTTATAACCCCTCTCTCTCTCTCCCTCTCTCCCTCTCTCTCCCCCTAATGTCTTCCAATTATATCTTCACCTACACATGTCACCACACAATTATTTTCTCTCACTCATATGTCCCATTTTTATTGCCACTATATCATTCCTTCTTTATTTTTATGTTTACCTCTTTTTTATCACCCTCCTCTACTTCTTTGCAACACATGTCCCCTAACACATTTATTGTCTCTCTTTCACACACACACACACACTTGTTCCTCTATTTATTTATTAACTTTATCCTCTCCTCATCTCATCATATGTTCCTCCTTACTTAAGCTCTATTTATCCTCATGTCTCTCCTTATCTCTCTCTTTAATCTCCCTCAGACATACCCCTATAATAATAATAATAATTCCCTCTCTCTATACCTTGCACACACAAAAATATTCATAGCCCTCTCCAAATAGATCTCTCTCTCATCAACATGTGTGTGTATTATAATCCCTAATTATCCTCCTAGATATTTGTCTCCTCTCTCTCCCTCTCCCCCTTGGTGTCTCTACCTCATTTCTCCCCTCTCCTACTGCTCCTGTCATCCCACTCATCTAATCATACATTTATCTTAATTACCATGTATTTATATCTCATCTCTCTCTTCCCCTTATCGTCTTCCTTCTTCCACCAACATATATTTCTATTCCATTCCCTAATTATTCTAGTTCTCTCTCTCTCTCTCTCTCTCTCTCTCTCTCTCTCTCTCTCTCTCTCTCTCTCGTCTCTCTCTCTCTCCTCTTCTCTCTCTCCTCTCTCATCTCTCTCTCTCACACACACACACACACCATTTTTTTTTCTAATCCCAAATTATCTTCCTCCTAAACCTCTATATTATCTCTCCCACTCTCTTGCTTTTGTCCATTGATCATCTCTACCCTCTCAGACTTATCCCCATCAATTTACCATGTAATTATCATATATCTATACCTTAGAATCTATGTCCCCTCCCCTCTTCTTACTCTGCCTCCATATATTTATATTTCATAGACTTATCTTATCTCTCCCCCACTCTCTTACCTTTTGTTCATTCCTCATCTCTACCCTCTCTCACTTCTCCCCATCAATTCACCATGTTAATCATCAATAATTATCATAAATCAATACCTAATCTATGCCCCCTCCCCTCTTCCTTATTCCATCACCATCTATTTATATTGCATAGACTAATTATTCTATTCCTCAACATTCTATATATCATCTCTCTTCTCCCCACCTTTTAGCATCACCTCTCTCTCTCTCTCTCCATGACATATTTGATTATTCCTAGTCCAATCCCAAATTTTCCTCTTCCTAAAACCTCTATCTTATCTCTCTGCACTCTCCACCTTTTTTTTTCATTGGTCATCTCTACCATCTCTTGCTTCTCCCCATCAAAATACCATGTAATTATTGTAAATATAATATGTATATATCTCATTTCTCTCCCCTCCCCTCTTCCTTATTCTAGCACCATATATTTATATTTCATAGGCTAATTTTTCTATTCCTCAACTTTCTATTTATCATCTCTCTCCTCCACCTCTCAACATCATATCCCCATAATCTCTCTCTCTCTCTCTCTCTCTCTCTCTCTCTCTCTCTCTCTCTCTCTTCTCTCTCTCTCTCTCTCTCTCTCTCCTCTCTCTCTCTCTTCTCTCTCTCTCACACACACACAACACACACATGCGCCATACATACATGCACACACACACACCTTCCCCTAAATACCCTCTAGGACTTTCTTCCCCATGTACTCTCATGATATATTCCCCCTATTTCTCTACCTCATCTCTCTCTCTCTCTCTCTCTCTCTCTCTCTCTCTCTCTTAGGTCCCCCACTCTCTCTTATAAATTTTTTAGTAATAAAGAATGCAATAAAAATGATTCTTTGATAAAAACTTGAAAATTCTCATAAAATATAAGTTAAAATAAGTTTAAAAATTTTTAATTACTCACTCTATTTCTTTCTTTATCTTCTACTCACTCTTTTTATCGCTCCCTCTTTTCACCACATCTTACCCATCTCCATCTATTACACAAAGACATCTATATCCCCTTAATTAATCTATTTTATAGTTCCCCCCCCCCCCTCTCCTAATACTTGATCATCTCCCTACTCTTGCCATATTTTGCCCCCTATTTACCTCTTTATCTATGTCATGTATCTTACCTTGTCCCCTTCTATCTTATCTAACACCTATAATTGCTCACATCTATCTCTTTATTACCCACTCACTCTTTCTCTTGCTCCCTTCTATCAT